>CM031923.1:14243181-14769928 GCA_018703695.1 Prunus fruticosa
ACCAAGTTCATTGGAGGACACAGTCAAGATGTTGGCCCAAAATACTTTGCAATTCCAGCAAACTACTAATGGTGCTCTTCAACAACATTCTGCTGCCCTTACTAAGATGGAGATTCAATTGGGACAAATTGCTGATTCTTTGAACCAAAGAGAACCTGGAAAATTCCGTAGTCAGCCAAATGTGAATCCCAAGCATCATGAGCAAGCCAACGCAATCTCAGTTCTAGAAGTGGTAAGGTTATTGATAATAAAGTTGGCAAAGAAGTTACTAATCATGATGTTGTGAATACAGGTGATAAACACAAGGAAGAGATGACACCAAAAGAAGCAATTCCCATTGGCAAGTCAACAATTTCACCTATATTGCACAAGGCCGAGAACCCTTATGTGCCACCAATTCCTTTTCCTGGACGTCTTGCTAAAAGCAAACAGGATAAGTCATTTACTGAAATTTATGATATACTTAGCAAAGTGAATGTTAACTTGCCTTTACTTGATATGATCAGGAACATGCCAACTTATGCTAAATTTTTTAAGGAGTTGAACTCACACAAGAGAAGGTATAGTCCTCATGAGAAGGTGTTGGTGTCTGAAAATGTGAGTGCTGTCCTTCAAAGAAAACTTCCTCCTAAGCTCAAGGATCCAGGTAGTTTTACCATCGGCATAACCATTGGAGATAAACGAGCTGAGAAAGCCATGTTGGATTTAGGTGCAAGTATCAATCTAATGCCTTATTCAGTGTACTTGCAACTTGGTTTGGGAAAATTAAAACCCACCACACTCAGCTTACAACTTGCTGATCGTTCAGTGAAATATCCTAGAGGTATTGTTGAAGATATTTTGGTTCAAGTTGATAAGCTAATATTGCCTGCTGATTTTGTAGTGATAGACATGGAAGATGCACCCATTCATGATCGTGAGCTGCCTATCTTGCTTGGAAGACCATTCATGGCCACAGCAAACACTCTTATTGATGTGAAAAATGGCATTCTGAAAATGACAGTCCTTGGCCAAACCATAGAATTCAAAGTGTTTGAATCCTTAACTCATCCTTCTAATTCACTTGATTGTTTTTCAATTGATTGTTTGGATTCCCTGGTTTTGTCTAAGTTTGTGCAGGCACAATCTGATGATGCTTTAGAAATTGTTTTGACACAACCTTTAGGTGAGCTTGATGATGAATCTGAGTTCCAAGAAGTGGTAGCTGCCGTAGAAGTGTTCCAGCCATTTCCACCAATTTCTGGGTTACCACTTGAGCCCCTTGATCCATGCTCTACGAAGTTGGAACCATCCAATGGCATGTTCAAAGTTACACCCCTTGCACACTTGAAGAAAAAGAAAAGGAAAAGGAAAAGGAAGAGGAGAAGAAGTTGGGTGAACTATGTTGAGGCGATTGATCCGAAACCCCCCAACTCATCATAAGCTGATTGCATAATGTCTTGCCAAGACATTAACTAAGGCGCTTCTTGGGAGGCAACCCATGTGTTCAAGAAGAAGGTGTTTGTTAGCGGTCGACCTAATCGCATCAAGGGGGAGTTTTTCACTAAACCTTCTTCTTAACTTTGCCCTTTATCATTTACATGTTCTCAATCATCTTTTCTATGCTTTAACATTGAGGACAATGTTCAATTCAGGTCTGGGGGGAAGGTTTTCAATTTTCGTTCATTTATGTTTTCAGTTTTCTTTCATTGTGTTTTTCAGTTTTTGTTCATTTTTTTTAGAAGGTCATGCAATCAATATTATGGAGCTGCCATTGAGGTTTTCATGTTAGAATTTTTGCACTTCACAAAGCTTTTGCTCTTAGAATTCTGGTGGCTAAAGTACCATGCTCAAATTCTTGAAGGAGAATAGTGGAGACTACCCTAGTGAGCCATATCGAGCCTAATCGCTTTCTTGAGAGGGTTTAAAGTGTTCTATTTCTCATCCATACTTATTTTCTTCAATTCACTCTAATTGATCTCATTGTTCCATTTTGATTGAATACCAAGGATGATTCTCTTTTGCAGATATCATGTGCTTGCTCTCATTCATGAATGAACTCATTGAAGTGATGCTAGGCTATGTGTGTATAACCATTTTGTGTGCTTTCTTTTCACCCTACCTATATGTGTGTTCCATCAGCCCTCTTGAAGCCAAACACTTCAAGCCCTTTTCTTTTATCACCCTCATCATTTTCCCTACCTTTGTATCTCAATATGAGATATTTAACCTCTTATAGCCATACCCTATAACTTAGAAATATACCAAGGTGTGCCAAGATAAGTTTGAAGCATTGAAGTTGCTGCCATGTACCTAAATGGAAATTGGTGTGTATCTGTGCAATAAAGTTAAAGAAGATGCAGATCAAATCAGCAAAGATAAATGTGTTTCGATTTGATCTAAAGTGTGAAAAATAAAGTCTATGCCAGGAGATACCATGAAGTTTGCAACCATGCCATTCTAAATCAATGATACCTTACAGATTAATGAAGAATGCAGCCTTGGTATGTTCTTAAGTTACTTGTTTTTCCTTCCAATTCTTCCATTTCCCCTAACCTTAGCCTTTCATTACAACCTTGTGAAAGACCTAGCTGATCTTTGAGGATGTATTCATGGGTGCTGGTAAGTATGTGTGTATCTCTATTCTTAGTATTTGATTCCCTTCTTGAGATCTAACCTAAACTTGTGTTTCTATTTCATACACTCACTTATTCTTTCTTGAGAGAATTAAACCATAGGTTCTGAGTGATTGAGTGTTATCTGTGAGAATTAGAGTCGAAGCATGTTCTCTATTCAAGGTTTGAGTGTGCTTGCTTTGAAGCCGTGTGCCTTTGAGCTATAGCTTCCACTTGTACACACTGATTGATCACCTATTTTGGCAACTCTATGGTGTTGGAGGTATGACTAAAGTTTTCTTTCATTTTCATTAGTTGATTTCAAAGTTTATTTTTCTAACCACTTTGTTTTGTAGAGTCGAGGAAAAGCGTTTATGGGTACCGTTTCTGTTAAACCCTTAGGAGACACAACTCCTCCTACTAGGGATGCCTAGAGGTTTAAAGGCTTGTTGCATATGCTCAATGCAATCGAGTTACCTGCGGAAGTGGTCTACTTAACTTCTTGTTTTTGTTTTGTTTTGTTTTGTTTTGCTCGAGGACTAGCAAAATCTAGGTCTGGGGTATTTGTTCGGTTCACAATTGTATATCATTTTATACCCTTATAGCTTATGATTTAGTTATGTTTTTGAGTTAACCTTGTGCTTTTAACCTCTTTTGTGTTTGTCATTCAGTTCATTGAGCTCTAGGTATCACTTGAGGCATTTGAAGTAAAATGGTGAAAACAATGTGTAAAAGCTGAAGAGCTGAGTTACAAATTCATTTCGGATATATCTTTTTCATCTTTGCTTGGATTGGGCTAATTTACGTGTGCATGGAAAGAAGACATTCTGAACTTGAAGATAGACAGCTCAAAGTTGACATTTGATTGATTCAAGCCCAATCCGTGAGCCCATCAAAATACACTTCATGCTGACTTGCAGATGAGCACATTGCTTGCTTGGTCATGCTGACATGATGATGAGCTATGGCTGCTGGTGGGATTTGTTGGTGAAGTGCAACAACCAATTCTGATTATCTAATGCAAGTGTGTTAGGTCATTGCTATATTCAATTCTGATTTCTCACTTCCCTCCCCCTATAAATACCTCTTCAATTCCAGATTCAAGGTGTGCAAGTCTGGGATTCACAACCCCACAATTCAGCCATCCTTCACTCCATCCCCCCTCAAACACTTCCATCATTTTCCCAAACACTCCAGCAATCAACCAAAAGCTCTAAACAGCCTCAAATCACCAAAACAACTCCAGCAAACCTCTCTTCTCTTTCCCTACGAATTTCATCTTCCTCAGCCATCACCACTCACTCAAACTCATCCCAAATCACCTCCATATCCTTCATACATCCTTCTAGATGTGAGAAAGCTCTTGGAGAAGCATTAGACGTGGAGAAGCACTTGGAGAAGCCTTGGACACCACAAGAACTTCAGAAAAGGGGTTTTTCTACTCTTATTGCATTCATTATGTTTTCTCATTTATGTCTTAATTTCTTTCTCATTATGAGCAGCTAAATCCATAGCTAGGGTTTCAATGTAACCTGACAAGACAATTTCATGTTTCAAGTTAATGTTACCATTTGTTGATTACTTCTAATTTTCTGGTCTCATTCACTTGTTCTTAGTTGAATCTTTATGCATGTTTAAATAACTGGCCATTATGAACACATGCATGTTGGTTATCTAGTTCAAGTTTACATAAACACCATATGACTCTTGAACCGATTAGTGAATGAGTGGGTAATGCATTTAGGACAAACACCATGTTTAAATGTTTACTTGGTTCCTTTGTGTTCTTCTTAAGCTTAATGGATTCAGATACATAACCTAGACTAAACACCATAGCTAAGTTGTGTTTTCTGAGTACTTGATTAAAACCAAACACCATATGGATAATCATACATAAGAAAGAACGAACTCCAGAAATTGTAATCAACTTAGGTGATTGTTAACTTGTAGCTTGAAATTGGATTGTCATGGTGAAGTTGAAACCCTAGTGCTTGTCTCCTTTGTCTCTCAACTCTCTAAAACATCTACTTGCTGGTCACTTGCTACTTTGCATTTCCTTTTTTCCAGTTTTCATTTCAACAAACTCAAAACAACTTCATTTAAATTCTGTTTATTCTTAGGGTTACTTGTGAGTCTAAGTAGTAGTAATAACTGTTTTTCATCCAAGTCTCTGGAACGACCTCGTGCTTGCATTCCTATACTATAATTGGTTCGTGCACTTGCGAGAAATAGATAGAGTAAAATCTGTCCAACAAATGATTTGACAACTATATAAAATAGGAAAGTAAATCCCTTAATTAATCAAGGAAATAAATCTCCTTGATTAATTTGGAGACTCACTTCAACACTCCTCCTCAAGTTGCTGCATATACGTCACAAATGCTCAACTTGGTAAGTGAGTCATGAAATACTTTGCCACTAACAGCTTTGGTTAAGATATCTCCAGTTGATCTTCTGATTTTATGAATGGTAGGCGGATGATCTTCTTCTCAATTTTTTCTTTGATAAAATGTCTATCCACCTCAACATGTTTGGTTCAATCATGTTGAACTGGATTATGGGCAATATCAATGGTTGACTTGTTATCACAATGTAACTCCATTGGCTTTTCTAGCTTGAAACCCAATTCTGTCAAGAGTCTTCTGATTCACAATAATTCACAACCTCTTTGAGTCATTCCTCTATACTCTGCTTCTGCACTAGACCGAGAAACCAAATTTTATTTTTTACTCCGCCAAGTGACTCGGTTACCTCCCACGAATGTAAAGTAAGCAGAAGTAGAATGTCTATCTGTAATGGACCCAGCCCAATCAGCATATGTATATCCGAAAACTTCAAGATCTTCATGTTTTGAGAACATTAAAACTTTTCCAAGGGCTGACTTTAAGTATCTTAAGATTCGATCAACAACATTCATATGAGAAACACTGGGTGAATGCATAAACTGACTAACCACACTCACAGCATATGCACTATCTGGTCTTGTGTGTGCCAGGTATATCAGCTTTCCAACAAGGCGTTTGATCCTGTTCCTTGATGGTTGGTTCTTGGTCTATGTTTTCACACAACTTGTGATTCATCTCAATGGGTGTGTCAGCCGGCACACTAAATGACTTCCTCGCAGGTGATTGGTGTGGTATTGGAGCTGAAGGGGGTAAAATCTTATAAGACGGTTCAATTTCCTCCTCCTGATTTTGACAGCGTGGGAGAAAACTGATCGTTTTCCTCTAGTGACCGGTCACTGGATTTTGACGACCAGTTGCTTTGAAACAGCTTCTCTGACTACCAATTGCTTTCCACTAGCGACTGGTAGTTTTGAAGCGGATTCTTCGTGTTCGAAGAACTAAGGGGGGGCCGGTCGTTTCCACTCGCGACCGACCGTTTGATTTAGGAATTTGATGTAGGAATTAGATTTGAGAGGTATGTGTATAAGGTTTGAGGAATTTGGATTTAGGGAAAAATATGAGAAATTTGATATGAGGAGTTTAAAGAACACAGAAACCCTGTGAACACCGATAGGAAATGGAGCGTTGTTGCTCTGAATAGTAACAATTTGGGGAGATGAGGAAGTGGATTCGGTGGTTTTGGAAACGATATCCATGGCAGCGGAAGGATTTAAGAATAAGATAAAAAAGATGTGTTTAGGGTTTCAGGATAAGAGTATATGAGGATGTGGGTATGAAGATTTGAATCTGAATATGGAAATATGAGGAATACGATATGAGGAAATTTGATACGAGGAATACGATTTGTGTTTCAAGAAAATTCGATATACGAGGATTTAGAGAACACAGAAACTTCTCTTCAATCCTCTTCTCCCCTGAAGATAAGGGTATGTCGAAGTCAAGAAGGAGGCAAAATCTCCATGAGAAAGAGAAATATATCCTTTTTCACTCCCCCTCCCCCCCTTGAAGAGGAGGGGAGGAGAAATTTTGATATGATAATTTAGAGACAACTGAGGATCAATTGATCTGATACCACGCTAAAATATGAATATGGGTTTGAATATGTTAGGTTCTTATTTTTATTCTTCTCCATAAGTAGGTATATATAAGAGTTTACATGAGTGCTTTACAAGAAATTAGATCCAGTAAAGGATTAGGAAAGTATCTCGTAATTATACAATGATTTGACAACTATATAAAATAGATATAAAATAGGAAAGTAATTCCCTTAATTAATCAAGGAAATAAATCTCCTTGATTAATTAGGAGACTCACTTCAACACAGGTTTGCAAGTTTGACGTTAAATTATTTAACGTAGTATATGTTAACCACGGCGGTTTCTAGTTTATACAAATCTTTATTCCTTCAATTAGGGACATGAATAATTATTTGTACGGCGGTTCCTTTGTGAATATTGACATGTAATATTGTTGAAACGTCTGATCTTTTATGTTTGCGTCGTCTTTTATTCGTTACACGTCGGTTTAGTTTATTTATATAATGTAGTATAAGTTAACCATGATGGTTTGTAGGTATTCCTTCAATTAGAGACGTGATTAAATATCTGTACGTCTGTTCCTATATGATTATTAACATGTAATCTGCTTTAAACGTCTGTTCTTTTTGTATTTGCATTGTATGTTAGAAGTTAGACGACGATTTGTTTATGTATTTAACGTAGTATACGTTAACCACAACGGTTTCTAGGTTATACAAGTCGTATTCCTTCAATTAGGGACGTGGATAATTATTTGTATGTCGGTTTTTGTTTTGATCTTGAGATGTAACACTCTTTAGACGATTAATTTTAAATAAAACCATCGTCTAATGTTGTAGAAGATTTCATTTTACGATATATATATATAGTAATTAGACGTCGGTTTGTAATATTTTTTGACGTTGAATGGTTTAACGACGTTGGTTTTTAGCCGTCGTTGTTTTATATATCAAAATATGGCGGTCGATTTCACGATGGTTTGAAAACCTTCTGGACGACGGTGGATTCCCGTCGTCTATTTCGATTTTTGTAGTAGTGCTAGTGCGCGAACGGGTGGAATGGACAAAAAATTAAATAAACAAATATACCCCAAACCCTAAATTATATATATATAATTTTAGAAAAGGGTTTAGGGTTTTAGGGCCTAAAATATCTCAACCATAAACCCTAAACCCCAAAAATAAACCTTTAATCCCCTAAATTCTAAAGCCTAAACCATCAAACTATAAGAGATGTTGTGACTCATCAAGACATTTTTTTATTTTGGTGGTCATTTTAAATTTGTATAATTCAAACTGCATTTTTGAAAGTGTTGTCACCAAAAGCGGTGTCTTTTAAAATTTATAAACTCGCAAGCGCACGAATCGAATATAGCATAAGCGTGTAAGAGCGAGATCGTACCCAAGGGATTGCGTGTAAAGATAGAAAACCAATTATACCCAAGTTAATTTCATTGCCAACCTAGTTGATTCAAATGGTGATTTGTTTGTTGATAAAGAAAATTAAATAAAGCATGAAACAAATATGGAAATGACAATAAACTGAAATTAAGATTTAAATTTATGAGAAAAAATAACTAAGGTATTAGAATCCACACCATTATTCCATAAGATCCTAATTATTTATCTTTCAATTCCCATGGAGTAGCAATCTAGAAATCAATCTACTGCTTTCTCAAGATTTATCAATTAAGCTTGTACTTTAGATCATAAGTAAATTTTCCTTCCCTTCATAAGTACAAATTCTAAGCATAAAATGTAAACAAAATTATTTAACTACAAAGGATCAAAGTTTCCTAAGCATCCTATGTGAAAAAGTTTATTTGAATAACAAAATATCAAAGAAATTTATAAATTAGGAAATTTATAAATTAGAAATATAAACCAAGGATGAATTAATAGATTAATCCAAACTCTTAACTACCACAAATACATGTTATATGTCACAATACATGATAGAAGTGGTGAAAAGAAGATTAATCTATTAATCATGTGAAGTGAAAATTATAATCATTGAACACCACAATATTTGAGAATTGAAAATAAAAACTAGAACTTTATTTAATGATGGTGTTTCATCCAACCTTAGTTAAGTATTTTAAATAGACATAATTAATATTTAAAACAAAACAAAGAAACTAAAATACATAATTTACATGAGAACTAGGAAAGGAAGAACAAGTTTAAAAGAGTTATTAGCTCTTGGTTCTTTCCTTTCCATCATTGTTCTCTTTCTTCCTCACTCTCTTTCTCTCTTTCTCTCTTCCTTTCTTTCTTTCTTTCCTTCTGCTGTGTATCACTCTTGAATTTCTGCACTCTTTCTCTCTTGAGTTGTTGCCTATTTATAGAAGCATGAAGTCCCTTTCATTCCAGCTGCATATGCAAGCTGTCTTCTAGAACCTGTCTTGGTGTGTGACAGCCTGTGGATTGAGTTTTTATCCAATTGCTCCAATTTTTGGATATGTTTTAGTCGACATCGTATTGAACAAGTGTCATGAAGGATATTTATTCATTTGAGCATGGGAAAAGTCGTTTTTCAGGTCTGCAAATGGACTGTACAGCATGAGCTGTAAAAGGCAAAGTCATGAACCTGTCTTGGTGTTTGACAGCCTGTGGATTGAGGTTTTATCCAATTATTCCAATATTTGGATATGTTTTAGTCGACATCGTATTGAACAAGTGTCATGAAGGATATTTATTCATTTGAGCATGGGAAAAGTCGTTTTTCAGGTCTGCAAATGGACTGTACAGCATGAGCTGTAAAAGGCAAAGTCATGAACCTGTCTTGGTGTTTGACAGCCTGTGGATTGAGTGTTTATCCAATTATTCCAATTTTTGGATATGTTTTAGTCGACATCGTATTGAACAAGTGTCATGAAGGATATTTATTCATTTGAGCATGGGAAAATTCGTTTTTCAGGTCTGCAAATGGACTGTACAGCATGAGCTGTAAAAGGCAAAGTCATCAAATCCAAATTGAGTTCTTCCTCTCTTTTTGCAACACATTGCTTATTCCTCCTCCTCCTCATGCCATTGGTGGAAGACACTTAATATCTACATACAACCACTCATTAAATACAAAAACAAAGATTGGAATAGCCAATACAAATACTCTAATAAATTTACATAATACAAAAGAAAATACTAACAAATATAAATTTAAGGATAAAACTTGTATTTATTTTGTGCTCATCAAATACCCCCAAACCTATATTTTGCTAGTCCTCGAGCAAAAGAAAATAAAAACTAAGTAGAAAAGAAAACTAAACCACTTTCGCAGGGATCTCGATTGCATTTAGCATATGCAACAAGCCTTTAAACCCCTAGGTTACCCTAGTGGACGAGTATAGTCTCGTGAGGGCTTTCAGTGATGATACCCACAAACATCAAAATGAGAGATTAAAAAATTTATGCTACAACAAAATTGAAAATTTAAACAAATGCTTAACCATCATCAAAGCTATCTGGATTGAAAATTCATGAACAATTTTTTAAAAGAGCAAACACGCTTCAAATTAATCCCCACATAAAGTCTTGATCACTTATAATCATTTAGTAAATTTTTTCATTTGTTTCCTTTGGTGTTTAAGTGAACCAACACATTTTAGAGACAAAAGTCAATTTCAATCACAGTAACCTCATTATTTCAATCATTATCAAAATTCAGTGCAAATAACTAACCAAGGCATTTATATACTTTTTTTTTTCTTTTTTTTTTGAATGTGACTGTGCAATGTTTAGTTCCATTAAGCTTTCTAATTAACCCATGTAGCGAGATTTAGGCCAACGACTCTCAAACCAAAGGTTTTAAGGCATTAGGTGTAGAAACACCCCTAAGGGCTTATTAACTCGAGTTAAAAAGGCTACCAGAACTAAACTAGTCACAAAATGTATTTACCTCAAAACTTTACCGTTTGACGCGAACACTCGCTGCTGTTTAGGCAAGAGGCCCGGTTACTAAGTAAAACTCTGGATAAATTAACATCATTATTATTATTATTTTTATTTATTTATTTATTTTTTTACGCCAAGGTCAATCAAGAGCAATGTCATCTAACTCTACTTAAAACAACAAAGTTAACTATAATTGATCTTTTCTTTCATTCTCACTAAAGTGTTGATGTGCATGTGAGAGTTCAAAGTATAACTCATGAATTATCCACTAAATAGAAATAAGTGAAAAAACTAAAATTATGGGTTTAAAATTTAATCATATGTTTCCAATCGTAAAAATCATTCATGAGTGTTAAATCTGATTTGATGATAGTAAGCATAAAAATCTAGAGATAACACCTTTTTTTTTTTTTTTGAAATAAAAACAAAACTACCCTAAAAATTTAAAAACAAAACTTCTAGACCTTACCCCCAAACCTAAATCAAACATTGTCCTCAATGTTGAAGAATTTAGGTATCAACAAAGTTATAACAAGAAATGAAATGGAGTAAAGCAATTAAATAAAAGAACAAACAAGATTTAAAACTACAATTTAGTTGCAAAAACAAAACAAAATCAATCGGAACAAAACCAAACCAAATACAACAGTAAGCCCTAACAACAGTTCTACGCACGCAGAAATCCAGCCCATGAGAACGTCCAAATCAATTTTAAAACCCAACCCAAACGAAAGCCCAAAGACTTCTTTTATTATTATGATTATTATTTATTATTAATAAAAATTAAAGAAAACAAAGAAGTGTTGTCAGAAGCGCAAGGAAAAAGATTTCTGAAAAGAGAGAAGGGGGGCCGGATGTCTCGTTTCCTGATAGGTCACAGGCCAAAAGAGGTGAGGGACGTGTCAGCGTGCAGAGGCCGCTTTCACATCCCCCAAGCCAGAATTATTGGCTTCGTAGGAAGGCGCGACGACTTTTTGTTTCTTGAAAGCGCTGAAAGGCAGAAATACAATTAATAGGGTTGGGGGACGGGTGCGGCAGATGGAGATAAGCCGTAGGGGTGCGCGAAACTCAGAAGCACAGCGGCTAGGGTTTAGAAAAAAAAAAAATCTATAAAAGGCAGAAAAAGAGAAAAAAATGAAAAACACAAACTCCTAAACACACAAAAGAGAAAAGAAAGAAAGAAAAGAAAAGAAGAAAAAAAAAAGAAGAAGAAGAAAAGAGTGAGAAATCAAATGGCCTCTTCCTACCCCTTTTCCTTGGATCTCAACCTAGCTCCACCGACTCAGACATGGGGCCAAGCAGCGGCACCAGGTATGGGTGCCCTACTTTGCCTTTTCACGGGGGCCTGTGATTGTCAATGACTCAATACTCCTGGACAACGATGTTGCCATTGGAGTTGGTAGAAATTTAGTGACTCCTAAAGATATACGTGTGTTCGGGACAAGGGATGACAACCGGGTCACGAGTGATGCCCTAGCACTGAGCGTGCAGAGTCCAGCATGTGTCGCAAGTTTGGGACATCGCCTACTTGCGAAGTCCCATGAGGTAGAGGTGCTGAAAGGTCAGTTGGCGGCGGAGCGAAGTATGGTTGAAGAGTGTCAGATTGCTATAAAAAGCCTAAAAAGGGAGAGGGCAAGGATAGTGGAGGTGAATCGACACCAGCTAGAAGTATTGCGGGACGAGAATAAAAGCCTAACAAAGATGGTAGAGTTGTATTCTCGCGACATGCGAAAGCAGCTGGAGGACCTAGACCGACCGGGTAAACGCAAACAAGTAGATCGCGAGAGTAGTTACGCTCAAGCTAAGATTGCGATCTTTGGGAGCTCAAGTGGTGAGCCCCAAGAGACTGTGCGTGAAGCCCTGCAAGAGGACAGCCAGAGGGCCAAACTCAAAGCTCCAATGGTCGAGACACCAACAACCGAGAAGAAATGATTTCTACAACATGATTGGTGTTTTTATTTTATTTTGTGGTTTTTGGTTTTTGTTATTTCTTTTTTTTTGGAAATAAAAGAGTAAGGTTGCAGAAAGAAAAAAAGAAAAAGAAAACACACTTCCCAACTAAAATAAGACAAAGATGATAGCCGAAAGGGAAAGGTAAAAACACAAAGCACTAGAAAATGAAAGTAACGGGCAAAAACATAAAACACAAGAAAACACGGAAAAAAGTAAAGTAAAGTGAAAGTAAAGGTGCTCCCCCTTGAAGCGATTAGGTCGAGGATGCCCGGGAAATCCGAAATGGTATTGGCTCTCTCTCATCAGCATATTCCTATTTAAACCACGCCTCTACAAGCGGATGATACCCAGCATTTCTTCCTGCAAACTTAAGGAAAAACATCAAAAAATTCAGAAGCAAAACAAATGGCATCCTCATGCACTCACCTTGATGACCTCAACCTTGAGTTATCACTTGCACCACCAAATGCCCAGATAAGGGCTCCTCCAACCTCTGTCTTCCCAAACTCCACATATCATCATGGCACAGCCTCAAACTCTGCTGAGGCAATACCGAACCGTTCTGAGGCAATGCCGAGCAGGTCAGTGCTGCCTGGAACATTGATTGGCAGTAAACTCACTCCAGCGGGTCACCTGCATGTGGCACGTAGGTCTGGCAGGATGGCGGTGGATGAGTCCCACAATCTCACTGTGCTCCAGGCGGTCTCGTCTACCAATCTGGGCATGCGACTCCTGGCGAGGACACGAGAGTGTGCAGCACTGAGTGAGGAGGTGGCCTCCTTGAAAGCTCTGGTGGCGGACTCCAGAAACGGCTCTCCTTGCCAACCAGAATGTAGAAGCACTGCAGAAGAGAAATAATGATCATGTCGAACTTTTGCAGGTTCTACAAGTAAGAGACAGTAGAGGCAATTAGCATGATGCCTGATCGGTTCATAATTGTATATCATTTTGTACCCTTCTAGCTTATGATTTGGTTATGTTTTTGAGTTAAACTTGTGTTTTTAATCCTTTTTGTGTGTATCTTTCAGTTAATTGAGATTTAGGTAATAATGATGGCTTTGGATAGGAAATGATGCAATCCAAGCATGTGAAGGCCTGATTTGGATGAAGGGAAGAAGAGCTTAAAGACAAACTCATTTTGGCTACAGCCCCCTGCCAGTCCAGTTCCGTAGGTCATATTGCAAGCTTTGTTTCAACAACCTACATAGCTCTAATGAGGCCACATTCTTCATGAAAGTTGTTCCAATAGGTGTGTACTATAACATATCCACAATTCAGCCCCATTGGATAAATCTGGCGTCCGTTACCTAGCAAACACAGAACCATGCTCAGGATGGATCTTATCAGCGCGGAAAATGAGTTAGCAATTTGTTTCGACCTTAACTTCCTCCTCCGACCTTGGATTGGCCCAGATGATATATGGCTGGAAAGAAGACATTCTGAACTTCAAATTGGAGTGCTTAAAGTCTTAATTTGCTTAAGGGAAGCCCAAGTTGTAAGCCCTTGAAGTTGCTGGTCATGCTGACCTCAGCATGTGCTGGTTGGATGCTTGGTCATGGTGAGCTAGGCATGAGCTATCATTTCTGGTTGGAAGCTTGGTCATGCTGACATGAGGATGAGCTAGGGCTGCTAGTGGGATTTAGTGGAGTAGCCATTCAAGATTTTCTAATACAAGTGCATCATCCAATTCATATTTTCTAATTCAAGTGCATCAACCATTTCAGATTTTATAATTCAAGTGTTGTATGCATTAGTCTTTTTGAATTCAGATTTTCACTTCCCCTAGGCCTATAAATAGGGAGGTTCTCTAAGCTTGTAAACACACCCCAAGGGGGGGAGCTCTCAAACACTTCTCTAGAGCTCCCTTCCCTTCTCTCCCTCAAATTCTCTTAGTTTCATTTTCTAGTTTTCAATTGTAGTAATGAAATATTTGTGCTGAAATTCTCCTTAAGTATTTCTTAGTTCTACTTTACTTTTCCTTATGTACATTCTTTCTTAAGTATTCAAGTTTAATTAGTTTCCAAGTTTCAATTATGGTTTTTGTTCTTATTCATTATGCTTATAAGTTAATATGCTAGTTTGAATGATTGATCACCATTTAGGCTTGCATGTTAGCTATCTTGGTTTGAATTAAGAGTATACACCATGCTTTAATTCGAATTGAACTATGAATAGGAAGAGTATGTATGGACATTCGACAACAGGGATTAGATACATGCTTGGTTGTTTAAATTGTTCTTCTATGCTTAATGGGTTCCTAATGCTTAATTTTAGGTTAGACAACAAATGATCAAATTAGGGAATTAGGAACACAAGGTTATGACCAAACACCATGGCTTAATCATACATTAGCTAGAATCAATCCATTAATCTAATTGAACTTGGGAACTTATTTGCTTGAGTTACTTATTTCTTTCTTCCTTGTTTTATTTATTTCCTTTCTTTTTTCATTTCTATTTTGTGTAGGGAAACTAAATTGGATCATTCAATCACCAATCCTCGTGGGATCGACCTCGCATTTACATACGCTATACTACCGAACGGCTCGTGCACTTGCGAGTATCACAAGTTGAGGATGCAACTGAATCCATTTTGGTGCAGCTGTATCTACACAACAAGTTTTTGGCGCCGTTGCCGGGATCGGTAACATTGTTTGATTCTATTTGGTTTTCCTACTTTTTATTTTTATTTTTTGTATATAACTGGACAGTTTTATGTTTTAAAGTTAATGGCGTTAATTGACAAGTTGTGTTTGTAGTCCAACGGACAAGGACAATTGCCTGACAAGCAAGAGAACTGGGTTTGAGTCCCAGCTTACACAACACAAAAGAGGTTCAAGTAGCATGTTGGTTATTTCTTGTTTATGGTTTCATTCACTTGTTCTTAATTAAATATCTTGTTCAAGTTTACATAAACACCATATGACTCTTGGACTGATTAGTGAATGAGTAGGTAGATATTGAAGACAAACACCATGTTTAAATTCTACTTGGTTCTTTATTGTTCTTCTTGTTCTTAATGGGTTCGGAATTTGTGTTTATACTAAACACCATAGCTAAATACTTTTTCTGAATACTTGATTAAAACCACACACCATATGGATAATCATATTTGAGAAAGAACGAACTCCATAAACTAGTTTAATTTACCTTGCTGCTTACTTTGAAGCATGGAATTGGATGTGTGTTTTTCCTTTTATTTCCTAACCCTTTTGATTCCATTTCAAGTTTGTGTGTTTGTTTTAGCAATTTATGACAGCTTAATAAAAATGGAGAGAGATGGCAACCTCAATCATACGAATGGGAAGTGTGGAGCAGTGGGAGAAGTCGCGACCTCCAAATGCATCCATACTCGACCTAATCGCTTCAAGGGGGAGCATTTCAATCCTTTCTCTTCTTTAAATTCAGTTTATTTCTTGGTTTGTTTCTTTTAGTACAACAATTTATGTCGTTTGTTTGAGTTTGTTTAGAGTACTTAGTTCATTTTCATTTATGGTTTGTTATCTTAATTTTTTTTTCTCTTATCTTAAAAACTAAAAATTCAAAATTCAAAAATTCAAAAAGATTTTTCATATGAGCTGACTTATGGTAACTCCAGGAAGCACTTCCGTCAATACAGTGTCTAGGAGTTCTTTAGGCGACACCTTCGGTGTCTAAGAAGTTTGGGTTTTAAGCGGGACCATTGTGACCCCTCCAACCTTCCCGGATCCCCTGGCTGTGTTTTCTGAGGCCCTAAACTGGTCATCCGTGAGTTGCTTGTATATTCGTGTGTTTTTAAACTAAGTTTTTTTTTATTTTCTTTGTTTTATTTTCTGTTTAGTCTTTGTTTTTGTTTTGTTAAGTTAGTTTTTGTATTTATTTTGTTTAGTCGTGGTTTTTATTTTGTTTTTGTTTTTATGGTATGATTAGTTAGTTTATTTCTGAGTGTTAGAAACACATTTTTATTTTATTTCAAACACTGCATTAAAAACAAAAAAAACAAAAAAACAAAAAAAAAAAAAAAAAAAAAAAAAAAAAATTCACGTAAATTAAAAAAAAAAAAAAAAACAAACAAACAAACTTCTTCTTCTTCTTCTTCTTCTTCTTCTTCTTCTTCTTCTTCTTCTTCTTCTTCTTCTTCATCTTCATCATCATCATGGCTTACCTCTATTGTCTCGTACTTGTAGGATCTCCAAGGTTCTACATGGTCATCATTTTTCCTCTCCAGTGCTTCCACATGCTGAGTGGCACAATAGAGCCGCTTCTGGAGGTCCGCCACCATAGCCTTCAAGGAAGCCACTTCCTCACTCAGAGCGGCACACTCCCGTGTCCTCGCCAGTAGTCGCATGCCCAAATTGGTAGCCGAGACCGCTTGGAGCACAGTTAAATCATGGGACTCATCCACCGCCATCTTGTTAGACCTACGTGCCACATGCAGGTGATCTGCTGGAGTTAGCTTACTGCCAATCAATGTTCCCAGCAGCACTGACCTGTTCGGCATTACCTCAGAAAGGTTCGGTATTGCCTCAGCAAAGTTTGAGGCCGTGCCGTGATGATATGAAGAGTTTGGGAAGACAGAGGTTGGAGGAGCCCTTATCTGGGCATTTGGTGGTGCAAGGGATAGCTCAAGGTTGAGATCATCAAGGTGAGTGCATGAGGATGCCATTTGTTTTGCTTCTGAATTTTTTGATGTTTTTCCTTGAGTTTGCAGGAAGAAATGCTGGGTATCATCCGCTTGCAGAGGTGTGGTTTAAATAGGCATATGCTGAAGAGAGAGAACCAGCACCACCACTTCGGATTTCCCGGGCATGCTCAACCTAATCGCTTCAAGGGGGAGCACCTTTACTTTCACTTTACTTTTCTTTTTTCCGTGTTTTCTGGTGTTTAATATTTTTGCCCGTTACTTTCATTTTCTAGAGCTTTGTGTTTCTGCTTTTCCCTTTCGGCTATCATCTTTATTTTATTTTAGTTAGGGAACTGTGCTTCCATTTCCGTTTGTCGTCTTCGTTTGATTTAAGTTTGGGAAGTGTGCTTCTTTTCCGTTTTCTTTTTCCTTATGCAAATTCACTCTTTTATTCCCAAAACAAAATAACAAAAACAAAAACAACCAAAAAAATAAAATAAAATAAAAACAACAATAATGCAGTAGAAATCATTTCTTCACAGTGCTCGGTGTCTCGACCATAGGAGCTTTGAGTTTGGCCCTCTGGCTGTCCTCTTCCTGGGCTTCTTGCACAGCCTCTTGGGGCTCACCACTTGAGCTCCCAAAGATCGCAATCTTAGCTTGAGCGTAACTACTCTCGCGATCTGGTTGCTTGTGTTTACCCGGTCGGTCTAGGTCCTCCAGCTGCTTTCGCATGTCGCGAGAGTACAACTCTACCATTTTTGATAGGTTTTTATTCTCGTCCCGCAATACCTCTAGCTGGTGTCGATTCACCTCCACTATCCTTGACCTCTCCCTTTTCAAGCTTTTTATAGCAGTCTGACACTCTTCAACCATACTTCGCTCCGCCGCCAACTGACCTTTCAGCACCTCTACCTCATGGGACTTCGCAGTAGGCGATGTCCCAAACTTGCGACACATGCTGGACTCTGCACGCTCAGTGCCATGGCATCACTCGCGACTCGATTGTCATCCCTTGTCCCGAACACACGTATATCTTTAGGAGTCACTAGATTTCTGCCCACTCCAATGGCAACATCGTTGTCCAGGAGTATTGAGTCAGCTCCTGTCACAGGCCCCCTTGCGGAGGCAAAGTATGGCATCCATACCTGGTGCCGCTACTTGGCCTCGTGTCTAGTCGGGTGGAGCTAGGTTGAGATCCAACGAAAATGGGTAGTTAGAGGCCATTTGATTTCTCACTTGCTTTTCTTCTTTCCTTCTTTTCTCTTTTGTGTGTTTCTGAGTTTGTGTTTTGTTTTACTCTTTCTTTTTACGTTTTATAGATTTAGTCTGCTAAACCCTAGCCGTTGCGGTTCTGAGTTCTGTGTGGCCCTTACGGCTTATCTCTGTATGTCGCCGCATCCGTTTCCCAACTCCCCTTAATTGCATTTTCACCTTTCACCACCTTCAAAGTGAAAAAGTCGTCCCGCTTCACCCAGGAGGCCAATAATTCTGGCTTGGGGGATGTGAAAGCGGCCTCTGTGCGCCGACGCGTCCCTCACTCTTTTTGCCTGTCACTTCCTAGGAACCGAGGCAGCAGGGACCACACTCTTTCTTATCCCGCCTTTGCCCTCCCATTTCACGTTTCATTAAATTAAAAAAAATAAAAATAATAATAACAAACATGTGGGCTTCGGATTTCATTGCGGGTCCGGGTTTTCACCGTTGTTAGGTTTCAAAATGTGTTAACTTCTTTTGGGTTGGGTTTTAAATTGTTTGGGTTTTGGTTTGCGTAAGACTGTTTAGGGCTTGTTGTTTCGACTTGCTTTACTGTTTCATTTCTTTTTATTTGTTTGTTTGTTTTGTAATTATTATTTTTTAATTATTTTCTTTTATTTTTGTTTTTATTTTTTTATTTGCTTTAATACCTTCATTTGTTGTTATGACATTGCTTGTGGCTAATTTTTAAACATTGAGGACAATGTTCATTTCTAGGTTTGGGGGTATTGGAGTTTAACAAGTAAACTTGGTTTTTCTTAAAATTTTAAAAATAATAATAATAATAAAAAATAATAAAAAAATTTCTTGCTTGTTTTTATTTTTATTTTGTTTAAGTCTTGCTTTTATTTTATTTTATTTTATTTTTTGATTTTGATTTTATTTACTTTCCGAACACATTTGATGAGATTGTGATAAATGTTTGCATGACTTAAATGAAAATTGAATTTTATTTATTTATTTTTTATTTTTATTTTTTTTATTTATTTTTTCCTTGTAAATTTTTATTTCAAAAAAAAAAAAAAAATTAAAAATAAAATAAAATTTGGCATCGTTCTAGCATGATATGTTTGAAACCATCTTTGCACTTGCCATTTGTTTCATAATTTTCCAATTAAAGGATTTGCATGACCCAAAGAATTGTATCAAGCATAAATTAGACTTATATAACCATATAATGTGAGCTTTTGAGCCTTGTGCTTCATTTCATGAGTGTTATACACATACTCTTATTTTCTTGTCATCAAAGTTGTTGTTTGATCTCATTATTCATTGATTTGGTTGAACACTTAAAAGTCATTCATTCTTTTGCAATTTGATTTCATGACATTTAAGAAATGATATTAAGGCCCTCTTTGGATCGTTTGTGCCTTTCAAGCTAACCTTATGCATGCTTATGCATGACTTTCCATTGTTAACCATTTTGAGCCTACATGTAAACCTTTTCTTTGATTTACCAACTATATTTCCTCGCCTTAGCCCGAAAAACAAATATTTACCTTTCTAAGGAACTCATGAGCTCTAAATTGGATGTGCTTTTCATGCTAAGTTTGGGAAGGGATATTTCAAAAAAAAAAAAAAAAAAGGTTCATCAATTGGTGAAAGAAAAGAAAAAAGTGGTGGTTTATTGAAATTTATCTTTGGGCCTTCAAAATAAATAGGCGTTTGTTCAAATGAAGGTATAAGGAGTTTTGATCATTTAAAAGAAAACAAAAATATAATCATGATGATTCGAAGTCTTGTAAACAATTGTTTTATGCTCTTATATTTTGAGTTCCTTGGACTTTGTTTTATCCATACTTTTCATTTCTCACTCACCTTACACCCTTGGCCCCATTACAACCTATAATAAAGACCTAAATTGATCTTAAATGTCATGTGGTTGAATTGCATTCATTTTTCTACTTTTAAGTGTTTGGCATCCTTCTTGAGATCATATTAATGCAAGTTCTTCATCTTCCTATTTTGAGTTAAGTCCCTTATGGTTTAACTCTAATCTCATGTTTATAACTGAGTGTTGCATTGTAGCCCTCTTCTGAGTGATTCATTTGTGAGAGGACAACTTTGGTGAGATTTGAAGTTGCTTTTGTGCTTGGTATGATTTTTGAAATTGTGTGAAAACTAAGATTGGGGAATTTGTTGCATTTGGCTATCACACTACTACACTTTGAGCATGTTGTGTTTTGAACTTTGCCGCCTTGTAAATAATGTCCAAAATTGAGCTTTTAATGTTAAAACGTTTAAGTCATGTGCATGAGTCATTTCTCTTCATAAAATGTTCGGAAAGATTGTTTTGAGTTCTTTTTATTTTTGTAATTGTTTTTTTTTTGTGTTTTGTTTTCGTTTTTGTTTTTGTTAATGTAATTATGTTTGTTTTTGTTTTTGGTTTTGGTTTTTCTTAAAGACTAACAATCTTTTAAGTTTTCTAACCATTTTGTTTTGTAGAGTTAGAAAAACGTTTGTGGGTATTGTATTGTTAAACCCTCAGGAGACACAACTCCTCCTCCTAGGGATACCTAGAGGTTTAAAGGCTTGTTGCATACGCTAAATGCAATCGAGTTACCTGCGGAAGTGGTTTAGTTAACTTCTTATTTTGTTTTTAACTTTGTTTTGTGTTGTTTTGCTCGAGGACTAGCAAAATCTAGGTTTGGGGGTATTTGATCGGTTCATAATTGTATATCATTTTGTACCCTTCTAGCTTATGATTTGGTTATGTTTTTGAGTTAAACTTGTGTTTTTAATCCTTTTTGTGTGTATCTTTCAGTTAATTGAGATTTAGGTAATAATGATGGCTTTGGATAGGAAATGATGCAATCCAAGCATGTGAAGGCCTGATTTGGATGAAGGGAAGAAGAGCTTAAAGACAAACTCATTTTGGCTACAGCCCCCTGCCAGTCCAGTTCCGTAGGTCATATTGCAAGCTTTGTTTCAACAACCTACATAGATCGAATGAGGCCACATTCTTCATGAAAGTTGTTCCAATAGGTGTGTACTATAACATATCCAAAATTCAGCCCCATTGGATAAATCTGGCGTCCGTTACCTAGCAAACACAGAACCATGCTCAGGATGGATCTTATCAGCGCGGAAAATGAGTTAGCAATTTGTTTCGGCCTTAACTTCCTCCTCCGACCTTGGATTGGCCCAAATGATATATGGCTGGAAAGAAGACATTCTGAACTTCAAATTGGAGTGCTTAAAGTCTTAATTTGCTTAAGGGAAGCCCAAGTTGTAAGCCCTTGAAGTTTCTGGTCATGCTGACCTCAGCATGTGCTGGTTGGATGCTTGGTCATGGTGAGCTAGGCATGAGCTATCATTTCTGGTTGGAAGCTTGGTCATGCTGACATGAGGATGAGCTAGGGCTGCTAGTGGGATTTAGTGGAGTAGCCATTCAAGATTTTCTAATACAAGTGCATCATCCAATTCATATTTTCTAATTCAAGTGCATCAACCATTTCAGATTTTATAATTCAAGTGTTGTATGCATTAGTCTTTTTGAATTCAGATTTTCACTTCCCCTAGGCCTATAAATAGGGAGGTTCTCTAAGCTTGTAAACACACCCCAAGGGGGGAGCTCTCAAACACTTCTCTAGAGCTCCCTTCCCTTCTCTCCCTCAAATTCTCTTAGTTTCATTTTCTAGTTTTCAATTGTAGTAATGAAATATTTGTGCTGAAATTCTCCTTAAGTATTTCTTAGTTCTACTTTACTTTTCCTTATGTACATTCTTTCTTAAGTATTCAAGTTTAATTAGTTTCCAAGTTTCAATTATGGTTTTTGTTCTTATTCATTATGCTTATAAGTTAATATGCTAGTTTGAATGATTGATCACCATTTAGGCTTGCATGTTAGCTATCTTGGTTTGAATTAAAAGTATACACCATGCTTTAATTCGAATTGAACTATGAATAGGAAGAGTATGTATGGACATTCGACAACAGGGATTAGATACATGCTTGGTTGTTTAAATTGTTCTTCTATGCTTAATGGGTTCCTAATGCTTAATTTTAGGTTAGACAACAAATGATCAAATTAGGGAATTAGGAACACAAGGTTATGACCAAACACCATGGCTTAATCATACATTAGCTAGAATCAATCCATTAATCTAATTGAACTTGGGAACTTATTTGCTTGAGTTACTTATTTCTTTCTTCCTTGTTTTATTTATTTCCTTTCTTTTTTCATTTCTATTTTGTGTAGGGAAACTAAATTGGATCATTCAATCACCAATCCTCGTGGGATCGACCTCGCATTCACATACGCTATACTACCGAACGGCTCGTGCACTTGCGAGTATCACAAGTTGAGGATGCAACTGAATCCATTTTGGTGCAGCTGTATCTACACAACAATGCCTCAAGTGGCTCAGAATCTGGAAACAAACATGTGATTGAGAAATTTTATGTATGTATTTTCACATTTGTGTATGTAATCACATGTTTATGAAATGAATAAGTTTTTGAGCCAAATTTCCGTGTGTGCAATCATGAAGCAATCTACTTCCTAAACTTAAAACAAATTAAAATACATAAATAAGTAAAAGAAAGAAAGAATTACAGTAATAAAAGCAAAGAGAAACAAGAAATTCGGAATTGCCTTAGTTGGAGATTGGGTTCCGAACTGTTTATTTATTTATTTATTATTTTGTGTTTGTGTTTTGGTTTTTTTTTTTTTAGTAATGTATGAAATAAGAGGGTAAATGAAATAGAAAGATAATACCTGGAAAATATGCGTGTCAATCCCTTTGGTATTTATCCAGGATACAGAATAAAAGACAAAAATAATAAATTAAAAAAAATCCAAGCAAAAAGAAATAAAGACCAAAATGAATCAAAACACACAAAAAGAAAACTAAAATCTATACAAACACAAAATAAACAGTTAGAAAAAAATACAAAAAGAACTACACAAAGAAATAAGAAAAAATTATATTGTTTTTTTTAAATACTCAGTAACTTATTTTAAAAACACATAAATATACAAGCAACTCATGGATGACCAGTTAAGGGCCTCAGAAAAACACAGTCAGGAGATCCGGGAAGGTTGGAGGGGTCACAATGGTCCCGCTTAAAACCCAAACTTCTTAAACACCGAAGGTGTCGCCTATAGAACTCCTAGACACTGTATTGACAAAGACACTCACTGAAGTTACCAAAAGTCATGAGTTTTTTTTTTTTATTATTTAAATATATATATATTTCTTTATATTAAAAAAAACAATAATAAAAATAATAATAACAAAACAAGAAAAAAGAAAGGATTGGAATGCTCCCCCTTGAAGCGATTAGGTCGAGTATGTGATCGGTGCATATTTACATATCATTTTTTACCCTTCTAACTTATGATTTGGTTATGTTTTTGAGTTAAACTTGTGGTTTTAATAAGTTTTTTGTTTGTTTCAGTGTAATAAGCTTGAGACTCACTAATTGCATTTTGGAGACAAGTTAGCTCAAAACGGTGTCTGCAGATCAGTCAACTTCACGGATTGGACTGTACTTGCTCAAGAAGAACCAGATAATGAGCCATACATCATTGGAAAGCTACGGAAGTCTATTTTCTGTAGAATTTTACGGTTCATGATTCCGAGTCTTCTAGAGAAAGTTATACATGTTTTGGCAACTTAAGGTCAAATTCGGCAGCATCTGCGTTACTGGGCCAAAAATCACATTTGAAGGCCTTTACGATTTTTCCTTGAGTTGGGCTGCATATGCTTGGAAAGATAAGACAAAGAGCTTCAAGAACCATAGTTTTCCAGATTTTTCAGACTGGAACCACAAGCCCAAAACGAGCCCACAAGCTGGCTGCAATGCATTGTCATGCATGACATATGCATGATGAAGTGTTGTTGATTGTGGGAAAGTTTGGTGAAACATATTCAATACCTATATTTGATTGGAATTTTGCAGCAACCAAATGAATTGAAAGATGATGAAGTGGGAGTTGCAACACTAAGCCTAAAGACAAGAGGAATTGTTTTCAAATGTAATAGTGTGTTAGGTGAATTAAGTGTTGTAAGTTGGTGAAGTGAGTGTGGTAGGTAAACCTATTGTATAATTCAGATTTTCACTTCCCCTAGGCCTATAAATAGGGAAGTTCTCTAAGCTTGTAATCACACCCCCAAGGGGGGGAGCTCTCAAACACTTCTCTAGAGCTCCCTTCCCTTCTCTCCCTCAATTTCTCTTAGTTTCCTTTTGTAGTTCTCAATTGTTGTAATAAGATCATTCTACCAAATTTTCTTTGTACTAAATCTCAAACACCTTTCCTTTCTCTTCTTCTAAATTCTTCAAACACTCTCTTCTCTAAGTTTCCAAACACATCCCTCTTCCCTTCCAAAATCCACAAAGCTCTCAAACACATTTTCTTCCCAAAGTCTCCATGCCCTCTCTTCTTCTAAATTTCTTCAAACACTTCTTCCTTCCTTCATCAAATTCTCAATGTTCTCAAACACTTCTCCATTCTCTTTAACATTCTCCAAGTTCTCAACATCCTCCAAGTTCTCAAACACATCTCTCTTCTCTTTCAAACATCCTCAAAGCTTCACAAACACCTTCTCTTCCAAATTCTCAAGTTCTCAAATGTGTACAAAACCTTTTTGCTTCTTTTGTTTTCATTTCTGTTTTGTGTAGGAAAATCGAATTGGATCATTCAATCACCAAGCCCTGTGGAATCGACCTCGCATTTACATATGCTATACTACCGAACGGCTCGTGCACTTGCGAGTATCACAAGTTGAGGATACAGTTGAACCCATTTTGGTGCAGCTGAATCTACGCAACAAGTTTTGGCGCCGTTGCCGGGGGATCGGTAACATTGCTTGATTCTATTTGGTTTTCCTACTTTTTATTTATTTTTATCTTTTTTATAACTAGACAGTTTCATGTTTTAAAGTTAATGAGGTTAATTGATAAGTTGTGTTTGTAGTCCAACGGACAAGGACAATTGCCTGACAAGCAAGAGAACTGGGTTTGAGTCCCAGCTTACATAACACCAAAGAAATGGTTCAAGTAGCATGTTGATTATTTCTGGTTTTTGGTTTCATTCACTTGCTCTTAATTAAATATCTTGTTCAAGTTTACATAAACACCATATGACTCTTGGACTGATTAGTGAATGGATGGGTAGATATTGAAGACAAACACCATGTTTAAATTCTACTTGATTCTTTATTGTTCTTCTTGTTCTTAATGGGTTTGGAATTTGTGTTTAGACTAAACACCATTGCTAAATACTTGTTCTGAATACTTGATTACAACCACACACCAAATGGATAATCATATTTGAGAAAGAACGAACTCCATAAGCTAGTTTAATTTACTTTGTTGCTTGTTACTTTGAAGCATGGAATTGGATGTGTGTTGATTTTCCTTTTTTTTTTTTTTTCCTAATCCTTTTAATTCCATTTCAAGTTTGTGTGTCTGTTTTAGCAATTTATGACAGCTTAATAAAAAGGGAGAAAGAAGGCAACTTCAATGAATGGGAAGTGTGGAGTAGTGGGAGAAGTCGCGACCTCCAATTGCATCACGCTCAACCTAATCGCTTCAAGGGGGAGCATTTCAATCCTTTCTCTATACTTGTTATTATTTTAAACTTCTGTTTCTTTTTTATAAAAAATTTAAAAAAAAAATTAAAAATTAAAAAAATTAAAACAGATTTTTCATATGAGCTGACTTATGGTAACTCCAGTAACCACTTCCGTCAATAGTGTCTAGGAGTTCTTTAGGCGACACCTTCGGTGTCTAAGAAGTTTGGGTTTTAAGCGGGACCATTGTGACCCCTCCAACCTTCCCGGATCCCCTGGCTGTGTTTTTTCTGAGGCCCTTAACTGGTCATCCGTGAGTTGCTTGTATATTCATGTGTTTTTAAATTAAGTTTTTTTTTATTTATTTTTTCTTTTCTGTTTAGTCTTTGTTTTTGTTTTGTTTTTGTTTTTGTTTTGTTAAGTTAGTTTTTGTATTTATTTTGTTTAGTCGTTTTTTTTGTTTTGTTTTTGTTTTTGTGGTATGGTTAGTTAGTTTATTTCTGAGTGTTAAAAACACATTTTTATTTCACTTCAAACACTGCAAAAAAAAAAACAAAAACCAAAAACAAAAACAACAACAATAATAATAAAAAAAACAACTTCTTCATCTTCATCTTCATCTTCATGGCATGCCTCTATTCTCTCTTACTTGCAGAATTTGCAGCAGCTCCACATGGTCCTCATTTTTTCTCTCCAGTGCTTCCACGTGCTGATTGGCAAGGTGAGCCGCTTCTGGAGGTCCGCCACCATAGCCTTCAAGGCAGCCACTTCCTCGCTCAGCGCGGCACACTCCCGTGTCCTCGCCAACAATCGCATGCCCAAATTGGTAGCCGAGACCGCATGGAGCACAGTTAAATTATGGGACTCCTCCACCGCAGCCTTGTTGGACCTCTGTGCCACATGCAGGTGATCCCGCTGATGTGAGTTTACTGCCAATCATGCTGCCCAGGAGAGGCCTGCTCTGTTCGGCACTGCCTCAGAAAAGTTCAGGATTACCTCAGCAAAGTTTGAGGCCGTACCGTGATGATATGTGGAGTTTGGGAAGACAGGGTTTTGGACGAGCCCTTATCTGGGCATTCGGTGGTGCAAGTGAGAGCTCAAGGTTGAGATCATCAAGGTGAGTGCATGAGGATGCCATTTGTTTTGCTTCTGAATTTTTTGATGTTTTTCCTTGAGTTTGCAGGAAGAAATGCTGGGTATCATCCGCTTGGAGAGATGTGGTTTAAATAGAAATATGCTGATGAGAGAGAGCCAACACCATTTCGGATTTCCCGGGCATACTCGACCTAATCGCTTCAAAGGGGAGCACCTTTACTTTCACTTTACTTTTCTTTTTACTTCCGTGTTTTCTGGTGTTTTATGTTTTTGCCCGTTACTTTCATTTTCTAGAGCTTTGTGTTTTTGCCTTTCCCTTTCGGCTATCATCTTTGTTTTATTTTAGTTAGGGAACTGTGCTTTCTTTTCCGTTTATTATTTTTGTTTTATTTAAGTTTGGGAAGTGTGCTTTCTTTTCCATTTGTCGTTTTTGTTAGATTTAAGTGGGAAGTGTGTTTTCTTTGTCTCTTTCTTTTTCCTTCTGCAACTTTACTCTTTTATTTCTGAAACCAAAATAACAAAAACAAAAACAACCAAAAAAATAAAAATAGTAGAAATCATTTCTTCCCAGCGCTAGGTGTCTCGACCATAGGAGCTTTGAGTTTGGCCCTCTGGCTATCCTCTTCCGGGGCTTCACGTCCAGCCTCTTGGAGCTCACCACTTGAGCTCCCAAAGATCGCAATCTTAGCTTGAGCATAACTACTCTCGCGATCTGCTTGCTTGCGTTTACCCGATCGGTCTAGGTCCTCCAACTGCTTTCTCATGTCACTAGAATACAACTCTACCATCTTTGATAGGCTTTTATTCTCGTCCCGCAATACTTCTAGCTGGTGTCGATTCACCTCCACTATCCTTGCCCTCTCCCTTTTCAAGCTTTTTATAGCACTCTGACACTCTTCAACCATACTTCGCTCCGCCGCTCACTGACCTTTCAGAATCTCTACCTCATGGGACTTCGCAAGTAGGCGATGACCCAAACTTGCAACACATGCTGTACTCTGGACGCTCAGTGTCAGGGCATCACTCGCGACCCGGTTGTCATCCCTTGTCCCGAACACACGTATATCTTTAGGAGTTACTAAATTTCTGCCAACTCCAATGGCAACATCGTTGTCCAGGAGTATTGAGTCATTGACAGTCACAGGCCCCCTTGCGGAGGCAAAGTAGGGTACCCATACTGGTGCCGCCGCTTTGGCCCCATGTCTGAGTCGGTGGAGCTAGGTTGAGATCCAACGAAAATGGGTAGGAAGAGGCCATTTGATTTCTCACTTTTTTCTTTTTCTTTCTTCTTTTCTCTTTTGTGTTTTTGAGTTTGTGTGTTTTCCCTTCTTTTTCCTTCTTATAGACATAGTCTTTGACAAACCCTAGCCATTGCAGCGTCTTACCATTTTCTGAATCTCCAGGAGTCCTTGAGTCCCACAACCTTCTCGTTTTCCAACCATACCCAACTCATTTATCACGACGTGTCTTTTCTTAACGGACGCGTTCAGTAAAGTCTTCGCGCCTTTCCATTAGCCCGTAATTTCCGCTTGTGAAATCTGCGGCACTTCTATCCTGTCAACATGTGGCTTCTGCTTCTGCCCGTGACTAACCATGAGACGACATCAAGGACCACATTCCCTCTTTTTAGAAATCACGCTTTGCTATCATAATTCACGTTTCATTTTTAAAAATTAAAAATTAAAAATTAAAAATTTAAAAAAAAAAAATCAATAAATCAATAAATAAATAAATTTTTTAAAATGTGTGGGCTTCAGAATTCATTTTGGGTCGGGTTTCACCTTAGTTTGGGTTTCAAAGTGGGTTAAATTCACCATGGTTTGTGTTTCGAAATTGTGGGCTTTGGGCTTCAAATTTTTTTTTTTTTTTTTTTGGGTTTCAGAATTGTGTGGTTTACCTGTTTAATTTTTTTGTTTGTTTGTTTGTTTGTTTGTTTTTGTAATAACTTTTTCTTTTTTTTTGTGATTTATATTTACTTTAGTACCTTTCATTTCTTGTTATGACATTGTTTGTGACTAATTTTTAAACATTGAGGACAATGCTCATTTCTAGGTTTGGGGGTATTGGAGTTTAGAATGTAAATTTGGTTTTTCCTTAATTAAATATTTTTTTTCTTCTTGTTTTTCTTTTATTTTGAGTCTTGTTTTGTTTTGTTTTTGAGTCACTTCCGAACACATATGATGAGATTGTGATAAATGTTGCATGACTTAAATGAAAATTGAATTTTATTTATTTATTATTTATTATTTTTCTTTTTGTAACTTTTTATTGTAAATTTTTTTTTTAAAAAAAAAAAAACTTAAAAATAAATAAATAAAATTTGGCATTGTTCTAGCATGATATGTTCGAAACCATCTTTACACTTGCCATTTGTTTCATAATTTTCCAATTAAAGGATTTGCATGATCTAAAGAATTGTATGAAGCATAAATTAGACTTATATAACGAACCATATAAAGTGAGCCTTTGAGCCTTGTACTTCAATTCATGAGTGTTATATACATACTCTTATTTTCTTGTCATCTAAGTTGTTGTTTGATCTCATTATTCATTGATTTGGTTGAACACTTAAAAGTCATTCATTCATGTGCAATTTGACTTCATGACATTTAAAGAAATGATATTACGGCCTTCTTTGGATCGTTTGTGCTTTTCAAGCTAACCTTATGCATGCTTATGCATGATTTTTCATTGTTAACCATTTTGAGCCTACATGTAAACCTTTTCTTTCATTTACCAATTATATTTCCTCGCCTTAGCCTGAAAAACAAATATTTACCTTTCTAAGGAACTCATGAGCTTTAATTGGGATGTGTTTTTCATTCTAGGTTTGGGAAGAGGTGTTACATTTCGAAAAAAAAATAAAATAAAATTCACACAATTGGTGAAAGAAAAGAGAAAAGTGGTAGTTGATTGAAAATTCATTTTTGGGCCTTCAAAATAAATTGGTGATTGTTCAATAAAGGAGTGAGTCATTGTAAATGAAGGTATAAGGAGTATTGATCATGTAAAAATAAATTCTCATTGTGATGATTCGAAGTCTTGTAAACAATTATTTTATGCTCTTATATTTTGAGTTCCTTGGACTTTGTTTTATCCATACCCTTCATTTCTTACTCACCTTACACCCTTGGCCCCATTACAACCTATGTTAAAGACCTAAATTGATCTTAAATGTCATGTGGTTGAATTGCATACATTTTCTACTTTTAAGTGTTTGGCATCCTTCTTGAGATCATATTAATGCAAGTTCTTCATCTTTCTATTTTCGAGTTAAGTCCCTTATGGTTTAACTCTAATCTCATGTTTATAACTGAGTGTTGCATTATAGCCCTCTTCCGAGTGATTCATTTGTGAGAGGACAACTTTGGTGAGATTTGAAGTTGAACTTGTGCTTTGTATGATTTTTGAAATTGTGTGAAAACTAAGATTGGGGAATTTGTTGCATTTGGCAATCACACTACTACACTTTGAGCATATTATGTTTTGAACTTTGCCACATTGTGAATAATGTCTAAAATTAAGCTTTTGTTGTTAAAACTTTTGAGTCATGTGCATGAGTCATTTCTCTTCAGAAATGTTCGGAAAGGTTGTTTTGAGTTTTTATTTTGATTTTTTGTGTTTTGTGTTTTGTGATTTGTGATTGTTTCTATTTTTATTTTTGTTTTTTATTTTGCTTAAAGGACTAACAAATTCTAATAGGTTTTCTAACTACTTTGTTTTGTAGAAATTAATCAAACGTTTGTGGGTATTGTATCTGTTAAACCCTCAGGAGACACAACTCCTCCTACTAGGGATGCCTAGAGGTTTAAAGGCTTGTTGCATATGCTAAATGCAATCGAGTTACCTACGAAAGTGGTCTAGTTAACTATTTGCTTTATATCTTTGTTTTCCTTTTGTTTTGCTCGAGGACTAGCAAAATCTAGGTTTGGGGGTATTTGATCGGTGCATATTTACATATCATTTTTTACCCTTCTAACTTATGATTTGGTTATGTTTTTGAGTTAAACTTGTGGTTTTAATAAGTTTTGTGTGTTTGTTTCAGTGTAATAAGCTTGAGACTCACTAATTGCATTTTGGAGACAAGTTAGCTCAAAACGGTGTCTGCAGATCAGTCAACTTCACGGATTGGACTGTACTTGCTCAAGAAGAACCAGATAATGAGCCATACATCATTGGAAAGCTACGGAAGTCTATTTTCTGTAGAATTTTACGGTTCATGATTCCGAGTCTTCTAGAGAAAGTTATACATGTTTTGGCAACTTAAGGTCAAATTCGGCAGCATCTGCGTTACTGGGCCAAAAATCACATTTGAAGGCCTTTACGATTTTTCCTTGAGTTGGGCTGCATATGCTTGGAAAGATAAGACAAAGAGCTTCAAGAACCATATTGTTCCAGATTTTTCAGACTGGAGCCACATGCCCAAAACGAGCCCACAAGCTGGCTGCAATGCATTGTCATGCATGACATATGCATGATGAAGTGTTGTTGATTGTGGGAAAGTTTGGTGAAACATATTCAATACCTATATTTGAGTGGAATTTTGCAGCAACCAAATGAATTGAAAGATGATGAAGTGGGAGTTGCAACACTAAGCCTAAAGACAAGAGGAATTGTTTTCAAATGTAATAGTGTGTTAGGTGAATTAAGTGTTGTAAGTTGGTGAAGTGAGTGTGGTAGGTAAACCTATTGTATAATTCAGATTTTCACTTCCCCTAGGCCTATAAATAGGGAAGTTCTCTAAGCTTGTAATCACACCCCCAAGGGGGGGAGCTCTCAAACACTTCTCTAGAGCTCCCTTCCCTTCTCTCCCTCAATTTCTCTTAGTTTCCCTTTGTAGTTCTCAATTGTTGTAATAAGATCATTCTACCAAATTTTCTTTGTACTAAATCTCAAACACCTTTCCTTTCTCTTCTTCTAAATTCTTCAAACACTCTCTTCTCTAAGTTTCCAAACACATCCCTCTTCCCTTCCAAAATCCACAAAGCTCTCAAACACATTTTCTTCCCAAAGTCTCCATGCCCTCTCTTCTTCTAAATTTCTTCAAACACTTCTTCCTTCCTTCATCAAATTCTCAATGTTCTCAAACACTTCTCCATTCTCTTTAACATTCTCCAAGTTCTCAATATCCTCCAAGTTCTCAAACACATCTCTCTTCTCTTTCAAACATCCTCAAAGCTTCACAAACACCTTCTCTTCCAAATTCTCAAGTTCTCAAATGTGTACAAAACCTTTTTGCTTCTTTTGTTTTCATTTCTGTTTTGTGTAGGAAAATCGAATTGGATCATTCAATCACCAATCCCTGTGGAATCGACCTCGCACTTACATATGCTATACTACCGAACGGCTCGTGCGCTTGCGAGTATCACAAGTTGAGGATACAGTTGAACCCATTTTGGTGCAGCTGAATCTACGCAACAGTATGGATGCATTTGAAGGTCGCGACTTCTCCTACTACTCCACATTTCTCCTCCTTATGATTAGAGTTGTCTTCTTTTCCTTTTTTTTTATTGATACATGTACAAACAAGCACATAATGTTCAAGCAATAAGCACACAAATTGACATAAAGAAAAAGAAATGAACTTTCTTAAAATAAAATAAAATATAATATGAAACTTCTTCCAAGAGTACGTAACGAACACTAGGGTTTCGGAATCCACCCTAAACAATTCTACCTATGTTCATGAATACTCAAGTGATGAACTCTAAACGTATTGATGAAGATGTTTGCAATCAAGACCATGGGTCGTGGCTCAAGACGCATTGATTCTCTCTAATATACGTAAAGTGCATGGTTCGTGCTACAATACTTGTGCCCTCCCCATAACTGAACCTAGGTATGGTTCGTACTTCGATTCAATTACAAAGAGAACCCATTAAGTTCAAAGAGAATATGAACATCACAAAAATCCTAATAGCATGGTGTTTACATTAGGTATTCAAGAAACCAATTCACATGGATGGTTCTTACTCCATCCATTTATTGCTTAAGAAAACATGAAGATACACATAATCCCAACAACCTCAAGAAGCATGCTTTCAAAGGTAATCAATCAAGGAAAACACACATCAAGGATAGATTAATTTGGTGAATTGGAATTCATCAATTTGTTGTCAAGAAACCAATTCACATGATGCTCACTTAAACAAGTTCAATCATTTGTTGCTAATTAGGAATTATGTTCTTGGTTATCTTACACCACTTCTCAACTTTAGATACATGCATACAACCTAAGGTGATTAAGCAAAGGAAGCAAACACATATCATATAAGATTCAATTAGTGAATGGGATTCATCAACAACATCTAAAAATTCATACACTCAAAGCATAAAAAATTATATATATTACAAAACTAAATTATAACTAGTGGAAGAATTTAATTAACCAGAATTTGATTAGTTTTCCATTGCAATCCCCGGCAACGGCGCCAAAAACTTGTTGTCACCAAAAGCGGTGTCTTTTAAAATTTATAAACTCGCAAGCGCACGAATCGAATATAGCATAAGCGTGTAAGAGCGAGATCGTACCCAAGGGATTGCGTGTAAAGATAGAAAACCAATTATACCCAAGTTAATTTCATTGCCAACCTAGTTGATTCAAATGGTGATTTGTTTGTTGATAAAGAAAATTAAATAAAGCATGAAACAAATATGGAAATGACAATAAACTGAAATTAAGATTTAAATTTATGAGAAAAAATAACTAAGGTATTAGAATCCACACCATTATTCCATAAGATCCTAATTATTTATCTTTCAATTCCCATGGAGTAGCAATCTAGAAATCAATCTACTGCTTTCTCAAGATTTATCAATTAAGCTTGTACTTTAGATCATAAGTAAATTTTCCTTCCCTTCATAAGTACAAATTCTAAGCATAAAATGTAAACAAAATTATTTAACTACAAAGGATCAAAGTTTCCTAAGCATCCTATGTGAAAAAGTTTATTTGAATAACAAAATATCAAAGAAATTTATAAATTAGGAAATTTATAAATTAGAAATATAAACCAAGGATGAATTAATAGATTAATCCAAACTATTAACTACCACAAATACATGTTATATGTCACAATACATGATAGAAGTGGTGAAAAGAAGATTAATCTATTAATCATGTGAAGTGAAAATTATAATCATTGAACACCACAATATTTGAGAATTGAAAATAAAAACAAGAACTTTATTTAACGATGGTGTTTCATCCAACCTTAGTTAAGTATTTTAAATAGACATAATTAATATTTAAAACAAAACAAAGAAACTAAAATACATAATTTACATGAGAACTAGGAAAGGAAGAACAAGTTTAAAAGAGTTATTAGCTCTTGGTTCTTTCCTTTCCATCATTGTTCTCTTTCTTCCTCACTCTCTCTCTCTCTTTCTCTCTTCCTTTCTTTCTTTCTTTCCTTCTGCTGTGTATCACTCTTGAATTTCTGCACCCTTTCTCTCTTGAGTTGTTGCCTATTTATAGAAGCATGAAGTCCCTTTCATTCCAGCTGCATATGCAAGCTGTCTTCTAGAACCTGTCCTGGTGTGTGACAGTCTGTGGATTGAGTTTTTATCCAATTGCTCCAATTTTTGGATATGTTTTAGTCGACATCTTATTGAACAAGTGTCATGAAGGATATTTATTCATTTGAGCATGGGAAAATTCGTTTTTCAGGTCTGCAAATGGACTGTACAGCATGAGCTGTAAAAGGCAAAGTCATGAACCTGTCTTGGTGTTTGACAGCCTGTGGATTGAGTTTTTATCCAATTATTCCAATTTTTGGATATGTTTTAGTCGACAGCTTATTGAACAAGTGTCATGAAGGATATTTATTCATTTGAGCATGGGAAAATTCGTTTGTTAGGTCTGCAAATGGACTGTACAGCATGAGCTGTAAAAGGCAAAGTCATCAAATCCAAATTGAGTTCTTCCTCTCTTTTTGCAACACATTGCTTATTCCTCCTCCTCCTCATGCCATTGGTGGAAGACACTTAATATCTACATACAACCACTCATTAAATACAAAAACAAAGATTGGAATAGCCAATACAAATACTCTAATAAATTTACATAATACAAAGAAAATACTAACAAATATAAATTTAAGGATAAAACTTGTATTTATTTTGTGCTCATCAGAAAGCATAAGGGGAAAGAAAATATCTCAATGACTTCATAGGAATTGACGGTGCATTTTTTGAATTTATTTTAAATTTATTATGAATGTTTTGAATTAAATACAATAAAATATTTTTATAAACACCAACAAACCACATCGGCGCTAAGAAAGAAATGCCGTTGTAAACAGTAATAAACGACTTACTTGTACAAAACCCGTCGTTTAAAAGAAAAAACATGGCGATTTTTACACACACACCGACGTACAAACTGTATTCCACGACTCAAACTCTTAACTTATCACCGTTTAATTTCCATTACCACGTCACCTAGGGCACCAAGAGCGTCATCTAAATATCCTTTTATGTCTCTTTTGTTTCAAACGATGATTAGGTTTGGTATCCTGAAGTTGTACCCTTAAGGCATGTTAGTCCCTATCTTTTCGATTTTAACAATCACGTACCCTTAAGTTTGTAAATTTTTTGCAATGTGGTTCCACCATTAGTGTTCCATCAGATCTCTCCGTTAGTTGCCTACGTGGCATTGTGGGTCCCATATTTTGTAATTTTTATTAATTTTAAATTGATTAAAATATTAAAAATCAAAAAAATCAAAAATCAAAAAATCAAAAAATTTCTCTCTCTCTCTCTCTCTTGCAACGAACCCAGAACCCAGCTCTCTCTCTCTATTCTCTTTGCTCTCTACCCCATGACACCACCACCTGCAAACTATCCACACCCCAGCCTGCCAACCACATCCCCACGAACCCAGAAACCCAGACCCGATTTCTTCCCCCAACCCAGATTTCTTCTCCCTCCTCCAATTTCCATCGAAGTTGGGTATAGAATAAAAAAGTGATCTGAGAAGGGTGCTTGGTCGAGCTGATTAATTCCTAGTTTGATTAGAGTTCACGCCTAACTAGGATTAATACCAAAGAACTGGTTACTCGAAACGTCAAGCCATTTCAGCGGCGAGTTTTGTTGGAACTCATTGTTGTCCCACATCGGCCAGAGGGCCAAAGAGAAAGTAATTTAAATAGAAATACTCCTCTCTAACTAACACCGAGGCCTTTTATAATAAAACCCCACACCTGAGGATTGTGCAGGTGGTAAAGTGGGGACAGTATTGGTGTTGTTGGAGTGGGCCCTCGGCCCGTTAACCTGGAAAATTTGACATGGTATCAGAGCCAGATTGCGGGCCCGTACTTGACACGTGATGGGTGGCTCCCTGTTTGGCCCCGCGGATGGGTGAGTCCCCGTTTGGCTCCACGTAGGCTGATCGGTTCATAATTGTATATTATTTCTTACCCTTCTAGCTTATGATTTGGTTATGTTTTTGAGTTAAACTTGTGCTTTTAATCCTTTTTGTGTTTATCTTTCAGTTAATTTAGCTTTAGGTAATAATGATGGCTTTTGAGAGCATAATTCATGCAATTCAAGCATGTTAAGGCCTAATTTGGATGAATTGATGAAGAGCTAAAAGATAAATTCATTATGGCTACAGCCCCCTGCCAGTCCAGTTCCGTAGGTCATATTGCAAGCTTTGTTTCAGCAACCTACATAGCTCGAATGAGGCCACATTCTTCATCAACGTTGTTCCAATGGGTGTGTACTATAACATATCCAAAATTCAGCCTCATTGGATAAATCTGGAGTCCGTTACCTAGCAAACACAGAACCATGCTCAGGATGGATCTTATCAGCGCGGAAAATGAGTTAGCAATTTGTTTCGGCCTTAACTTCTTCCTCCGACCTTGGATTGGCCCAAATAACATATGGCTGGAAAGAAGACATTCTGAACTTCAATTTCAAGTGCTTAAAGTCCTAATTTGATTAAGATAAGCCCAAGTGGTAAGCCCTTGAAGTTGCTGGTCATGCTGACCTCAGCATGTGCTGGTTGGATGCTTGGTCATGGTGAGCTAGGCATGAGCTATCATTTCTGGTTGGAAGCTTGGTCATGGTGACATGAAGATGAGCTAGGGGTGCTGGTGGGATTTAGTGGGGAAGTGCATCAACCATTGAAGATTTTCTAATACAAGTGCATCACCCATTGAAGATTTTCTAATACTAGTGCATCAACCATTTCAGATTTTATAATTCAAGTGTTGTATGCATTAGCCATATTGAATTCAGATTTTCACTTCCCTTAGGCCTATAAATAGGGAAGTTCTCTAAGCTTGTAATCACACCCCAAGGGGGGAGCTCTCAAGCACTTCTCTAGAGCTCCCTTCCCTTCTCTCCCTCAAATTCTCTTAGTTTCCCTTTGTAGTTCTCAATTGTTGTAATAAGATCATTCTACTTTTCTTTTCTCTTCTTATAAATTCTCCAAACACTTCTCTATTCTCTTTCAAAGTTCTCCATGCTCTAAAACATTTCCCATGTTCTCAAACACATGCTCTTCCAAAATCCACAAAGTTCTCAACACCATTTTCCCTTCTCTTCCAAAAGTCTCCATGTCTCAAACACTTCACAAACACCTTTCTCTCCCTTCCCTAAGTTATCAAATTCACAAAGTTCTCAAACACTCTCTTCCAAATTCCCCATGTCTTAAACACATTCCCTTCCAAAATCCTCAAGGCTCTCAAACACATGTTCTTCCAAAATTCTCTAAAGTTCCCAAACACTTTCTTCTCCCTCCTCAAAGTTTTCAAACACTTCCTTTCTTCCTCAAAGTTCTCTTAGTTTCCTTAATGTTTTCTTAGTTGTAATTTATTTTTCTTATAATGTACATTCTTTCTTCTTGTTTTGTTTCTTTCGTTTTCATTTTTGTTTTGTGTAGGAAAACTAAATTGGATCATTCAATCACCAATCCCTGTGGAATCGACCTCGCACTTACATACGCTAAACTACCAACGGTTCGTGCACTTGCGAGTATCACAAGTTGAGGATGCAACTGAATCCATTTTGGTTCAGCTGTATCTACGCAACAAGTTTTTGGCGCCGTTGCCGGGATCGGTAACATTGTTTGATTCTATTTGGTTTTCCTACTTTTTGTTTATTTTTATCTTTTTCATAATTGGACAGTTTCATGTTTTAAACTTAATGAGGTTAATTGATAAGTTGTGTTTGTAGTCCAACGGACAAGGACAATTGCCTGACAAGCAAGAGAACTGGGTTTGAGTCCCAGCTTACACAACACCCAAAAACAAAAAGGTTCAAGTAGCATGTTGATTATTTCTAGTTTATGGTTTCATTCACTTGCTGTTAATTAAATATCTTGTTCAAGTTTACATAAACACCATATGACTCTTGGGCTGATTAGTGAATGAATGGGTAGATATTGAAGACAAACACCATGTTTAAATTCTACTTGGTTCTTTATTGTTCTTCTTGTTCTTAATGGGTTCGGAATTTGTGTTTAGACTAAACACCATAGCTAAATGCTTTTTCTGAATACTTGATTAAAACCACACACCATATGGATAATCATATTTGAGAAAGAACGAACTCCATAAGCTACTTTGATTTACTTTGTTGCTTATTACTTTGAAGCTTGAAATTGGACGTGTGTTGATTTTCCTTTCCATTTTAGTTTTTATTTCATAATCCTTTAATTCTGTTTCAAGTTTTCTGTGTTTGTTTTAGCAATTTATGACAGCTTAATAAAAATGGAGAGAGATGGTAACCTCAATCATAAGAATGGGGAGTGTGGAGTAGTGGGAGAAGTCGCGACCTCCAAATGCATCACGCTCGACCTAATCGCTTCAAGGGGGAGTATTCCAATCCTTTCTCTTTAGTTGTTTTGTTATTTCAGTAATTTTAATTTTCTATTTCTTTTATTTAAAAAAAAAATTAATTTTTTTTTTTTATATGAGCTGACTCGTGTTAACTCCAATGAGCGTCTCCGTCAATACAGTGTCTAGGAGTTCTTTAGGCGACACCTTCGGTGTCTAAGAAGTTTGGGTTTTAAGTGGGACCTTTGTGACCCCTCCAACCTTCCCAGATCCCCTGGCTGTATTTTCTGAGGCCCTTAACTGGTCATCCATGAGTTTCTTGTATATTTGTGTGTTTTAAAAAACAAAAACAAAACAAAACAAAGATTAAAAAAATTAAAAAATTTGAAATTTGAGTTTTTATTTATTTTTCCTTGTAAATTGAAATTTGGAACTTCTTTGTTTTTTTTTTCTTTGTGTGGTCAGTTAGTTGTAAATAATAATAAATAAAAAATAAAAAATAAATCAATTTGGAACTTCTTTGTTTTCTTTGTTTTGTTTTGTTAAGTTAGTTTATGTATTTATTTACGTGGTGTGGTTAGTTAGTTTATTTCTGAGTGTTAAAAACACATTTTTATTTCATTCAAACACTGCAAACAAAGAAAAAAAAAGTTAAAAAGTTAAAAAACAAAAAAAAAACATTCAAATAAATTAAAAATAAAAACAACATCTTCATCATCTTCATCTTCATCTTCATGGCATGCCTCTATTCTCTCTTACTTGCAGAATCTGCAGCAGCTCCACATGGTCCTCATTTTTTCTTTGCAGTGCTTCCACGTGCTGATTGGCACAGGTAAAACCGATTCTGGAAGTCCGCCACCATAGCTTTCAAGGAAGCTACTTCCTCGCTCAGCGCGGCACACTCTCGTGTCCTCGCCAATAATCGCATGCCCAAGTTGGTAGCCGAGACCGCGTGGAGCACAGTTAAATTGTTGGACTCCTCCACCGCTGCCTTGTCAGGACCTCTGCGCCACATGCAGGATGATCCGTCGTGTGAGCTTGCTGCCAACCATGCCTCCTAGCAGCACTGCTCTGTTCGACACCGCCTCAGAAAAGTTCGGTATTGCTTCAGCAAAGTTTGAGGCCGTACCATGATGATATGTGGAGTTTGGGAAGACATGGTTTGTAGGAGCCCTTATCTGCGCATTCGGTGGCGCAAGGGTCAATTCAAGGTTGAGATCATCAAGGTGAGCGCATGAGGATGCCATTGTTTTGTTTCTGAATTTTTTGATGTTTTTCTTTGAGTTTGCAGGAAGAAATGCTGGGTATCATCCGCTTGAAGAGGTGTGGTTTAAATAGACATATGCTGATGAGGGTGCCAACACCATTTCGGATTTCCCGTGCATGCTCGACCTAATTGCTTCAAGGGGGAGCACCTTTACTTTACTTTTCTTTTTTTTTTTTCTCCGTGTTTTCTGGTGTTTAATATTTTTGCCCGTTACTTTCATTTTCTAGAGCTTTGTGTTTTTGCTTTTCCCTTTCGGCTATCATCTTTAGTTTATTTTAGTTAGGGAACTGTGCTTTCTTTTCCGTTTGTTGTCGTCTTTGTTTGATTTAAGTTTGGGGAAGTGTGTTTTCCTTTTTCTTTTTATTTTATTTTATTTTTCTTTATTCATTGTTTTTCTTTTTAATTTAAAAATAACTTGTTTTCTTCTTGTTTGTCAGGTTTCTCAAGAATTTAATTGGAAGAATAGACAAAATTAAAGATGCGTCTTGGACACCTGGTGCAAGAATCCCATCTCTTCTTTTAAATTCTTGTTTGAATTCCGTGTTTATTTTCAGTTTTTATTTTTTATTTATTTATTTATTTATTTTTATTTAAATTAGGTAGTATAATTTAAAACTCATTGGATATTCTTTGAAGGAGCTAAACTTTTGGTAACTCCAGTGAGCAACCGCAGTCTATCAGTGTCTAGGAGTTCTTTAAGGCGACACCTTCGGTGTCTAAGAAGTTAGGGTTTTAAGCGGGACCATTGTGACCCCTCCAACCTTCCCGTATCCCCTGGCTGTGTTTTCTGAGGCCCTTAACTGGTCATCCTTAAGTTTTTCTCTAAAAAGAAAAAGCAGTTACTTGTGTGTTTACTTAACTAAAAATAAAAATGCATGTTTGGGTTTTCATGTTTTTGTTTGATCGTCGTTCTTTAAATTTAGAGTTATTCGTGTCTTTGAGATAACATAACGTTTTTATTTCCCAATTAAAAAAAAACGCACATACATTTTTAAGATTAAAAAAATAAATAAAAGCTGAAATCATTTCTTCTTGGCGCTCGGTGTCTCGACCATAGGAGCTTTTAGTTTGGCCCTCTGGCTGTCCTCTTCCGGGGCTTCACGCACAGCCTCTTGGGGCTCATCACTTGAGCTCCCAAAGATCGCAATCTTAGCTTCAGTATAACTTTTCTCGCGATCTGGTTTCTTGCGTTTACCCGGTCGGTCTAGGTCTTCCAGCTGTTTTCGCATGTCGCGAGAGTACAACTCTACCATCTTTGATAGGTTTTTATTCTCGTCCCGCAATACGTCTAGCTGGTGTCGATTCACCTCCACTATCCTTGACCGCTCCCTTTTCAAGCTTTTTATAGCACTTTGACACTCTTCAACCATACCTGTGCTCCGTCGCTCCACTGACCTTTCAGCACCTCTACCTCATGGGACTTCGCAAGTAGGCGATGAACCAAACTTGCGACACATGCTGTACTCTGCATGCTCAGTGCTAGGGCATCACTCATGACCCGGTTGTCATCCCTTGTCCCGAACACACGTATATCTTTAGGAGTCACCAAATTTCTGCCAACTCCAATGGCAACATCGTTGTCCAGGAGTATTGAGTCATTGACAGGTCACTGGCCCCGTGCGGAGGCAAAGTAGGGCATCCATACCTGGTGCTACTGCTTGGCCTCGTGTTTGAGTCGGTGGAGCTAGGTTGAGATCCAACGAAAAGGGGTAGGAAGAAGCCATTTGATTTCTCACTTTTTTTTCTCTTTCTTGCTTCTTTTCTCTTTTGTGTTTCTGAGTTTGTGTGTTTTTGTTTTTTCCCCCTTCTTTTTCCTTCTTATAGACATAGTGTTTGACAAACCCTAGCCAGTGCAGTGTCTTAGCATTTTCTGAATCTCCAGCGTTCCTCGAGTCCCACAACCTTCTCACTTTCCAACCACACCCAACTCATTTATCTCGACATGTCTTTTCTGAATAGACGCGTTCAGTAAAGTCTTCGCGCCTTTCCATGAGCCCGTAATTTCCGCTTGTGAAATCTGCGGCGCTTCAATCCCGTCGACACGCGGCTTCTGCTTTCTGCCCATGAGACGACATCAGGGACCACATTCCCTCTTTTCAGAAGTCCCGCTTTGCGCTCATAATTCACGTTTCATTTTGAAAAAATAAATCAATAAAAAAAAAATTAAATGTGTGGGCTTCGAAATTGTGGGTCGGGTTTCACTTTAGTTTGGGTTTCAAGATGGGTTAATTTCATTGTGGGCTTTGGGCTTCAAAATTTTTTTTAGGTTTCAGAATTGTGTGATTAGGGTTTACTGTTTCATTTTTTTTTTGTTTTGTAATTTTTATTTTGTAATTATTTTATTTTTGTGTGTTTTGTAATTTTTATTTGCTTTAATACCTTTTATTTGTTGTTATGACATTGTTTGTGGCTAATTTTTAAACATTGAGCACAATGTTCATTTCTAGGTTTGGGGGTATTGGAGTTTAGCATGTAAATTTGGTTTTTCCTTAATTTAATTTTTTTTATTTGCTTGTTTTTATTTTTATTTTATTTTGTTTGAGTCTTGCTTTTATTTTTATTTTGATTTTATTCACTTTCCGAACACATATGATGAGATTGTGATAAATGTTTGCATGACTTAAAATAAAAATTGGATTTCATTTTATTTTAGTGTTATTTTTTCTTTATTAAAAAAAAAATTTAAAATTGGCACTGTTCTAACATGATATGTTTGAAACATTCTTTACACTTGCCATTTGTTTCATAATTTTCCAATTAAAGGATTTGCATGATCTAAAGAATTGTATGAAGCATAAATTAGACTTATATAACCAACCATATAAAGTGAGCTTTTGAGCCTTGTACTTCAATTCATGAGTGTTATACATACTCTTATTTTCTTGTCATCTAAGTTGTTGTTTGATCTCATTATTCATTGATTTGGTTGAACACTTAAAATTCATTCATTCTTGTGCAATTTGATTTCATGACATTTAAAGAAATGATATTAAGGCCTTCTTTGGATCGTTTGTGCCTTTCAAGCTAACCTTATGCATGCTTAAGCATGATTTTCCATTGTTAACCATTTTGAGCCTACATGTAAACCTTTTCTTTCATTTACCAATTTTATTTCCTCGCCTTAGCCCGAAAAACAAATATTTACCTTTCTAAGGAACTCATGAGCTTTAATTGGGATGTGTTTTTCATACTAAGTTTGGGAATGGGTGTTACATTTCGAAAAAAAAAATCACAGAATTGGTGAAAGAAAAGAGAAAAGTTAAGTGGTGGTTGATTGAAATTTCATTTTTGGGTTTCATTTTTTTGGGCCTTCAAAATAAGTTGGTGTTTGTTCAAATAAAGGAAAGGAGTATGAATCAATGTAAATGAAGGTATAAGGAGTTTTGATCATGTAAAAGAAAAAAATCTAATCGTGATGATTCGAAGTCTTGTAAACAATTGTTTTATGCTCTTACATTGCGAGTTCCTTGGACTTTGTATTATCCATACCTTTCATTTCTTACTCACCTTACACCCTTGGCCCCATTACAACCTATGTTAAAGACCTAAATTGATCTTAAATGTCATGTGGTTGAATTGCATCCAATTTCATACTTTTAAGTGTTTGGCATCCTTCTTGAGATCATATTAATGCAAGTTCTTCATCTTTCTATTTCGAGTTAAGTCCTTTATGGTTTAACTCTAATCTCATGTTTATAACTGAGTGTTGCATTATAGCCCTCTTCTGAGTGATTCATTTGTGAGAGGACAACTTTGGTGAGATTTGAAGTTGAACTTGTGCTTTGTATGATTTTCGAAATTGTGTGAAAACTAAGATTGGGAAATTTGTTGCATTTGGCTATCACACTACTACACTTTGAGCATATTATGTTTTGAACTTTGCCGCTTTGTAAATAATGTCTAAAATTGAGTTTTTATTGTTAAAAACGTTTAAGTCATGTGCATGAGTCATTTCTCTTCAGAAAATGTTCGGAAAGATTGTTTTGAGTTCTTTTTATTTTTGTATTTGTTTATTTTTGTGTTTTGTTTTTGTTAATTTAATTATGTTTGTTTTTGTTTTTGGTTTTGGTTTTCCTTAAAGACTAACAATCTTTTAAGTTTTCTAACCACTTTGTTTTGTAGAGTTAGAAAAACGTTTGTGGGTATTGTATTGTTAAACCCTCAGGAGACACAACTCCTCCTACTAGGGATGCCTAGAGGTTTAAAGGCTTGTTGCATATGCTAAATGCAATCGAGTTACCTATGAAAGTGGTCTAGTTAACTTCTTATTTTGTTTTTTTTATCTGTGTTTTCCTTTTTGTTTTGCTCGAGGACTAGCAAAATCTAGGTTTGGGGGTATTTGATCGGTTCATAATTGTATATTATTTCTTACCCTTCTAGCTTATGATTTGGTTATGTTTTTGAGTTAAACTTGTGCTTTTAATCCTTTTTGTGTTTATCTTTCAGTTAATTTAGCTTTAGGTAATAATGATGGCTTTGGAGAGCATAATTCATGCAATTCAAGCATGTTAAGGCCTAATTTGGATGAATTGATGAAGAGCTAAAAGATAAATTCATTATGGCTACAGCCCCCTGCCAGTCCAGTTCCGTAGGTCATATTGCAAGCTTTGTTTCAGCAACCTACATAGCTCGAATGAGGCCACATTCTTCATCAAAGTTGTTCCAATGGGTGTGTACTATAACATATCCAAATTTCAGCCCCATTGGATAAATCTGGAGTCCGTTACCTAGCAAACACAGAACCATGCTCAGGATGGATCTTATCAGCGCGGAAAATGAGTTAGCAATTTGTTTCGGCCTTAACTTCTTCCTCCGACCTTGGATTGGCCCAAATAACATATGGCTGGAAAGAAGACATTCTGAACTTCAATTTCAAGTGCTTAAAGTCCTAATTTTATTAAGATAAGCCCAAGTGGTAAGCCCTTGAAGTTGCTGGTCATGCTGACCTCAGCATGTGCTGGTTGGATGCTTGGTCATGGTGAGCTAGGCATGAGCTATCATTTCTGGTTGGAAGCTTGGTCATGGTGACATGAAGATGAGCTAGGGGTGCTGGTGGGATTTAGTGGGGAAGTGCATCAACCATTGAAGATTTTCTAATACAAGTGCATCACCCATTGAAGATTTTCTAATACTAGTGCATCAACCATTTCAGATTTTATAATTCAAGTGTTGTATGCATTAGCCATATTGAATTCAGATTTTCACTTCCCTTAGGCCTATAAATAGGGAAGTTCTCTAAGCTTGTAATCACACCCCAAGGGGGGAGCTCTCAAGCACTTCTCTAGAGCTCCCTTCCCTTCTCTCCCTCAAATTCTCTTAGTTTCCCTTTGTAGTTCTCAATTGTTGTAATAAGATCATTCTACTTTTCTTTTCTCTTCTTATAAATTCTCCAAACACTTCTCTATTCTCTTTCAAAGTTCTCCATGCTCTAAAACATTTCCCATGTTCTCAAACACATGCTCTTCCAAAATCCACAAAGTTCTCAACACCATTTTCCCTTCTCTTCCAAAAGTCTCCATGTCTCAAACACTTCACAAACACCTTTCTCTCCCTTCCCTAAGTTATCAAATTCACAAAGTTCTCAAACACTCTCTTCCAAATTCCCCATGTCTTAAACACATTCCCTTCCAAAATCCTCAAGGCTCTCAAACACATGTTCTTCCAAAATTCTCTAAAGTTCCCAAACACTTTCTTCTCCCTCCTCAAAGTTTTCAAACACTTCCTTTCTTCCTCAAAGTTCTCTTAGTTTCCTTAATGTTTTCTTAGTTGTAATTTATTTTTCTTGTAATGTACATTCTTTCTTCTTGTTTTGTTTCTTTCGTTTTCATTTTTGTTTTGTGTAGGAAAACTAAATTGGATCATTCAATCACCAATCCCTGTGGAATCGACCTCGCACTTACATACGCTAAACTACCAACGGTTCGTGCACTTGCGAGTATCACAAGTTGAGGATGCAACTGAATCCATTTTGGTTCAGCTGTATCTACGCAACATAGGCCAAAGGTGCCAAGTGATGGGTGGGTCCCCGTTTGGCCTTGCGCAATGGGTGAGTCCTTACATGGCTCCACGTGGTTGCCGATATGGATCTCCACGTGTGACCCACAAAATGGGGTCTCACGTGCAGGGGAGTGTTGAAACCAATTGTGTCCCACGTCCGAGAGAGGGAAGGAGAAAAAGTACTTTAAATAGAATTACCTCACTCTAACTAACACCGAGGCCTTTTGTGATAAAACCCCACACCTGAGGATTGTGCATGTGGTAAAGTGGGGACAATATCGGTGTTGTTGGAGTGGGCCCTCGCCCGTTAACCTGTAAAATTTGACATGGTATTTGAGAAACATGCACTGATTAACACTGAGATGTAGCTGAATCATCCATGGCAAATAGGTGGTTAAATTGTAGCGGAATAGATGAGCAGCGGTGACAATAGCAAAGTAGGCAGCGATGATGGTAGAAAGGTAGACGGCGGCGGTGGCAGACTAGGATTATAAGCTAGATGTATAGTGCAACGGAAATAGGTAGTGTCTAGGGTTAGGGTAGAGACAGATCAAAACACAGTAACATCATCGGCAATGACCATAACAACGGCAACATTAGCGGCAACGGTAACATCAACGACAGTAGTAGAGGTAACGACAACGACAACAGCAACAGCAACAGTTCTTCCATATCAACTTTAGCTAATCCACACAGACAACTTCTCTTCACTCCTCCTCTCCCCCTGAAGAGAAGAGGTCGTCGGAGTCAAGAAATAAGCAACATCTTCATGGGAATATGTCAAGATAATGGGGATACGTCAATAAACATATCCATTTCACTCCCCCTCCCCCCCTTCAAGAGGAAGGGAGGAGAACACTTAAATTACAAGAAGAACACAGGTCACAAGAGAACCTGGCTATGATATCATGTCAAACAAAGTAGGGCAAATATTTAGATATACTCTTATATGCTCATATTTTATTCTTCTCCAATATGGAGGTATTTATAGAGAAGTACAACCCTAAATAAAATAGGAAATAAATCTAAATTACAATAGAAAATAAATCTTAATTATAATTGGACTAGACAAATAGGTAAGTAACTAAAATCCTAACATAGTAAGGAACCAAAATCCTAACTAAGTAAGGACTCGCCAACAAGAGAAGGAGTGAAGAGAAGTTGTCTATGTGGATTAGCTAAAGTTGATATGGAAGAACTGTTACTGTTGCTGTTGTCGTTGTCGCTGCGTTACCTCTACTACTGTCGTTGATGTTACCATTGCCGCTAATGTTGCCGTTGTTATGGTCATTGCCAATGATGTTACTGTGTTTTGATCTATCTCTACCCTAACCCAAGACACTACCTATTTCCGTTGCACTATACATCTAGCTTATAATCCTAGTCTGCCACCGCCGCCGTCTACCTTTCTACCATCATCGCTGCCTACCTTGCTATTGTCACCGCTGCTCATCTATTCCGCTACAATTTAACCACCTATTTGCCATGGCTGATTCAGCTACATCTCAGTGTTAATCAGTGCATGTTTCTCAAGTACCATTGATCATATGGCTCCGTCGACCCCTTCTCTTCAGGGGAGAGGGGGAGTGAAGAGAAGTTGTTTCTGCTATTGCTGGTGTCAATGCCTTGTATTTCTGTTGATGATGCATGTTATGTCTCTGCCTTGTTGCTGTTGCCTGTTATGGTGCCAGTATTGTTGCTCATGCCTTTGCTGGTGTGTTTGCCTTGCCTTACCCGATTTTTTAGGGGTTGGTTTCTGCCTTATCTTCTGCCGTGCTCACAGGGCTTCTGTGTTCTGCCTTATCTATTGCTGTGCTCACAGGATTTCTATGTTCTGTCTTACCAACTACCGTGCTCACAGGGTTTCTGTGTTCTGCCTTATCTCCTGTCGTGCTCACAGGGTTCATGTGTTCTACTTTTATGTGCTCTTCTATGTGCCCTATTTGTTAGGGTTTGCTCTTGTGTTTCCCCTGCGAACTTTGCTTTAGTTTGTCACTTGTTTCACCCGTGGTTGACGAAAAGACCTTCTCCACAATTGGTGCCTCTCATGTATGGTGTTCTATGACTCGCTTGTCAAGTTGGGCATGCGAAATATCTTTGCAACTTGAGGGGAAGTGTTGGCGAGTCCTTACTTAGTTAGGATTTTGGTTCCTTACTATGTTAGGATTTTGGTTCCTTACTATGTTAGGATTTTAGTTACTTACCTATTTGTCTAGTCCAATTATAATTCAGATTTATTTTCTATTGTAATTTAGATTTATTTCCTATTTTATTTAAAGTTGTACTTCTTTATAAATACCTCCATATTGGAGAAGAATAAAATATGAGCATATAAGAGTATATCTAAATATTTGCCCTACTTTGTTTGACAAGTTTTTCCCGAGATTTTGGGGAACTTGTCGGTGAGTTGGTTTCGGAAGAGTCTCAGCTCGTACAAATTGGGCGAGTTCATTCTCATAAAGGTTGAGACTTTCGAGTTGCAACCGACACAACTCGTTCGGAATTTTCCCACTCAGCTGGTTCATGGATGCGTCGAGCAGCCTCAGCTGGGTCAAGTTCGACATTCCGGAGGCAACTCTCCAGTCAACGAGCTGTTGTAGAGCTCAATCTGAACAACCCTGGTCAGCTCACTGAGTGACCATGTCCAAATCGGTGAGCTTCTTGAGTCGACCTAGCGAGTAGGTGAGCCAGAGGACATCGAGGTTCGTCAAGTTGCCAAGCGCCGGCGGGATCCGACTCGGATGAAACGGGTTGTAAGAGAGGTTGAGCATTTTGAGGGTGGAAATGTTGCCGAGGAATAGAGGGATGGTGCTCTCGAAGAGATTAAAGACCAAAGAGAGGACCTCAAGTTTTTGGATGCGGCCGAAAGTGTCGGGAATTTCATCGGAGAAGTTGTTGCCGGTGGGTCGAGGTACTTGAGGTTGGAGAGGTTAGGTAGGGTGCTGGGAGCGCACCAGGTGAGGAGGTTCTGAGCGAGGTCGAGGTGCTCGATCTGTGTGTGTGTGTGAGAGAGAGAGAGAGAGAGAGAGAGAGAGAGAGAGAAATTTTTTTTGATTTTTTGATTTTTTTGATTTTAAATATTTTAATCAATTTAAAAATAAAAATAAATAAAAATGTGGGACCCACAATGCCACGTAGGCAATTAACAGAGTGATCTAACAGAAACCCTATCGGCGGAACCACATTGCAAAAAATTTACAAACTAAGGGTACTTGATTGTTAAAATTGAAAAGATAGGGACTAACATGCCTTAAGGGTACAACTTCAAGGTACCAAACTGTAATTAACCCTTGGTTATAAATTGAACCTGAAATATACGTCACCTATAAAGACTTGAGACGTCGTCTGTAAATGTACCGTCGTGTTTTTTAGTACATGTCATTTTATTTATTAACCAACGTTTGTACTTCCATAAGACGACAGTGTTTGATATAATTATGTCGTTGGAAAGTTTATCACACATCGGTCACGCAATACTTTTTTTAAAATAATGAAAACCAATTTTAAATTCTTAGGAAAAAAAATGTACATTATACAAAAAATTTGTACAAAAACTTGTCTAATTCTAACAAAATTTGTACATTATATAAAAATATTAAGTGTTATAAAACTCCTCTATTCCATATGAAGGCAAACAAACTCTGCCCATTCTTTCCTCACTTCATCAATGGCTTCTTGTGGGTATGGTGCTTGATCTTTTCCCTTCTCAAACTGCAATCTATAAACAATGATTATTTAGACTTTATAAATACATAGAAATTCAATATTCGATATCCACAGACAACACTGCGAGATTCTACGATTGGGCGCCTAAAAATGACGTAGTATATCGATGCAACGATGGTATTTTGCATTTACCGTCATTGTTCATATAAAAAACCACATAAAATAAATCTGAACATTTTCTATTTACCATCTTCTCAAACTCCAGGGCAGGATCCATGATGATGTCTCTCATAAAGCGCATGACATAATAGCCACACTCTACACTGCTAGGTTGCTTTGGTGTGCCTTGTAGAGTTTTCCAAATAGGTGATCTATGGCCTTGTCTGCCTATGTGTGAATTATACATTTTGAGTGCACTGTTCACTATGTTTTTGCACTCCTTATCAACATCTTGATTACCGGGTAGTGGATCCAAAAAATACACAGTCTCCCTCTTTGCTCTCACAATGATCAAGACCCAATGACGGCTGCACAAAATAAATATAAAGGTTAAATAGTTTTATATGCACTGCATCTTACAAACAAAATCCTGTTAAGGGGATTAACCCTGGATTGTAAGGCATGAAGAAAATCTGTTCACCATCTGTCTTTTGAAGTCGATTGGCTAACACACGTGATCTGCCAGTTAATGTCCCAGAGTTGGCACTAACTTGAGCTGGGTCGATAAGGCCAACCATGTTCACCATATTTGCAACTTTCAAAATATCAAATAGGCACCTAAATATATGAAATGATCCCATGAGTGTTTTTTTTTTCAACAGAAAAGGAGAGTGTGAAATGAAAATTTGATAAGGACAAACCTCATATATACTGCAACCACAGGAGCCCCAATTTCTTCCATGCCTGCAAACTGTGTAATATCTTCAATCAAGATGAACGTATTACGATCTTCACCAAACACCTCATTCTCAATTGTAAATGTCATAATCTTCTCCTGGACCTTTAGTGTCGTTTCCGCATAACGCCAAAGGGCTTGTAAAGAAGATGGCAAGTCCAGCTTTGAGTAATCCTGGTACTTCAGGATTCTATTTTAAGAAATAAAGCAACGTACAAAGTGTCGTGGTAATTCCCTACACACGACAGTTTACAGAAAATATCGTCATTCTGAAAAGAATTTAAACTACGGTAAACAAGACCGTCATGGTGAAGAATTTATTACATCTTATAAAAAAATCCGACATCTAATTGAAATTCAAAATTCATAGATAATGAATTTACCTTTTCAAATTGCTTTTCTCCAACACTGGATTTCTATTTTAATAAATAAAGAGAGATATATAAGAAAGCTTGTACAACAATTTAAAAATTCAATTAAAAACAAAACTACCGTGGAAGTTTAAAACAAACGACGGTTTAAAGGAAAACACCGACGTCTGAAAATTGAAGAACCAGTAAAAATGCAAAGTTATGAGAATTTACCTTTTCATATTGCTTTTCTACATCCCTGGATTTCTGTTTTAAGAAATAAAGAAATATATATAAGACAGATTGTACAACAAGTCAAAAAAAATTAAATTAAACCATCGTGGTAAGGCAAAACAGAAGACGGTATCTAGGAATGACTGACGTCTAAATCACATTACACAACGGTAAATAAGAAACGTCGTGGTGATTTATCTATTACGTCGGTAAGGAATAAAACCGTCGTCTAAATCAACATAAAAATTTTCAGAAATCCAGATTCCAGAGTGAACCAGCTTTTTTTAGCAGAAAACACGGATAACAGCAATTGCAGAGAAAAAAGAGTGAGAGAGAGAGATATATATATATATATATAGTGGGATTGTGTTAGTAAAGATAGCTTGTAAAACAAGTAAACTAAATACGACAATAACTCAATCCTTTCCACCGTCGTGGTATTGCAATCCCAACAACAGTTTATTAAAAAAAAAAGACGTGGTATGTATTTTCAAACGGTGGTAAATATAAACCGTCGTTGTATTTTAATTCTAACGACTGTAGTTCACAATAACGACGTCTAATGGCTTTCAAAAAACAGAGAATTCAAATTTCAGAGATGTTACCATTTCATCCTGCTTTTCCCCATCCTTGGCATTATCATCCTTAAAATGTAGGGCTCTCACATCAAGAGCCCTAAAGCAGCTTGCTTTGTCCAACATTGGATTTTTGGGACTTTGCTCTTGACCTTGGATTTGACAGGGGTTAGTTTTTAGTTTAAGCATGCTTGGATCAAAATTGGGCAAGAGTTGGGAAAGCTGATTCAGCAAATTTTCCCTCTCAGGCTTCTACCAATTTCTCGGTTCTAGCCTTCATCTTTAAAGTCTCTTCTCTTGATCTAGCCTCCATCATCAAAGTCTCTTCTTGAAGGACAAGTCTTACACTTTCCTTTAATTGATCGGCAAACTTTACCCTCTGTTGTCTAGGTAAATTGAAGTGTTGCCTAGTGGAAATCCCAGCCCCAACCCCTCTAACTCTCCCTGGATGCTCGGGACCCAAAGTCATAGCCAACACATCATTACTTCCAGATACAGTAAGAGTGCCTTTAGAGACTTGTTTTTGCAATTCATCCTAACACAAAGACACATTAAAAAGTCAGCGTAAACAGAAAGTTAGTTCCACATGCTAGTCTAATTAATATTCCAATACAGTTTAATAAAAATTTAAAACAGAGTGAGTAGGTTTACAATTAATTTTGCTTTCTCTGCAACCTTTGGATCCGGGATGTTACCGTGTTTGTCTTCTCAAGCTTTCTTCCATAAGGTACATCGATCAATTCCTACCCCGGGCATGGTTTCCTCCAACTGATCCTCCAAATCAGCATATCCTTTTCAGACAATCGATGATTGTACTCAAGTTTCTCCCTCCTCCTCTTGTGCTTGTTTAGTATGCACAGACACAAATTGTTCGAATAACCTTGAAGCTACAAAGGCATCCCAATCTGCTTTCTTTATAAATTTATATAGTTCAGGGGGTTGTCTTAACTTCTCCTTCTCATTGATGAATGGAAGGATATGATGCCTCGTTAGTGTAGACTTGAAATCCTTCAATTTCTTGCCAGCAGAAGATAACACCAGTTCCTTGCCCCCTTGACCTACCACAAAAGCCATGTTAATGGCTTCCCAAATCTGCTCTTTTATATCCTTGGGGATTTTAGCCCATTTCTTGTCCACAAGTGGGACTCTGAAGCATGCCAACACACCAATGTAGGACTGCATCTCAGTATGTGCAGGGCCACATGGTTTTCCTCTTTTATTGTACTCAACAACTGGCTTGATTTTCTGATATTTTCTCTTCACAACACCGGGCATTGTGTTTATACCCCTACTTGACTTTGGCTCCTCAGAAAATGTTGTCGTGCTGCCTAGTTATGTCTCGCAGATGAAACAAACTTCATCTTTTTCGAGGACTTGGCTTGAGGTTTTACAACTTTAAGCTCCTTATATTAATTTTTTTTCAAGCCAAAGTCCTTACTTTGGTCTTGAGAAACCATGGTTACAGACAAATCAAACCTGCAAGTGAAAATATTTCAAATGAAATTAAGAAAAAACACATCGTCTATTTATAAAAAATGACTTATTATAACATTTCACACGACGCAAGAACATAACAATCGACGTAATAATACATTTATAATGACGGTACTTAACTAACAGATGTGGTTAAATGATACAAACGACGTGAGTAATAAGCCACCAATGTCTTATGATATAAATACAAAAAACATAGTAGTGGTTCCAGATTCAGACCTTCATGTGAAAATATTTTAGATTTTCATTTACTAAAAATGACGTTTTTAAAAAACATTCGAGGTAGTATTATTATTCACACGATGCAAAATAGAAAAGCAAACGTAATACGACTTCATCACGGCGGTATTTATGTACCGTCGTTGTATGACAATTCACACGATGTTAATAATAAGATACCGTCGTCTCGATAAGATGAAATACAAAAACAGAGAAGTGGTTCCAAACCATTTCTATCTTTGTCTTTGTATTTTATCAAATTTGGAAAAACGTAAAATGATTTTCAACAGAAAAAAATTAAAAAGATTTTCAAAACAAAAACCATGGTTTTATCAAACTTAGAAAGAAGTAAAATGATTTTCGCTTGAAAAAACGTAAAAAGATTTTCAAAACAAAAACCTATAATAATATGCGCATGCAAAACAGGAACAAGAATAGTGAGAAATGCTTACTTTTTGCGTGCAATCAAAGTTTTATCTTGGAGTTGGGAGTTTCAGTTTAGAGACGAAGAGGAGAGGAAAACGATGAGATACAGACATGGTGATGGTGCTTTGAGAAGAAAAAATGAGAGAAGCTTAAAATTTTTTTCTCGGGTTTGGAAACAGTGAAAGTGTAGGTCAGGTAGGCGAAAAGTTTAAAATATTAACAGACCGTTTCATAACATGACGCTATTATTAGAAACCGCCCTAGTCTGTAACATTATACTGCGCTATATATAGGTTGTAACCGCCCTAGTAAAATGGTTTCAACAACTCCTAGTTTTCCGAAAACGCCGTGTTTATGTCTAATTACACGACAATTTTTTCTTCCAAAAAGATGTATCCTGATATACAAGAAATTAGTCTTTCAAAAAAATTTCACTAAAATGACAACATCAGTTTTTTGATATACCGTCGTGGTTAATGAGGTTTATACGACCTCAGTTTAGTGTGAACCGACATCTATGTTTTCAGTTAGACGTCGCTACTTTTAATAGAACCAACGTGGTAGAAAAGATTATTTTATAAATAGGGGTTTTTCAAGCGTTCTTTCACTTTCATTTTTCAATTAGGGTTTCAACTTCTTCTTGTCCTTGGCTCTGTCTCTCACCTCTCTGGAGGCAATAGTTTGGGTGTTGATGTGTGTGCGTGTTTGTGTATCTGAAAGACAAAAACACGCACACATTATCATCTTCTAAAAAATTGTCTTTCTGAAAGCAAATGGCTCGGTTGCCGTCGTCAAATTTTAGAGGGCTTCCGTTGTCAAACTTTAGAGGCAAATGTTTTGGATGTTGATGTGTTTGTGCCTTTGTGTATCTCAAAGACACAAAGGCACACACATCATCAATGTCTAAAATATTGCCATTGTGTGTTGATTCGATTATGATGAGGAACATAGTTCATTCTGGTAAGACTTCGCTTTAATTTGATTGTGACTACGATTTTCTATATAAACCTTGGTTTTCACAAATCTTGTCATACCTGTTGATCTACCGCCGTAGGAAAAAAAATCCAACAAATAAATCTTAAAACGCAATAAAAATTAAGACGATGGTTTATAGATAATGACATACGTATAAAGTTAATTAAAGTATTTTTAATAGATATTTACAAAAAAAAACCCAATCCTAGACATGTATTTATAAAAATACCCAAATACTATTTAAACCTATAGAAACATACCCAAAATCAACCGCACAATCAACAATTGTATATTTTTTGGGTATGTTTATAAATGGGTTTTGAGTGTGTATAATAATGGGTTTTGGGTATGTTTATAAATGGGTTTTGAGTGTGTATAATAATGGGTTTTGGATATGTTTATAAAGTGTTTTGGGTGTTGAGTATTTTTATAATTTCAGCCCCCATTTTGGGTATTTTAGTGAAACTCCCTATTTTTAACTCCACGAAGTGGTAAAAAAAATTTATACACTGTTAATTGAACAAACCGTCATGGTTAGTACAACTTATGCGGACAGTAGAGTTATAGATACCGTCGTAGTACACTGTAAATAAAAAGTTGATAAATTTATCTTTACCGTCGTGGTACATTGATTTAATACGGTGAATTTTTTGTAATATACCGACGTTGATTCCTTTGAAATTATGAGTCGCTGACTAAGAAATTTGGTCGTTTTTAGTTATGAGTTAACACGGCAGCTGATTTTGTAAACCGTCGTCTTTACTTTCTACGTCGGTGGCTTCATAGCTGCAATCGTTTTTAGGTTCATATTTTAACTTGGAATAAAACCTTTTTAATAAGACGACGCTTTTTTAATTTGGTGCGTGCGTTGTTTTTAAAAAATATCCATGCGGATTTAGGTGTTTAAGTTATGTATCTACGACGGGTTTCTATTACCATCGTCTTTTAAAACACAACGACGGTTTTTTGATCTACCGTTGTTGTTTTCTAGTCGTCTTTTGCCCTTTTTGTACTTACTATATTTGGGTGGCACACTTCTTGTCATGCAAATTGAGTTGGTTTTCACAATACACAAACCTACATAGGAAGTCATTGATCAAAGTTAATAAAATGACATTAAACCAATTTGACCTAGTAAAAATATAATTGCACAATATTATTTAATTACCCCTTTTATTTGTTATGAAATTAAATGTTAAGGGCAATAAATAAGTGTTATTGTGTTATTATCATTGTAGAAACCGAGTTCACGGGTGGCGTTGGAGGTGAGAGAAGAGAGGAGGAGATTAAGATTGAATTCGTAGGTGCTGTTGGGAGTGAAAGTAGTTGTGTTAAAACAGACGTGGTACCGGTGTTCAGCTTCACTCAAACTGCCAGGCTAAGCAAGCCAAGCACAAGGGTCATCAACATATTGAGATTGAAGGAAGGCATTTTGATAATCAATAATCTCAACTTGATATATACGTATGCAACCTAAGCTAAGACTAGTATTTCTTATTGTTGATTTGTCTTAATTAATTAATCAAATAAATTGAAGGTGGTTTGATAGAGCAGCTATAGTTACTATTGATGAGGCAAATTCATCTGGGCCACCAAACCTATGGAGGCTTGCCACTGTCCGTCGCGTTGAGGAGTTGAAATCTATGATAAGAATGCTTCCCATTTCGTCTGTAGGGATCTTACTTGTGGCATCATCTTCACACAACCATAGTTCCACAATCCAACAAGCTCGAACTATGAATCGTCATTTCACCCCCTCCTTAGAAATTGAACCAGCTAGTTTGCCAATCTTCGGTATCCTGACTTTGCTTGCTGGACTTGTTTTCTATGAACGTTTATTTGTTCCTTTTGCTCGTCGCCTCACTGGCAACCCAGCTGGCATCACCTGCCTTCAAAGAATGGCGATCAACATCTTAGCCACCATTGTTGCATCATTTGTTGAAATCAAAAGGAAATCAGTTTGCTGCCAATAATAAGTTATTGGATGATCCAAAAGCCATTATTCCAGTAACATTTTTTTGGTTAGTTCCTCAGCTTTGCCTCCACTTTTTAGCTGAGACTTTCATGTACGTTGGACACTCGGAGTTTCTTTATGATCAGTCTCCAGAAAGCATGAGAAGCACTGCAACAGCACTCCTTTGGATAGTAATGTCGATTGGAAATTATTTAGGTACGTCGACTGGCTAACCGCAGTGCCGGTCCTGAATTTTTCAAGGCCCAGGGCAAAAGTAAATATTAAGCCCCTATATATATACACAAACAAACAAACAAAAAATCATATTTCCTTTCCATTTGATATCAAGTCATGAAAAATTATCTTTAATTGATTTCTACAAGGACCAATTTTGCGAGTCTAATTTTCCTGTTACCAAATCCCATGTGCCTCTCTGTTTTCTCCATATATTTTTGACATATGTTCCACGACTTAACAGAAACTTAACACTGTTTATTTCAACAAAATAAAATTTATTTAAAAAAAGAAACCCATTTCCATGCCCCATCTATTTCATTCAGCTAAAAGGGAGCCTTGTCTTTGTTCTTTCTCCTCCAAACCCCAAGTTCTGCAGATCTGCCATGGGTTTGTTTATGCCTCCATAGGAAGATGGTACACCCAATTTATATCTAATCTCCACCACCACGCCCATTCATCACACCCGCCACCTCACCGTGTCCATTTGCTTCAAGAAACCCTCAAACCCACATAGAGAAAGTGCTTCCATATTAAAGATTTGGCCCAAGGAAACATCACTCGATCAGCACTGCAAAGACCAAGAATTGATCAATCAGAAAAACCCACAAGGGAAAGCTTGGAAATTTCATATGGGTCAGCGATATTAAAGACCACCCCAAAATCCTCATGCAAACTAGCACTTGTTGGGTTATTGTTTGTCGCTCATGGTGAATATCTTGACTGGGTGCAATATTAGCCAAGCTTGAGAGAGAATTTTGGCTTTGAATAATTGAGTTTTTTTAATCAATATAACAACTTTTTCTTTAGATTTGGCCACAACTCTGAGAATCAAATGGAAATTAGATAAGAAAAGTACTAAAGCAAGGAACCACAATGAGATGCACAAAATATAAGGTGAATGGTTGTGGTACTGGAGATGGACGACATGCATTTGGGCTGACATGGAGGTGGCGGTGGTGAACAAAAGAGATGACGAGAAGGAACTTGTGTGTTTTTCAATATTATTGTGTTGAAATATTGTTAACAGTCTTAAATTTATGTTTAGTCATATATAACATAGTGTCAAAAGATATATGAAGGAAACATGAGACACATGAGACACTGAACAAAAGCCCACACTTTGGATTTTGGAATCTCCCCAATCTATTAACAGAAAAACTAATTTAAGGATTCACAACTCTCGAACTAGTAGGAGAGGCTTATATTAAATGAGGAGATGAGATGAGAAGAAGAAGAAGAAGATGAAGATGAAGAGAGGAAGAAGAAAAAAAAAAATTTAGAATAGATAATATAATAATATAATCTTGAGGAGCGTACGGAATGCACTGACTAATAATATAATAATATTAAATCAGTCATTTTTTTCTCTCGATAATATTAACATTAACCTAGCACTAGCAGCGATCTTTTATTTTCCTGAAAATAATATATCAGTTTATAATAATATAATATAACACTTACAAATTTTTTTTTAGCCCCTCTAAATAGTGGGCCCAGGGCAGGAGCACTAACTGCCCCTAACCCAGGGGCCGGCCTGGCTACCTGATAGGAACCTCACTAGTGGAAGATTAGATTACTACTAGCTTGCTTGTGGAATTCAAGCTTTTAACCTCGTATACTATATGTTATGTGCTTGGTTTTATACTTACATAACCCTAGAAGAGGTCAACTGACAAGACCCACCCCGAATTCCTTGGAACTCGAGCCGAATCCTGTGGAAATTCCAACATCACACAGAGGCCGAGCCCACTTACTAAAAATTTAGCCTCTTTTCCAAATTAAGGGAAAAGAGCACGACACTTCCTCCTGAAATTTCGGCAGAGTCTCCCTTGTAAATTGGACTTTTCCCAAAAATTCCAACCTGCATAAAACACATTTAAAACACCAACTGGCAGCATGCACAAGTTAACAACATGCAATCACATAATAGGCCTCCGGCCTTCAGATAATTCAAAACCAAATCAGCAAGGTTCTTAAGTCTGGACAATACATAAACCATACCATTCATGAGCTCAAACAATTATACGATTTCTCCTAAAAATCATTAACCTGGATTCAAATCCATTAACCACATCAACAATCCGATCACACATTCAGAATCGATCAAACCTTTTAAACCCAATAATATTTCGCGGCTGCACCTGGTGAGACCCCAGGCTGCCTACGTACCCTTTGACAAGGGATCAAGCCACACGTAGTTCTCATCTCAACTGTCCCAATTAGAGTAATATACAATTATTTACAACAGCAACAAACTATACATTTCAGATCTAACACTAATTCCAAATCCGACAAAAACACAATGAGCGCATTCTCAAACTCTCCCTTTATATCAGTTCAATCCCGTAACCATACCCTATCCAAGGCGTATGTACATTAAACACATCATCAATTTCTTCCATTTATATTCATTCAATCTTGCAACCATACCCTATTCAAGGCGTATGTTGCCGTACAACACTTCCCAATCCAGGGCTCAAACATTCATATATAAACAGGGTACTCACAAAGTACAAACTTACGAATCTCAAATCCATATTCAAAACCACATATACATATATGTAATATAATAACGCCCACCTTTCACCATCATCATGTACCAGGGGAAACAATCCAACAGGGGACTGTTGACTAGCTCACACTTATCTGGCCCTCAAACGTCCATGTGGCTAGGGACGAGCCGTCCAACTTGGGGACTAACTCTCAGCCAGCACGTACGGACGAAGAATCAAGACTCGTACGCCTGTAAACAGTCCTACGCGCTCAGACTACCCAATTAAGGGTCTAGCGACACCCGTTAAGGTATGCCCCGGGTTCCGTCATATCCAGACCATATCACAATTTTCATATATCAGGATCCAAGGGGAGGTACATATGCTGATGCACATCATGTCCTGGGGGAAACAATCCAACAGGGGATTGTTGACTAGCTCACACTTATCAGCCCTCAAACGGACTATGTGGCTAGGGACGAGCCATCCAACTGGGGGACTAACTCTCAGCCAGCACGTACGGACAAAGAATCAAGACCCGTACGCCTGTTAACAGTCCTACGCGCGCAGACTACCCAATTAAGGGTCGAGCGACACCCCGTTAAGGTATGCCCCTGGTTCCGTCATATCCAGACCATATCCACAATTTTTCCGACATCCCACAATTCCGGATCCGTGACCAATAAAGCCCACACGCCCGAAACCCGGCACGTGTGTGAATAGTATATCCAAAACATATCCATATATCCATTTCCATGTATCCCATGTCCATATCCACTGTTTCCAAATATCATCATCCAAGGGCGAGGTACGTATGATGGTGGAGTTCGTAATCCCTTATATAAATATTATATAAAAATAATAATATTCCCTTCCTTAATCCAATTTTTCCCAAGAATACCTATTCATAGTATGGCTAGTAAAATCTCAAGCATAACCTGTATCCAGGGGGTACCTAAGGTACTGCTAATAGCACTCAAATCGACATTCTAACCCATGTCTTCCTATAGCATCTCACATCAACAACCCAAGTACCCCACACAAAATCAACATAGATAGCCTTTCCTCAAATATTATATATATATATGACTCAGAATACTCGAATATGTCAAACCCACTTATATCACAAAAACTTTACAAAATAAAGAATTCAAACATTTAAATATAAAAGAAATTAAATAAACCATTAAATTCAACATCACAAGATTTCCATCACAAAACCATAAAAATAATCTCATAGACCCACATAATCAACATAAATTAAATGACAGTCAAAACTCGTCCAAAAGGGTCGTTCTAGTACTCCTCGAAGAGTGGAACTACCTCGGAAGACTCACGGTCAACCGAGGGTCAAACTGCCCAAACTTGGTCAACCGGGCCTGTGGGGCCCACGACCCCTGTTTTATGATCCGAACGTCCCTATGGGTTCCACAAGGTCTAGGATACACGTCCTGCAAGTTTGGTCCGAATTGGACGGTTAGATCGCTCGCGATCGCACGATTTGGACGGTTATCGTAAAACACAAACTTTAACTATTTAAATCGGAACATCCGGGCTCCGATTCCCGATCCGTGAATTTCTACACGATCCTAGGAATATCTAAATCAACATATATTAAATGGGAAGCTATCCAATGGTTCTAACATATCGAACCCGGAAATCACACAATATGTAAAATCCGTTCGGGTTCAAACGTTATCCGAATTGAGATCCGTAAAATTCTACGCGCTCGTGACAATCAGGAGATCATTTTAGGATAAAAATGTTTCTCTGCTACAGTGCCCAGGAGCCGCCACACGCGCCGGCAGCGCGCGTGGTGTCCAAAGCGATAACCACTCTCCGGAAAAACTTAACATCTTGACTCCAAACTCCTACTTTAGGTAATACACCTAATTTGGAGTTACTTTTGTTCTTGGGCTAAGGCCAAAAAGTGGCCGAAAGTGGCCGGAAATTCAACCCGAAGTCCGGCCGACTATGAATTCGAAAATTGAACTGTAAACTCTCAAAATTTCTGGAATCTTATGCAACAGGCAGCTAGAGCACGAAATATAGTCGAAAAACCATACCTCACTCGTCCAATTTGGTGGAGAAATGAGGGAGAACGAGCGACCCAAAGTTTATGAAATTTCCGGCCGTTTTTCTGCAATTTCCCTTACGACTGCCGACGATGGTGATGGCTGAGATGGGGCAGGGCTGGAAGAGGAACTCACGGCGGTCCTTTTGGGACCGGTACCGCCCCACATGGCGGCTGGACGTCACGGTGGTGGCTTGGAGAAGCCACCGGCTGTGAGAAAAATGAAGGGGGAGGGGGCTGTTCGGAGAGGGAAGAGAAGAGAGGGAAAAAGAAGAAGAAAAAAGAATAAAGAATAAAATTGCCTTGTACTGTTGCTACAGTACAATTTTGTTACAAAAATTTCCTTATACGTCCCTTTCGTTTTCAGGCTTTTCCTCCTTCGTTACAACTCGGAATTGGGCATGCCACATGTCTACGAACTCGTATCGACGAGCTCTACGCAACGGTACCACTCATTTTTCCAAAATCCTTCAGGATTAAAAAGTGACCAAAATACCCATATCCCCAAGGGTAAAATTGTAATTTCTCAATCTAATTAATTAAATAATTAATTGGATATAAAAATTAGGGTCGGGGTGTTACATCAACAAATTATGCAGGGAAGAAGATGTGGAATTAGTTAAAATGAAGTCGTCATCTGGTCAAATGGTGGATGATTCTAATAAGGATGGACTATAACTTACAATAAATGGGTAAGATTGAAATGTTGTATGAGAGTGCATATTGTTATATCATGTAAGCAAATTGTATATACTTTTCTATGTTTACATGAAGAAAACCAATTATGCTAAAGTTGTCTTTTCGTTTGTTCCCCATTTATTAAAGACCACACCAAAATCCACATCAAACTATTTGTCACATAATTTGAAGACTTATATTTGACTAAAAAGCTTTAGCAAAGTCCCTTGGTTCTCAACCCCCCTCCCCTCTAACCATCTAAAACATGCAAATTTATCCCAAGCACTAAATTTATCATATTTTATATTAATTTTTCCACTTTAATGGATGAAACTAATCTTAATTTGATGGAAAATTTGATAGATTTGACGGTATGGGGAAAATTGGCATGTTTTAAGGGATTAGAAGGGAAGGGGGCGAATCAGAAGAACGTGCTAGGTTCAAGGGCACTGCTAAATTCGCCCAAAATTTAACAAAAACTTAGTGACTAGCCAATATTGTTGTTTTCTTTATCAAGACTTAAGGCACAAATTCACAATCTTTTATATAACATGGGTTGCGTCTATCTTCCCCTAAGATGAAAAAATAATATCGAATAAAAGGTGAAATCTCAAGACTAGAATTGTAGTAAATATATAAGGGTTTTTTTATATATAAAAAATCACAAATGGTCTGTAAGTTTCGGAAAATTATTACATTCGGTCGTTTATGTTTTTTGTGTGACATGGTTGGTCCTTGACGTTACTAAGTGTACATCAAATTAGTCCCTGCTATGAGATTTGGTAAAAAATTACATTAAATTGCTAATGTGGCGTATATGTAGAGCCCACACATCCAATGATATAAAAGTCATGTACCCTTAAATGAAAAAGATAATATATTTTGAAACTTAAAATCCATAAATAAATAAAATAATAAAATTTGAGAAAATCATTATAAAAAAAGAAAATAAAAAAGAGAGAGAGTAATAACCAGCGGGAGAGGGAGAGGGAAAGGGAGAGAAAGGGAGAGAGAGGAAGAGGGGGGGAGCGAGAGAAGCAGAGAGTGGGTTGTGGAGGGTGGGGGGCGTGGCTAAGGCTCAGAGGCGTGGGGGTACGGGGGTGGGTTGTGGGCAAGGCTTTGGGGTGGGTTGTGGATGGTGAAGAAATAGAAGAGAGGGAGAGAGAGAGTAGAGAGGGAGAGAGGGTAGAGAGGTAGAGAGGGAAGATGGGAGAGAGAAATATATTTATTTAAAACCACATGGCTCTATATCATTGGATTGGATGTGTGGGCTTCACATATGTGTCACGTCATCAATTTAACGGATTTTTTTACGGAATGACCAATTTAATGTATGTGTGGTAACATTAAGACCAACTATATCGCAAAAAAATAAAGGACTAAAGATGATAATTTCATGAATATTCGAGAACCATTTATGATTTTAAAAAAACCAATATATAAATATTGTATTATCATATTCTAGCACAACACATAAACAATCATAGTGTTTGACAAGTTCAGTTATGTTCAGTGCACCTGTTCCGAAACAAGAACCTATATCTTATCATAGTTAGTGTCAACCACATAAATGGTCAATGCATGACCAACATAAAATCATCATGATATATCATGCACTACTTTTTCTGGATTGCTAAGCGCCTAATTAAAAAATTTATAACTAGGAACATCTAGAACTTAAGGGACTGTTTGGTATCCTATTAAAAAAATTATAATTCTTTTTAAAAATATGAGTTTTCAAATTTTAATTTTAAGATCTAAAACTTGTTTGGTATTGAACTCCAAACTATTTTTAAGATCTAAAAAAAATTGAAATTAAAAAAAAAACTATATACCCAAATTGAAATTAACAAAAAGAAAAGAAAAAATTGGAGCCAGTCCAATTTGAAATTGGTGACACGGAGAGAGAAGAGAGAGAGAGATGGACGGGAGTGGGAGGAGAGAGATAAAAAGAAAAATGTGGAGATAGAGGCACATTGGGTGTTGGAGAAAAAAAACAACTAAAAAAACAAATATTTTGTGTTCTTAAAAATTGGTTTGTTTTTGTGTTTGGATTTTTAAAAATGGACCTACTCAAAATGTTTTTAAATTTTGGACTTAAATTTTGTTTTTGAGTTTAAAAAGTTGGATTCAAGTCTAATATCAAACGCCCCCGAAGATACAGACAAGTATAAGTCTTGCTGTCCCAACTCCTTAGCAGACTATATCTATATCTACTCTAATAGGGTTTCATTGACTATTTTCTCACAATGTACACTTACTCAGAAATTATATTAATTGTGTTATTTGAAATATGTAAAGCCTCCATATGAGAGCTCTATAAATTTGGCTATGTTAAGTCCCACTTAATCTTAAAATACCAAAATCTTATTAGACCTCTTGTTTGAAATACATTCTTATATGCAATGAGCATGAGTCAGTCACTACGAATTGACTCAAATCCCAATCCGATTGACTTCAAACAACTTAATGCTTGTTGAGTTCAGTTTGTTTTCATGCTAGCCAAAAAAGTCTTGTCACTATTGTTGCATGTGGTTGCTTTCATCGCGACGGATTTCAATTGTATTAAGTTTTAATTTAATTCAAACATTATAGTCTTTAATTCATTCAAGTTCAAAGGCATAGGGAAAAAATCTTAATTGAGCTAATGTCTCACTGAATCATAATTGCGTAAGTTACACACAATCTTATTCAGTTTATTAGTCTTTTACAGTGCTAATAGCGGCACGCTCGCATACAAGATAATCTTCTAGCTTATGACCGAGGCTAGACTGATTCTATCAAGAATAAGAACACAACAAAATTTCACATCCATACGCTTTGTCCTCCGAGTTCAAAGCGTGTTGGTGGGGGAAGTTTTGACATCATTTTCAGTCCAACTCTGTTCACAGTTTGGTCTTCATTTAACGATTTCACCGTTGGTCAAAAGTCATAACAGTTTCAAAACGCAAATCAAAATGTTTGTACGATTTTGATGAAAGCTTTCTTTTTTAATTGTATAGGATGTAAACAATAAGAATAAGAATAAAAAACAAGTCCCATTCAATCTGATCTCCCGCCTGTGGGTCCCGCCAACCCCCCTCCACTGACGCCACGTGGCGCGAATATCCGCTTCGACGAGTCTATTTTCCCAAGCAACAATTTTTAAAAAAAAGAAAAAAGAAAAAAACAGAGGACAAATTAATTAAAAGCTTTGGGGGCCGAGGAGTTCCACCATTAAAAGCAGAGAGCTTCGTCACCTTACTTTGCTCAGCTTTTATCTCTGATCAGGCTCTCGAGCTTTTCTTCTTCTTCTTCTTCTCTGTAAAGGCTCTGGGACTTTTCCCAAACGCTCGATCGAATTCAGGTGAGATCAACTACAAAACCAGCTTGTTGCAAGAGATTCCCTTTTGGTTTTTTTATGTTTAGTATTTTGATTTCGAATTTGGGATTGTAATTGTGTTGCATGTGTGTGATTGCCTATATGTATCTCTGTGGCTCTGTGTTTTTCTGTGATTGAGGTGACTTGTCTAGGGTTTTGGCTTGTCACTTGAGGTGATGATCATGGAAAATTTGTTTTTTGATTGTGGTCGATTAGTTTGTGTAAATTGATCAAACTTTATTTGACCTGAAAAATTGATCAAACCCTAACATAATGCTCTGTTTGGCTGAACAGAAAATCACTCTGAGTTTCTCTCTGGCTCCAAGTAGCGGGAAATTTCGAGAATTTAAAAACCCAATTACCATATGATATATTATCTCTTCTTTTGGTCACTAAATAGATATTTTCGTTTCTGTGATTGGAATCCAATATTTATGTTTATCCTGTATAAACTATTCTATACATGCATGTGGTTGCTATGTGTTTTTCCAGAACACTCATGTGAAAGGATAAAGCAATCAAATCCCAGTATTTAATGGTCTTTCTTTGGTATCGCACGCAGCTATTCATGTGTTGAGGCGTGTAAGGAAAGAATTTAATTAGTGCAGTGGGGTAGTTTCTTTTTTATCCTTTGATTGCGGTGATTTTTGCGAAGGCAGTAGAAATAGATAGTAGTAAATTACGCCCTGTATCTTGTGTTGGAATATCAATTCATCAAGATTATGACATGTTGATTTGGGTGGTGAGGAATGTAGTGCATGCTTTGATTAATATACCTTTTCGAGGCCAACATTTTATTCCTGATCTGATTCGACATGAATGCTTCGATCCACTCAGTGAAGTACTAGTTAGGGATTGGGTTTACAGACAATTTAATGCCTAAATTTTATCATCACTTGACTCAGATAATTTTTGGTTTTAAATGTCAAAGGCGATGTTGCTTGCCATATTAAAGTTATTTGTTAAATACTTCTGTGAAATTTCTTTATGTGCACTGTACAGGCTGTGTAAATTTGCACACGCTGCCCCTTTGAACATATTATACACTATTTGATGGCTTGGTCCTTTTTTTTTATTTTTTGTCGAAGCTCATACTTTTTTAACCTTTTTCCAACCAATTAATTGAAAGAGCTAATTCAGGTATGAATTTCTTTTGTCTTTTCCCATCAGGTTGTGTACATCACATAACACGTATATGATATTTCTACAGCTGAAGTGAAGCATCCATCACTTTTGAGTTCACTGGGTCCTTTGTAGCATTTATTGTAAGGATCATTTATAAGTTTAAAGTCAATCAGTGTAGCTTTCTTACACAAGCATCTTCTACTGGAACCTTGGAATATGTCGAGTGGACCCGTTAGACAGGTCTCGCGTCAAGATATACAACTGGTAAGGATTTTGTTGATGGACTATATCATAGATTATCCAATTATGATTGTATTGTTGTTTAAAAGAAGAAGAAAAAACTTAAACCATTTAAACTGTGCTATAGTAGTGGAATAGCGACAACGGGATATTTTCAAATGCAAACTAAAACAGGAAGAAAACGGTAAAGCACCTACTTATAATTATAATGCATATTTTCTTTTCCCAAGCGCCTGAGTATAATTCTTTCTTCTGTGAAATTATTGATAGAATTTTTAATGCAAGTATTTGACATATAGAAAGTTTGTCTACTGTCCTCATTGCTATTTTTGGATGATTTCTGTTGATTTTTAGGTGCAGAACCTTATCGAGCGATGTCTCCAGCTTTACATGAACCAGAAAGAAGTGGTAGATACTCTACTGGACCAGGCAAAAATAGAGCCTGGTTTCACGGAACTTGGTAAGCATATATCCTGTAGTATTCTATGACATGGCTTTCTTTCCTTATGTGTTTTGTAGTTTCTCTCCTTTTTCATGTTCTTAATCTGAATATTTTTCTTCATGTTTCTGGCTGTTGTTTGTTGCTACCCCACTTTCCAGTGTTTATATCATTTTGTGCACCCAACATTACAGGAAGGATATATTTACTCCTCCTATGGCCCCTTTGGCATAATTTATTGGGCACCCCACAATAGTTTTTGGGTATTTTCACTAGTTGTTTGACTGCTTTTGTACAGCACCTTTGTACTTCTTGATAGTGGCTTCTGTTGTGAATTGAAAACTTTACCCTCTTGCTTGAGGTGTTTTCTTTTTATTAACCAGTGTGGTGCATTTTGACTTTGGAGTCGTGTATCGGTCATAATGATTCCCACAAAGCGGCTGTAACTTTTAGATTAATCTTTTGTCATCAATAAACACATTTGCATCAATTGGTGATGAGAAACCAAACCTATCGGCCGCAGAATCCAAATTCACTCTGCACTGATTTTGAAATTATCTTCATAGATTTATCTTTCTGTTATGAGCTTTTCCCTGCCCCAGTCAATGAATCTAATGTCTTTGCAGTTATGTGTGAAGGATTATGAAATGTTAATCTCCAATGTCAACTTCAAAACATGAACTCTTTATGCCCCCAGTCAATAGTTTAAAGGGAATCTTACAGTCATATTCAGTGTTTCCGTATGCTCAGCTTAACACTAAAATCTTGCTGCATTTCCAGTTTGGCAGAAGCTTGAGGAAGAGAATCGGGAATTCTTCAGGGCTTATTATTTAAGATTGATGGTGAAGCACCAAATAATAGAATATAACAGGTTGCTTGAGCAACAGGTGAGGCTAATGAGTCAGTTGCACTCAAGTGGAGTTGCTTCAATACCTAGTACCAATGGATCTCACATTTCACCAAGTAAGAGTTCTATCCGCTTAGATGTAAATTTTATTATGGCTAAGATATTGGCTTGTTTTTTATCGGTGCAAGTTAATCTTTATAGCGTGTGGGTTTTGATCTATGGAATAATGTCATTATGGTTAGTGCACAGTAAATGGTATAACTCTTAAAACAAGGGAAAGTTTAGATGGGAAGAAAGAAAGTAGTTATGGGCTAACCATTTTCCACCCTTTGTTTTATCATGAGATCGGAGAGAAATGAAGATAAGTATGATCTCACCCTCAACTTCCTGTAATATCTGTATAGATACAATTTCTCTTTTTTAAGAAAAAAGATTCTTTACTCCATCTAATCACTTGTTTCGTTTCAATTTCTGATTCTTCTTTGTGTCATCCATGCTATAACTAAGGTATAAAAGTGTAATCAATTGTGAAAAGAATAATTGTACTGTTTTAAAGTTCATAGGTTACTCTACTTCAGATGTTTAGTTTCTTGATGCGATGCATATGATGCATGATGTTTGAACTAGATTTACATTCTTTTTGGGTTCTGTGTTTTGCAACAAATTAGGTAGTATATAACTGTCTATGATTCATTCAAATTAGTCCTCTTTTTACCCTGTTCTTTTTTGGTCTATATCTCCAGTTGTTAACCTCCTACTTTCGAGCAGCACAACTTTCATTTTCTTTTGTGTTAAACTGTGTTCTACTTCATCCAAATTATATTTTATAGTTCTGCTTTGTTAGGGAATGGTCAATTCCCATCAGAATAGCAATTGATGTTACTTTTGTTCACAGTGCACCAAAACTCCACATGCTATGCGCCAGAGCATGTAGGACCAGCATTGAAGACAGAAAATATACACCACCAAGTTGGTTCCTGCGTACCTAATGCATTTACGAATGGTGGGTCTTCATTGCACACTAGTATGCACAATGCTGTTAAAATGTCTGCTCATACCAGTAGGATTGATGTCCCACCAAACATGCTTTCGAATCAGAGCTCCAACATAGGTCTGATGCAAGGAATAAATGGGGGAATTATCAAATCAGAAGTTGGATATTCAGGCAGTTCTTACATGTTTAGCACTGATGGAAACATCCTGGAAGCACGGCCCACTATTGGAGATGCTTCTGTTGCAGCATTCAACAGCGTAGAGTCCAACTCACAGCCCCTAAATGAATCGCTTCTTGATGCAGACTCGTCATCATTTGGTTTTTTACGTCAGATTCCTCGAATTTTCAGCCTCTCGGACCTGACAGCTGACTTTTCTCAGAGCTCAGGTGCTCTCTCTCTCTCGCTTTCTCTGAACAGTAAACATGACAAGTCATGGCAGTCATGTTTCTTAATTAATAATTTCTGTTCTACATGTTTTAGACATACTGGAGAGCTATCCTAGATCACCCTTCTTGGCAACAGATAATGATAACTTCCTGGATTCTCGTGAAAGAGAACATCAAGGTGAGGACTTGACATATTTGTCATTGTTACAACTTACACTGCAAGGGGGTTACTAACTTTCCCTCGCTCTTACAGGAGACAATAACCGGTTGGACACCATTTCAGAAGGCGTAAGCTATGAAGATTTTGGCAGTGAATAGTAATAAAATTTCAAAAGTAAGTTATATCTACTTCTCTTTTAAGGGCTGTTGGCTACCAGATTTCCAACCATGTAGTCTCGATTTAAATGCGATTCAGCTGCTTCAGACTTGAGCTAAGCTGTTTCTGAGTTTTTTCATCATGGCACTGCATTTTCTCAACCTTCCTTGTAGTAACGCATGCTGCAGGAAGGATGTCTTATTCGTTTTCTTTTTTCAAGATCACTGCTTTGATGCAAAAATTTGTGTGGCACCCCCTTTTCAATGTTATATACCTTTATGGTGGTTATTCTTAGACTGGTAGGCCTGTTGGTGTTCCCGCCAGGGGAAATTTTTTTCCTGCCCAAGACGTTTTAACTTCATATCGTATTGTTTACAGTCGGTGCATGAAATTTAGTATTTAACATTGATAAGATCTAATCATTGGATCTCCATTCTGTTGATAAATTTGATGCCCTCAGTTTTACTTCCTGATGATGACCATGACGACAATAGCTCCCACTTTTTACTAACATGTGATTAGGGTAAATGACATGTTATTACGTTCTTCTTTCCCATCTCAGATAAGTCTATAGTCAGATGCGTCTATCACCATCTTGCACTTCCAATATATTAACCCAGCATTTTCTTGTTTTCTTGAAATCACATTTCAAGAAATGCAAATTGTGCCCGAGAATTCAAGCTCAGGTGGCCATTGGGACAGGTGGGGAAAGGGTTTGGTCTTAGGTTCAAGTCGTGATGTAATTAACAAAAAGAAATGCAGATTTTGTATGTGAAGGAGAATTTTCTTGCTATGCAGCTCCATACCCAATAACAAAGCTGAGTCAAGTTTTCTTAACGGTTTTTGGTTCCGAAATTATCTTCTTTTTATTATGAAACCTGAGGGGAAAATGCGGGGGAAAAAAAGCAAAAACAAAAAGAACTCTTTTTAGGCCCCATTTTCATGTTTGCAAGAAAATTCTGTACAGAACTTTGAATTGTTTGGGAAATTCTTTCTTCCATGTCCTTACTTCTTGCCTTGTGTTCAGGTAAAATTTCATGCTAGGACAGAAGGGTTTGTACATACCATTTAAGATTTTGGTTGGTGTGTAAAATTCAGTGATGGTAGTGAGAAAGAGAATGACAGTAGAATGCTTCTTTACAAGTGGACAGCAAGGTTGAATTGCTTGATGAAATCGTTTTTGTGGTCACCGATATGCTGCAGGTTTGATATAGTTGGTTATCTTTGAGGTATATCTATCTTTGAAACACATGTGGTTTTGATGATGGTGATCTGTGCCCAATCCAAAAAAGAAATTGAGAGAGAGGAAACTAATGCTTGTGTGTGTTGATCTTATTATGCTTCAATTAGAATTGTTGACATCTAATAAGGAAATTTAGTTGAAACTGGTTCTGTTTAATTTTATACATAATTTCAGAAGTGGGGATATAAATTGCAGAACAAGGGCCTCATTTTCCATTATGCGTGTGTAAATTGCATGTTTCTTTGTATTAGCTACAAGATCTTGGGGGTTAGAAGCAAATTCAGTTCTCCAAGGCGAAAATTAAGGCCGGTTTTAAGTGTGTAGTCCAAATCGGCAATCAGATCATTCACACCCTCAATTCCCACAGAAATTCAATCCGCCGATCCTGTAGACCGCACCATTGCTTGGCTTGTAAGCTGTAACACTAACCTCTCCTTTCTTTACCAAGCCAAGCAATGGTGTGGTCTACATGATAAGCTGTTTGACGTTCCCTAAAATTTGGCACGCAGAGAACTCCAGTATCATCAATACGACCACGATGGTTTTGTTGCAAAGACATGGAGGCTCGGGGATGCAGATAGGAGGGAGCGTAAGGAACTGCTTGATTTGCCTATGCATGTAGAACAAGTAGATGCAACACTAACAAACTCTAGAAAGGAAATTCACTTTTAAGAAAGGTAATTGCAGCAATAGTCTCCAACCGTTTCCTTAATTTGAGATTTGCTTGCTGCTGCCCTATTTCAGCTGTTGCATCCTCTTATGGCGTCATCCCCTTCCTCCAAACTAGAAGCAAATTCAGAGAACTCCAAAATTTGTTTCCTAAAAAGAAATCTGACTAAATAAATAAATCTCTACACCCAGCCACCACCCTTAGTGCTCTGATTGGATTTGAGTTACCAATCTCAAAAAATCTTGACAATTTTGACCTTGTTTTCCATGTTTAAACCCGCAATTATTATGCAACAATTCAAATTTCCGAAATTTAAAACACAGCAAATGACATTGAATATTGAACATAAAGGGATGACGAAGGGAAAGGAAATATACCGCTTCTTTTTGAGATAGCATAAACATTTCTGTTGAGTAGGAGGTCTAACTCCATTTTTTTGTTCTCAAAAATCATGTTTAAGATTGATTTACCAACATATGTACAGAGTCCACATTTTCAAATTTAAATTAAAATGTATTTTCAACTAATAATTCGTAGTCAATTAAGTAAACGGAAAAGTCCTTCCTGTGTTTGGGCACCCCAGAATAAGATTTCCATCTACCAAGTGCTCTGTAACCCTTTCAAAGCAGATGCATTTATGTCAATTAAGCGCTGCCAGTCGGATACCCTCAGGCAACTACAGAGGGCCGGTTTTAAGCGCATAGTCCAAATCGGCAATCAGATCATTCACATCCTCGATTCCCACAGAAATACGAATAAGATCTTCAGATAGACCTCTGGCCTCGCGCACGGCAGATGGTATGCTTGCGTGAGACATGAAGCAGGGCAGGCTTATAAGAGACTTCACACTTCCTGTAAATATAAAAAATCTTAGGTCAGCTTAATAATAGAATTGTTTTGTATGATTTTCGCTCAACGGAGCTGATACTGAAGATTCACCTACTAATAGACCATACATAAAAGTAATAATAGTAACAATAATTAAAAAAAAAGCCTAAAAATACATTAAAAAATATATATTAACTGTAGACCATGTCATACAATGTACAGACTGATTCATGAACTGATGAACGCATAACACATGTACTAAATGAGCACACTCTGCTTTTGAAATCAGTTTTAGAGGAAACCTTCTGCCCCTATCTCTCTATTCACAAGACAAAGAAAACACAAATAACCTCTTTTGCCACAGTACTGACTATCTACCACTCAAAAATTTCGGACTTGGGAAAGCTGAAAATTGAGAAGGAATTACCAAAACTGACAGTTATACTGAAGTATTTGGTAGTCTCGACAATATGCTTTGATAATGCCAGTGAACCTGTCAGAAAACTCAATACAGATCCTGCACCCTTTGCCTGAAACAGGTGTACATAAATATCTAGAAGAACAGATTGTGAATAGCATTATGGATCTACAATTCCATCAAGGTCAATACCTGAGAATAATGTAAGGCACGTCCAGGATGATCAGCAAGCCCTGCATAATTAACTTGTGTCACTCGTGGATGGGAAGCAAGAAACTCAGCAATTTTTTGCGCATTGTCCTGCCAAATGTGCAGACACATCAGAATAGTACAACAGATTACGATCAATCATTTGAGGGAAATCAAATCCTACAAATAGAATGCTTTGAGGCAAACCACACCTGTTGCTTCTCAATACGTAAGGCCATTGTCTTAATTCCTCGTAAACAGATCCAACAGTCAAATGGAGCTAACCCAGAGCCTTCTGCATTTTGTAAGAAATATAGCTGTTTTGCCAAGCTGTTAACAGTGAAAACAAGTAGGAAGTTAAGTATAAATACAAGATGTAAAACCAACGGTAAAGATAGAGCAAGAGGCACACCTATCTCCTTTAACAGCTAAAACACCAGCCATGACATCACTATGTCCAGCAATAAACTTTGTGGCTGAGTGCATAACAATATCTGAAAGAATGGACTAAAATAAATTATTAAGAACTCAAAAGGATGTGTAGTTTGCAAAAACTTGGAAGTCCTATTTTTACCTGCTCCTAGATCCAGTGGCTGTGACAATACAGGGGACATTATACTGTTATCCACTAACACAATAGCACCGTGTGCATGGGCCATCTCTGCTATTTTCTATCAACGGATAGACATGAAACAAATTTGCCTTTAGAAACTAGCGCTCGTTGTGCTCATCATAATTTTGTTTTAAAAAAAAAGTAACTAAATAGGAAACTGTACTAAAGTTATTACAAAGATCAAGAATCTTTATGATATCGAGTCAATGACAAAGATCACTAAACATAAAACAGTGAGTAATAGTGTAATCTACTGCTTTATCTATCAGCAACGTAGCCAAGCATCAATGCAAAACTAATATAGAAAAAGAGTTCGCACTAACTTATTTTATATTACTTTGAATTTGGATGGTCATGGTGGCCCAAGGGTCTCATTTCAAACTTATATTAAACCCACATGCTATTTGCCTTTAGTCCTTCTTCAAGCATTAAAACCACAATTTTACATAACCCATCTGCTATTTCATCCACCCCTGAAATGCTCTAATAAAACAAATTTACCTTTGTTTTTCACAACATATTTAAATAGGTTTTCCAACTATGAAATGTCTAGCTTTACACATCTATTCTAACCCCTTAGTCATCAGAGAAGTTAAGGCCTCACTGGTTTCTTTTCAGAAATATTTTTGTATTCTCAAAATCATGCAAAACAAAATACACTTCCAAAAGAGTTTGAGAAAGCCGTTACGAAAACAACTCTCATAAAACAAGTTGGAGCACAGGAAACCTCAAAATGTTGTTTGTGCTCTTTTCAAAGAAACAAAACAGGTGAAAACTGAAAATTGCTTCCAAAACAGGTTTCCAAAACACAGCCAATAGGCCCTACATCGTAGTAGAGGTACAACAGGCCCTACTGAGACTGAATGCAACCATGACATTCGCTAATTATCATTTTGAACTCGTTGATCCTAGCAGCATACTTGAAGGCCAGCAAAATAAAAAATAAATAAAAACGGCTCTTGCCCAAATAATCGGTCCACAAGCCTCAAACATTTAGACTTTAAATCTTTGATTACTATTTTGCTATCCTGCTGAAAGTTGCGAAATTACAGTCTCCACATCAAGTTATAGTTTGAAGAATTTCAGGATGGACCTAATGCTCAACATAGTGACGGCTTCTTTGGTTACTTATGTAACTACAACTAATTTGGGTAATCATATCGATAAATTTGGACACAATGAAAGTTCCAAGTTTTTATACTTACTTCGGTAGTGGGTCAATGAGCAATAGGTCACAAAGAGTAGTAGAGTCAAAGATTGCCAGAAGAAATTAGAAGGCACCATATAAAATTAAATCTTCAAAAGCTATTTCTCTATCCTGCATGCATGTTTTTAGATTAAATCTCCAACGTCATGTTATAGTTCTAAGAATTTCAAGGGATGGACCTAATACTCAAATTAGTAACTACTTGCTTGTCTTGAGTAACTACAAGTAATTTGGGTATGAATTTAAGATCCAAATACAAGGAGCCTGCCAACCTGAATGTAAGAACGCAAAGCAAGTTACAAGTTGTTCTTAAGCTACTTCACTAGTGGGGTCAATGAGCAATATGGCACAAAGAGTAGAAGAGTCAGAGTGTCAGAAGAAATTAGAAGAGACCATACTAAATATTTCACCAAGAATTGCGATGAACTGAAAAGCGATCACTAAAACTACTGGGAATAGAAAAACATTATGAAGTTCAAAGGACTTGATTAAACAGTACACAAATTTTGTAACTCAATCAGAACAAAACTTTCACTATTATCCTAGGAAAAGGCTATTTATGCATGCTGACAACATATCAACTTCTAAAACGCTGTTTATAATTTACAGAAACGTTGTTTAGATGCCAAACTATATTGCTTTGCTAGATTTTACAATACAATCTCTGAGAGGACTTCCTAGACTGGCATTAGCAAATGCATGTTCATTCGCACCCATCATATCAACAATCAAGCATCAAATATTGGCAGAATAAAACAAAATAATAAAAAAAGTTATGCATTGCTTATGAGCTTGTCCCTGCTAGAATAGTATAATGCTTGTTTAGAGACATCTTACGCGAATATCAGAAATTATTTGTCGAGGATTGGTGGGACTCTCCAGCCACACAAGCTTCGTCCAGGGGCCAATAGCAGATGCAACTTCATCTAAATCACTCGTGTTCACTCGTCTGAGAGATAAATGCATTATAATTTCAGATTTCAGTTCAATTGAATGAAGATGAGAACAGGAGAGAAGCATACTAACTTCACCACAACTCCAGTCTTTGGAATTACTTGTGACAGTAACCGATCTGAACCACCATACAGGTCGTCTCCGGCAACAATCTCCTCACCTAAAACAACATCATCACCAATTTACAATAAAATTCAGACAGCTTCCATGAAGAAATGAAATTCATTTGTGTAGTCTTGTACAAAACTAACCAGCGCAGAGAAAGGACTTAACAGCAAACCATAGTCTATCCCATATGATTAGTATAGAATATACTGCTAAGAATCCATACACTGACACTAATTGCAAGATTAAAATCAGGACTCTCAAATCTGCCTAGCCAGCTCAAAACCAATTGATTGGTCAGAACTTTGGGACAGAGCTTTATTTGAGTTCAGAGTGGACGGATTTCCGGATGATCTTGGGCTAGGCCTTTATCATCCTGTACAGGGGCTGGCTCAACCTAACTTATATATGTATTATTTTCCATAATTAACAAATACACATATTTAGAGCGGTGGTTAAGTCAATGTTTATTACTTGCAAGTTGTGAGTTCAAGTCAGTATATTTTTTTTCTTTTTTAAGAAACAACCAAAGCTTCTAACCAACTAGGCTGGATCAAGCTAGGGCATAAAACCTTTACCTCTAGTAGGCTAACCACACAAAAATGTGTACATAAAGTACAAAGATTTTTTTTTTTCCCTTTTTTTTCTTATATATGTTTTGTTTCGTTTTCATGTTTGCACTTAACCTTCTGAGAAACCACTCAAATCCTGAATCCTCTGCATATATGCATAAGAAAACCCTTTGCATACTTATCAAGTACCCCTCACTTATCCAGGTTGCATCCAATAGTCAAATTTACTAACAAGTCAACTGGATATGGATTTGGAGTATCTGAAACATGTTGAGGCATATTGGGAGCCTATTGACAAAGTAACGATATCAAATACTACATACTTCATAAATTCCTTCATTATACTTATGTTTATTCACATTCATACTCGAGTATGGTAACTTAACTAATTTATATAATATATAAATGATACTATTATTGAAAAAGTACCTGTCCCTACAAGATGAGCAACAGCCGCCAGAGCAGCCATTCCACTAGTGAAACAAAATGCTCGATCTGCTTTATCAAGCTTTGCCAAAAGACTGAGAATACAGAAAGAAAGAAAAAAACTCACAATAAAGACATGTTGCGAAAGAAGAAAAAAAGAGTTTTCAAAGCTACTTCAACGGCATACAACCAAATAAAATCACACCTTTCCAAGGCATCCCGTGTGGGATTTCCACTTCTGGTATAATCATAAGGACCATTTTCTGTTGCTGAAGGCTGCATAACAAAGTAATGAAGACACCATTAATATGAAACTCGGTCACAGAATGTCACCTGACATGGATAGTGTAAGCGAGAGATTTCTCATGCAATCAAGATACCGTTGAGCACAGATACAAGCATATATTTGACAGTCACAATTGCACTCCTCTTACAAATGCAAAGAAGAATAATTAAAAAGGAAAGTATGCCAACATTCACACATATTCACAATCAGTTCCTTGGTTCTGCTTTCTAATACTTGTTTGATAAAGACCTGACCCCTAACAGTGAAAGCTCAGCTTGATGGCTTAAATAAAAGTAAGAGAGTTACAGATTCCACGGTTCCACACAAAGGCTCCACACAACAATCCTACAATATTACATTGTGTCCCTGAGCAGCATTGAACTTTAAATGATTTTAAATTCCTGGCTATCCCTAACAACTACAACAATACGAATAATCATGACTTCATAAAATTTAGCAATGAGTCTCTATCTTCTACTCTGTGTGCTACCTGCTTAAAAGTAGCTGTTTGGTAAAGTGGCGTATTCATTGCATTGTAAGGATCAAACTTGTTCTCGAAATTCATCAGAATTGTTGAAATACTAGGCTCTTTCAGCTCAATTTCTGTGTCCAATTCAACAAATTAGCAAGCATGAACTGTTACGGATAATTCAACAACAAAAGAACGGCTACAAACCATTTAAGCAGTCCGCAACACCATCAACCACAGCTGAAGTGCTCACATCCATCTCTCTGTCAGAACAATTCACTTTGAATTTATTTCCAGACAACAAAAACCTCTTTCCCCTCAGCGTTGTTGACTTTTTTAACCCAAAACTCACGAGGGAATCCCCAAAGCTTGGTACTAAATTCGCAGGCGAAAAACCCTACAAAAATCCACCAGTCAGAAATCGATTTCAAACCAATCTTAACCATCTACTACATTGTACATGAAAACCGAGAACATAACACAAAAATAATACTACAAACTTTAAAATACAAATCTTGCGGTCCTATGCTATTGGATTTCAATTACATATAAGTTATAACAAAGCAGAGCTTCAAAATTATAAAACCTCTCGGTAGTTATACGATGTTCTCAACTATACTAACCCAGCCAGAGTTTCTTTCCGTGCATTTTCTCAGCTTCCAAACAGAAAACATTCAAGTAATATTAGATTTAAAAAGAATGAGACTGGAAAGTCTTACGACGTCGTTGAGATCGGTGGCGAGGGAGCTAAGGAGAGGCCTAAAAGAGAGAGAAGAAGAAGCGGCCATTGTTGTTGAAGAGGCGAAAGCTAGGGTTTTGCTCAGGACAGTGCTTCTGGTGAGAGGAGCTAGAGTTGGTGGAACTGTTAACAGTTTCCGCCATTGTCAATTACAACTTTCTATATATATAAGTGCTCTGATTACTACGCGGACTCCGTTTGCAATGCGCTCCTTTTTTTCCTCTTCCAGTGACTGTTTCAGTGCACACGTGTGGAACTGGAACTATTATTTTCTTTTTATTTTGGGATTTATTATTTTTAATAGTCTGAACTGAATCGAGGCCAAAATCAAGGGTAAGTTCCTTATTTTCTTTTTTTGCGCCCAAAAGGGAATCATATCCTCCGGTTTGTAGTACATTAAAAATATAATTCAAATTATAAACATTAAAAATATAATTAGAGGCAAGAAATGATGAACTATTTGAAAATATTAATCAATCAAATATCCAAACAATATGAAAGGGTGGAGGGCCCATTAATATTAATCCTGCGCGCGTCTCATTTAAACAGGCTTGGCTTGCCGTTTGTCCCCTGCCGGCCCATCCCGTTTGACACCTCTAATTTGTACAATGGAAATGAATTTTTTTTATTTATTTTACCAACTAGAAATGAAATAATTAGAGCGTCTGCAATGGTGGGTGTCATTTCAATTTTATTTCAATAAATTTGACTTTTAACTTGCAATGGTCAAGTTCATTTCATTTCAGATATCAATATTTCATTTTATGGATTAATAGTTCATTTCACAGGTTAACAAAATGAACTATGAAATGAAATTCACTTCAATAAGTTCATTCACCATAATAACTCTACACCTCTCTCTTATTGACACATGGACAAACATTACTTTTTACTTTCTAATCTTTCCATTACATTTAATTAGTATAAACTAGCCGTAATTTTTTTTTTCCATTACATTTAATTATTGTAAGCTATTAAATTGCATTGTAGCAAATAAAACTGCATTCCAGTTCAATAGGTGCAAAAAGAGTTCAATAAATTGAACTATTAAACTGAACTATTGAGCAACTATTGCGAATGCTCTAGAGTATCTCCAATAGTAGTAACAAATTAAACTCTTCGAATTAAAGTTTGTTGATCTATGTGGCAATTTGAAAAGGCTTATTTTCTACTTTAATAATTTATGCCCCCAACAAACTATTCAATTCAATTGATGGAATGTTATGGAAAATAATGAAAAATACGAAAACATGTGAAGATTATCAACAATTGAAGATTGTAGGGGCTTTTTCGTTTCCTGAGCTACAGATTGCCCTAGTTGCTGTAAAGAGCCAAATAAGTGGAGTTGCCCCCTGGGTCTGAGTTCAAAAATCAAGCCCCAAGAGTGCTTCGAAAGGTTGTGGAGCCTTAGGAAACACCTTGGTTTCCTTCACCAACAAAACCAACAATTGCTTACATTGGCTTGGTTTAAGAAGCTTGTGGCATGGAAGCCTTATTCATGAGTTTGACATGAGAGAGAAAGAGAGCTTGGATTTTCTATGAGAAACAGAGGTTCAAAGTAAGAGGAAAGGGAGTTTTGGGAGGATTTGTTGAGGGAAGAGAGGGGAAAATGAAGGTGGAAGAATGGGTGGCTTTAGCAAATTTCCAGCTTGACGAAAGTTTTGTCAGGCTCTTGGTTGGTTTGCCAGAAGAGAAAAAGGGGAAGAAATAGAAGAACAAAGCTTGAAATTGAAGGGTTCCAGTGGTGAGAGGTGATACTTGCTCTCTATGGATGTGGTCTGTTGAGAAGTAGGAGATGCCCCTTTTTATAGGCGCTGTAAGCTCCTTCTTCCCACAAAATCCTAGTTGGTTCTTCCCAAATCTACCAAGTCACCCCCTCCATTCCTCTTCTCTTCCCTTGATTCATCCTCATTTTGTGAAATCCTCCCCAGTCCAAACACACAGAGACAAGATTTTTGGAAGTTCTAGAGCCATCTCGCAGCTGTCCCTGTGACAATCTCCTATTTTGGGCTGCCATTTCTCCTTCTTTCCTCCCTTATTTTATGTCAAGAGCTAGTATGAGAAAGAAGTGGATAATGGTGTTGGTTTGAAGGGCGTTTTACCCAAGTATCCCTTGGTTTTTCGGATGGTCTATGCTGGGTTTGTCTTTGGCCATGTGCTAGAGACTCCTAGCGGCCTACACAAGCCAATATCTTTTGGTTTTTCAGATGGTTTGTCGTGGTTTTGTCCCTAGCCATGTGCTGTAGACTTTCAGATATTTTCTAAGTTGCTTGGGCCACTCCCTAGGGTGATGGACTGATTCACTAAGGGGATGAACCAATTTTCTAAAGTAATGGGCTATTTTTACTAAGGTGATGGGCTAATTTTATAAGATGATGGGCTATCTTTTCTCTCTTTCATGCTTATCCATGTATTTTGGCTCAAGAAATGGGCTTGAGTTTTGGGACTCCCAAGCACCCTAAACTTCTCCTTCTTGGCTCATCAGTGGACATTGTGAATGCTCCTAACTATCCATACCATAACCCACTCAGCAAGCCCCGGGCATTTGCGTGGCTTGGGCCCACTTAAGCTTATAGCATGGCTAGGTGTAAAATAAGCGTTTCTCCGCTTGGCATTGTATGTCAATTGGTGTGCTCGTGCTTGAATTTCAACATATTGTAAATGGCTATGGTCGAGTCAAAACAGCGCTTGACAGGATAATTAGCATGGGTTCATATATTCGGTGCATTTTATAGTCTCGATACAACTCTTAGCGTGATAAGTTACATATTTGCTTGGCGTGACACGTGATCGTGACTCGTGCGAGCATGTATGATGAACTTTCGCGTGACCAAATCAGGTTTCTTCCCAATAAGGTATCGCACTGGGCCATGAATATATTTGGGCCTAGCCTTGGAATTTTTGGGCAAAAACAACGATTATCAAACAAACCTCACATCTAGTCTTGAGTTCGAAGCTCTTCAACATTCGACAAATGCTCTCAACATGCATCTAACAAACAATTCACCCAACTTATGCAGCACCACCATGCACATCACAATATGTTATTACTATATTCGATATAGTAGCATGCTTATACAGCATGCACATCACAATATGTCCTAAGTTTTTGTTAGATATTTGTGTTGACAAATCTTGTGGGAATGGCTTATGGAAGAAGTGTTTAAGAATGAATGGTAATGAGAAGATGAAAGATGCTTCAAGGTGTGTATGAATACACTAATTTCAGAATTTATTTGCCCTCACAACTTGTGTGCAAAGAGGTTAAGCAAATATGCCACGTGGATACAATGAATTATGGCCTAAATTATATGTTGTCAATGTCTTGCACAATCAAAGACAACCCCAAAAACACCTTAGAATTTTAACAAGGACTCTCAAGATTCTTAGTAGCTAAATCTGCATAAAATAACCTCTAGGGTTTTACTTTGTGAAACTAGGTGGAGAAGAGTTGGTATTAAACTTAGATATATCTTGGATATTTCTTGGACTCTTTTCTTATGCTTATTGTTGTATAAGCATTTCTATTTATAGAGGAATTGTTGTCTATTCTGAATTGTTTTTAACTCCTAATTCAGAAACTATACAATTATTGAATTGTACCTTTTCATCAAGAGGTACCACTGCAATGATGAGGTACAACATATGGCCGAGTTGATCGAGGAATAGCTGGATAGGCACGCACGTTATCATGGCATCAAAGCCCCATTTGTGCAAGTATGGGCCCGGGCTCAGAATTGAGCCCATGACCTATCGCTTTGAAGAGAACGACATGAGAATTACAACACACTGCTACGTTGTGATGTATGTGCTATTTTAGCCAAATTCTTGGCCTCATGCATTGGGATGCGTCATTTGGATGGATAGCGGATTTACTTGGCCATCAGATTCAACTCCCTCAAAGTTGAGGTCGTCCAACAATCTATAGACATCTGTAATTTGTAAGTTCAAAAGGTAATTGAAAGTGAGATGCATTCTAAATGCAAGAGGTCAATCAAATCCATAAAAATACAAGAGGCACATGATAGATACCACGTACGACCCCCATGACCTAAAATCGTGTGTATTCTAATCCAAATAGAATAAATTTTACTACATCCTATGGTCAAACCATATGAAAAAATTATACATATGTGCATAATTGAAGATGCGTCTAAATCAAAATCAAGAAATTGTAATAACATCCAACAAAATCGAAAACGAAGAGAATGATTGAGAGAGAGAGAGAGAGAGAGAGAGACAAGTAAAACTTAACGAATTTGACTTATGACTCGATTTCTTTCACCACGGTTCTCAAATGGCTCAATAATCTTTCTCTATTTCTGTTGTTATCTTCTATAGTCACAATGCACTTCTATTTAGTTTTCAATACAAACTTCTTTAGCCCATTGATGTCCTTGTGGTTTTCAACCACAATGCGTTGGGTTCCCCGACGCTTCACCTCTACAACATCACACTTATTCTTGGCTATAAGATTGATCTTCCTCAAAGTTGAGGTCGTCCAACGTTCTATATACATCTACAATTTGTAAGTTCAAAAGGTAATTGAAAGTGAGAAGCATCCTAAATGCAAGAGGTCATTCAAATCTATAAAAATAAAATAAAATAAATATGCAAACAGGAGCATCCTAAAATAGAAGAAATGCAAAAGTTATGCAAACACATAACTAATAATAACTTAAACATATTCAAGAGAAAAAATTTCAAAATAGGAAACTTATACTCCCAAGCTAAAATATTAAAATACAAGAAATACAAGAGTTCATTAAATCCATCCAAAAGAATATGCAACCAAATAACTCATATCAACTGAAACATATTCGATGGAAAAGATTTCAAAGAAACTCATATATGCGACTTTGATAATTATCTATGTTAACTAGTGATTGCCTCGAGACATCAATGCAAATAAATGTATGTGTCATTTTTTATGTGAGTTTTGAACTACCGCAACTAGTTTTATCTCAAGACATCAATGTACTCATATATCACTACAAGAAAATAGGCCTTATTTGACACTTAATAGTTGACGGTTTTTGCAAAACCATCAACTATTTTATGAAACTTTTACGCTTTTTTAAAAGCGTCAACTACTTAGCGAGTTTACTTGACGTTTTACAAAAAACATCAACTATATATCACTTTCCCTGACACTTTTTAAAAACCATCAACTCTATATTACTTTTCTGTGACATTTTATAAAAAATGTCAATTGTTTATTACTTTTCGCTGACATTTTACAAAGAATGTCAATTAAAACCATTTTATACCAGCTGACACTTTTCTAAAATATCCTCAGGAAAAGAGCGCGCTAAGTTCGCGGGCATTTCACTCCAAATTCATCTAAGTGTTTTGCCCTATATTCAACTCCTCTTCCTCTTGGTCACCACTTTTTCCCTTCATTCCAAAACCAAAAATATCAGAGTCCTTAGGGTTTTCCACTCTTCATTTCTTAAATTGGATACAGAAATTCGAAGAGAATGTGAGTATCAAATCTTAGTGTGCTCATGCTTTGCTAGTTGGGGTGGCAACAATTCAGGTGTATTTTTTATCTATCCAAAGTTATTATAGTTCATATGAATGTATTTTTGCCCACTATGCTCATCTTTCATTCTCTACAGAGTATTTTCTCTCTCTATGTACATCTCTCAGAAAGTTTTGTGCTATCTCTCCATTCCTTAGGTACCTGACATGAATCTCACTCAATCTCAAGATGCTTCGGGGAGTTGAACCAGGGAGAATGTTGAAATGGGAGAAAAGTGAAGATTTTTAACAAACAGTCAAGAATATTGAAGAGTTTGCTACCGACAAAAAACTGGGTTTGTGTTCTTTATTGGCCAATATTCCTAATTTTTTCAAGCTTTATAGGTGGGCATTCAATATCTCTACATATCTGAACTACAACTAATCGAATTCAAAAAAAATTAGCATAATTTTTAAGTAATATAAATTATCACTCTCCAGTCAAGTTTAGTTGAGTAGTGGAGTTAGATTCATTTCTTCTTATCTTTCCCATGGATTTGAATTGTATTCTTTGTCTTACTAGGAAATTAGGACAGTTCCTCTTCTTTTTAGTTAGTGGCAGCAAGGAGTGCCCACCACCTACTCGACATTTTCCCTCACTAAATTTACTACACCTCTTTATATTTAATCAACATACCAATATCATTTTCTTTATAATATTCAAGATATCACTATCTTGTGGCATGTAAAAAAAAACATATAGAACATGCAAATTCATCTTTGTTGGATGATAAAATTGATTAGGAAAGGTTCTTATGCTAATATAATATAGGTTATAGGTCTTTTCATGAACTTTTTAATGCTTTGGTGTTTTAGTTTTTGTTAATTGGTGATATTATGTCTTCTGGTAATGTATGGTTGGTTGTTTTGATATAAGTTATAACTATAAATTGAGATAAGTAGTTTTTTTCTTCTAGAAAGGAATATATATATATGCTTATTGGCAATAGTAATATACTATTTTAATTTAATTAGGATGATTCTATTATAAAAAAAACCTATAGATCTGGAAGAAATTGATTACCAATTTTAATCATACTTTTCTAGTATTAGTTCAGGAATTGCAGGCAAGTATTATTATTATTATTTTTTGTATGAAAAGTAAGTATGATTTACAAATTTCTATACATTTCTATTTATATATTGCATTGCAAGATTAATTCTTATCTTGGTAATGTGTGTGACCATTGGTGAAGAGAATGAAGTGGCCTATATTGCAGGGAAGGTTTTTTTAGTTTGAAATGGATAAAACTTGGATGTCAAAAGATCGAATGTCAAAAGAATATGAAGATGGTGTTGTTGTGTAGATTCAGCTGCACCAAAATGGGTTCAACTGCATTCTCAACTTGTGATACTCGCAAGTGCACGAGCCGTTCAGTAGTATAGCATATGTAAGTGCGAGGTCGATTACACAGGGATTGGTGATTGAATGATCCAATTCAATTTTCCTACACAAAACAAAAATGAAAAAAAAAGAAGAAAAAAAAAAGGTTTGTACAACACTTGAGAACATGGAGAGTTTAGATGAGAATAGAGAGAAGTGTTTGAGAAAGAGAAGGGAGAAGAGTTTTGGAGATTTGGAGACTTTTGGAAGAAAGGAAGTGTGTTTGGGAAGCTTAAGGACTTTGGAAGAACATGTGTTTGAGAGCTTTGTGGATTTTGGAAGAGAAAGAGAAAGGTGTTTGAGAGCTTTGAGGATTTTTGGAAGAGGAGGAAATGTGTTTAAGGACTTTGAGAATTTGATGAAGGAATGGGAGAAGTGTTTGAGGAAATTTAGAAAGGGAGAGAAGTAAGTGTTTGAGATTTAGTGAAAGGAAAATGAAAAGTGTTTGAGAATTAGTACAAAGATCTTGTTACAACAATTGAGAACTACAAAAGGAAACTAAGAGAATTTGAGGGAGAGAAGGGAATGGAGCTCTAGAGAAGTGTTTGAGAGCTCCCCCCCTTGGGGTGTGTTTATAAGCTTAGAGAACTTCCCTATTTATAGGCCTAGGGGAAGTGAAAATCTGAATTATACAATAGGTTTACCTACCACACTCACTTCACCAACTTACAACATTTAATTCACCTAACACACTATTACATTTGAAAACAATTCCTCTTGTCTTTAGGCTTAGTGTTGCAACTCCCACTTCATCATCTTTTGGCTCATTTGGCTGCTGCAAAATTCCATTCAAATAATAGGTATTGAATATGCTTCACCAAACTTTCCCAAAATCAACAACACTTCATCATGCATATGTCATGCATGACAATGCATTGCAGCCAGCTTGTGGGCTCGTTTTGGGCTTGTGGCTCCATCCTGAAAAATCTGGAAAAATATGGATCTTGAAGCTCTTTGTCTTATCTTTCCAAGCATATGCAGCCCAGCTCAAGGAAAAATCGGGAAGGCCTTCAAATGTGATTTTTGGCCCAGTAACGCAGATGCTGCCGAATTTGACCTTAAGTTGCCAAAACATGTATAACTTTCTCTAGAAGACTCGGAATCATGAACCGTAAAATTCTACAGAAAATGGACTTCCGTAGCTTTCCAATGATGTATAGCTCATCATCTGGTTCTTCTTGAGCAAGTACAGTCCAATCCGTGAAGTTGACTGATCTGCAGACACCGTTTTGAGCTAATTTGTCTCCAAAATGCAATTAGTGAGTCTCAAGCTTATAACACTGAAACAAGCACAAAACTTATTAAAAGCACAAGTTTCACTCAAAAACATAATCAAATCATAAGTTAGAAGGGTACAAAATGATATGTAATTATGCACCGATCAAATACCCCCAAACCTAGATTTTGCTAGTCCTCGAACAAAACAAAAGGAAAACAAAGATAAAAAACAAATAAGAAGTTAACTACACCACTTTCGTAGGTAACTCGATTGCATTTAGCATATGCAACAAGCCTTTAAACCTCTAGGCATCCCTAGTAGGAGGAGTTGTGTCTCCTGAGGGTTTAACAGATATTACAGAATACCCACAAACGTTTTTCTAACTCTGGAAAACAAAGTAATTAGAAAACTTAAAAGATTTGTTAGTCCTTAAGCAAAACAACAAAAACAAAAATAAAAGCAAAAATAAAAATAAAAATAGAAACAATCACAAAACACAAAAAATCAAAATAGAAACTCAAAACAACATTTCCGAACATTTCTGAAGAGAAATGACTCATGCACATGACTCAAAAGTTTTAACAACAAAAGCTCAATTTTAGACATTATTCACAAGGTGGCAAAGTTCAAAACATAATATGCTCAAAGTGTAGTAGTGTGATTGCCAAATGCAACAAATTCCCCAATCTTAGTTTTCACACAATTTCAAAAATCATACAAAGCACAAGTTCAACTTCAAATCTCACCAAAGTTGTCCTCTCACAAATGAATCACTCGGAAGAGGGTTATAATGCAACACTCAGTTATAAACATGATATTAGAGTTAAACCATAAAGACTTAACTCGAAATAGAAAGATGAAGAACTTGCATTAATATGATCTCAAGAAAGATGTCAAACACTTAAAAGTAGAAAAATCTATGCAATTCAACCACATGACATTTAAGATCAATTTAGGTATTTAACATAGGTTGTAATGGGGCCAAGAGTGTAAGGTGAGTAATAAATGAAGGGTATGGATAAAACAAAGTCCAAGGAACTCAAAATATTACAAGACTTCGAATCATCACAATGAGAATTTATTTTTACATGATCAAAACTCCTTATACCTTCATTTACAATGATTCATACTCCTTTATTGAACAATCACCAATTTATTTTGAAGGCCCAAAAATGAAAGCTCATGAGTTCCTTAGAAAGGTAAATATTTGTTTTTCAAGCTAAGGTGAGGAAATATAATTGGTTAAATGAAAGAAAAGGTTTACATGTAGGCTCAAAATGGTTAGCAATGGAAAATCATGCTTAAGCATGCATAAGGTTAGCTTGAAAGGCACAAACGATCCAAAGAAGGCCTTAATATCATTTCTTTAAATGTCATGAAGTCAAATTGCACATGAACGAATGACTTTTAAGTGTTCAACCAAATCAATGAATAATGAGATCAAACAACAACTTAGATGACAAGAAAATAAGAGTATGTATATAACACTCATGAATTGAAGTACAAGGCTCAAAAGCTCACTTTATATGGTTGGTTATATAAGTCTAATTTATGCTTCATACAATTCTTTAGATCATGCAAATTCTTTAATTGGAAAATTATGAAACAAATGGCAAGTGTAAAGATGGTTTCAAGCATATCATGCTAGAACAATGCCAAATTTATTTATTTATTTATTTAAATTTAAATTTTTACTCTCATTTTTTTCTTTAATAATTTTTTTAAAAAATAAAATAAAATGAAATCCAATTTTCATTTAAGTCATGCAATATTTATCACAATCTCTTCATATGTGTTCGGAAAGTGACTCAAAAACAAAACAAAACAAAACATGACTCAAAATAAAAAAAAACAAGCAAAAACATTTTTTTTTTTTAAAGACAAACCAAATTTACTTGCTAAACTACAATACCCCCAAACCTAGAAATGAACATTGTCCTCAATGTTTAAAAATTAGCCACAAATAATGTCATAACAACAAATGAAAGGTATTAACGCAAATAGAAATTACAAAACACACAAAAATAAAATAAAATAAAATAATTACAAAATAAACAAACAAATAAAAAGAAACAAAACACTCAAAACAGTAAGCCCTAAACAAACAGTCTTACACAAGCTAAAACCCAAAATTTTTGAAGCCCAAAGCCCACAATGAAATTAACCCACCAACGGTAAAACCTGACCCAAAATGAAATCCGAAGCCCACACGTTTTTTATTGTTTTAATTTAATTTAATTTTTATTTTTAAGATGAAACGTGAATTGGAAGGGCAAAGGGTGGGATTTCTGAAAAGAAGGCACGTGGTCCCTAATGTCGTCTCTTGGTTAGTCATAGGCAGACTAAGCGAGACACGCGTCGAGATAAAGCGCCGCAGATTTCACAAGCGGAAATTACGGGCTAATGGAAAGGCGCGAAGACTTTACTGAACGCGTCCGTTCAGAAAAGGTCACGTCGTGATAAATGAGTTGGGTGTGGTTGAAAAGAGAAAAGGTGGTGGGACTCGAGGAATGCTGGAGATTCAGAAATTGCTCACGCTGCAATGGCTAAGGTTTGTTAAAAACTATGTCTATAAGAAGGAAAAAGAAGGGAAAACATACAAACTCAAAAACACAAAAGAGAAAAGAAGCAAGAAAAAGAAAAAAGTGAGAAATCAAATGGCCTCTTCCTACCCATTTTCGTTGGATCTCAACCTAGCTCCACCGACTCAGACATGGGGCCAAGCAGATGGCACCAGGATGGGTACCCTACTTTGCCTCCGCAAGGGGGCCTGTGACCGTCAATGGCTCAATACTCCTGGACAACGATGTTGCCATTGGAGTTGGCAGAAATTTAGTAACTCCTAAAGATATACGTGTGTTCGGGATAAGAGATGACAACCGGGTCACGAGTGATGCCCTGGCACTGAGCGTGCAGAGTACAGCATGTGTTGCAAGTTTGGGTCATCGCCTACTTGCGAAGTCCCATGAGGTAGAGATTCTGAAAGGTCAGTTAGCGGCGGAGCGAAGTATGGTTGAAGAGTGTCAGAGTGCTATTAAAAGCTTGAAACGGGAGAGGGCAAGGATAGTGGAGGTGAATCGACACCAGCTAGAAGTATTGCGGGACGAGAATAAAAGCCTATCAAAGATGGTAGAGTTGTATTCTCGCGACATGCGAAAGCAGCTGGAGGACCTAGACCGACCGGGTAAACGCAAGCAAGCAGAATCGCGAGAGTAGTTATGCTCAAGCTAAGATTGCGATCTTTGGGAGCTCAAGTGGTGAGCCCCAGGAGGCTGTGTGCGTGAAGCCTTGGAAGAGGACAGCCAGAGGGCCAAACTCAAAGCTCCTGTGGTTGAGACACCTAGCGCTGTGAAGAAATGATTTCTACTGTTTTTATTTATTATTTAATTTTAGAGTGTATTCGTTTTTTTTTAAAAAAAAATTGGAAAATAAAAACGTTATGTTATCTCAAAGAAACGATTGACCCTAATTTTAAAGAACGACAATCAAACAAAAACACGAAGACCCAAACATGATTTTTTTTTTTTAAAAAAAAATTTATTTATTTAATAGTTAAGAAAACACACAAATAACAGCTTCTTCTTTTAAGAGAAAACTTAAGGATGACCAGTTAAGAACCTCAGAAAACACACAGCCAGGTTTCCGGGAAGGTTGGAGGGGTCACAATGCTCCCGCTTAAAACCCGAACTTCTTAGACACCGAAGGTGCCGCCTAAAGAACTCCTAGACACTGTATAGACTGCGGTTGCTCACCGGAGTTACCAAAAATTTAGCTCATTCAAAGAATATCCTATGAGTTTTAAATTATACTACCTAATTAAATAAAAATAAAATAAATAAATAAATAAATAACAACTGAAATAAACACACAATTCAAACAAGAATTTAAAAGAAGAGTTGGGATTCTTGCACCAGGTGTCCAAGACGCATCTTTAATTTTGTCTATTCTTGCAATTACATTCTTGAGAAACCTGACAAACAAGAAGAAAACAATTGAAAAAAACATAATAAATAAAATAAAATAACAACTGAAAAAGATAAAAACACAAACATTAGAAAACTGGGAGGCAAAAGTAAGTGAAAGTGTAGACATGCTCCCTATTAAAAAAAAAAACGCTCTCGCAATTTGCGCCGAAAATGAAGGGATCCGAGAGAAAAAGAGCACAAGATAGCGCCCTCGAGATCCGAAGTGCTTTCGGCTCCCTCGTCCCGCATAAATCTATTTAAACACATCTCGGTGAAGTAGAAGAGTACCCCGCATTTCTTCCTGCAAACTCAAGGAAAAACATCAAAAAATTCAGAAGCAAAACAAATGGCATCCTCATGCACTCACCTTGATGATCTCAACCTTGAGCTCTCACTTGCACCACCGAATGCCCAGAAAGGGCTCGTCCAAACCCTGTCTTCCCAAACTCCACATATCATCACGGTACGGCCTCAAACTTTGCTGAGGCAATACCGAACTTTTCTGAGGTAATGCCGAACAGAGAGGGATTGCTTGGGCAGCATGATTGGCAGTAAACTCACATCGGCAGATCATCTGCATGTGGCACAGAGGTCCAACAAGGCTGCGGTGGAGGAGTCCCACAATTTAACGGTGCTCCATGCGGTCTCGGCTACCAATTTGGGCATGCGATTACTGGCAAGGACACGGGAGTGTGCCGCGGTGAGCGAGGAAGTAGCTTCCTTGAAGGCTATGGTGGCGGACTCCAGAAGCGGCTTCACTTTGCCAATCAGCATGTGGAAGCACTGGAGAAAAAGAATGAGGACCATGTGGAGCTGCTGCAAATTCTGCAAGTAAGAGAGAATAGAGGCATGATTGTTTTTTTTTTGTTTTGTTTTTTTTTTGTTTTTTTTTGTTTTTTTTGTTTTTTAATGCGGTGTTTGAATAAAAATGTGTTTTTAACACTCAGAAATAAACTAACTAACCACGCCATGTAAATAAATACATAAACTAACTTAACAAAAAAAAACAAACAAACAAAGAAGTTCCAAATTGATTTTTTTTAAAAAAAATTATTATTATTTACAACTAACTGAACACACAAAGAAAAAAAAAAAACAAAGAAATTCCAAATTGCAATTTACAAGGAAAAATAAATAAAAACTCAATTTTTAATTTTTTAATTTTTTTTTTAAAAAAATTTTTGTTTTGTTTTTTTGTTTTTTTTTTAAACACACAAATATACAAGCAACTCATGGATGACCAGTTAAGGGCCTCAGAAAATACAGCCAGGGGATCCGGGAAGGTTGGAGGGGTCACAAAGGTCCCTCTTAAAACCCAAACTTCTTAGACACCGAAGGTGTCGCCTAAAGAACTCCTAGACACTGGATTGACAGAAACGCTCATTGGAGTTACCACGAGTCAGCTCATATAAAAAATCTTTTTAAATTTTTTTTCTTTTTATTTTTTTTATAAAAAAAAAACAGAAGTTTAAAATAATAACAAGTAAAGAGAAATGATTGAAATGCTCCCCCTTGAAGCGATTAGGTCGAGCATGGATGCACTTGGAGGTCGCGACTTCTCCCACTGCTCCACACTTCCCATTCTTATGATCGAGGTTGCCATCTCTCTCCATTTTTATTAAGCTGTCATAAATTGCTAAAACAAACACACAAACTTGAAATGGAATTAAAAGGATTAGGAAATAAAATGAAAAACACACATCCAATTCCATGCTTCAAAGTAAGCAGCAAGATAAATTAAACTAGTTTATGGAGTTCGTTCTTTCTCAAATATGATTATCCATATGGTGTGTGGTTTTAATCAAGTATTCAGAAAAAACATTTAGCTATGGTGTTTAGTCTAAACACAAATTCTGAACCCATTAAGAACAAGAAGAACAATAAAGAACCAAGTAGAATTTAAACATGGTGTTTGTCTTCAATATCTACCCATTCATTCACTAATCAATCCAAGAGTCATATGATGTTTATGTAAACTTGAACAAGATATTTAATTAAGAACAAGTGAATGAAACCATAAACAAGAAATAACCAACATGCTACTTGAACCTCTTTTGTGTTGTGTAAGCTGGGACTCAAACCCAGTTCTCTTGCTTGTCAGGCAATTGTCCTTGTCCGTTGGACTACAAACACAACTTGTCAATTAACGTCATTAACTTTAAAACATGAAACTGTCTAGTTATATACAAAAAATAAAAATAATAAAAAGTAGGAAAACCAAATAGAATCAAACAATGTTACCGATCCCCGCAACGGCGCCAAAACTTGTTGTGCAGATTCAGCTGCACCAAAATGGGTTCAACTGCATCCTCAACTTGTGATACTCGCAAGTGCACGAGCCGTTCAGTAGTATAGCATATGTAAGTGCGAGGTCGATTCCACAGGGATTGGTGATTGAATGATCCAATTCAATTTTCCTACACAAAACAAAAATGAAAAAAAAAAAAGAAGAAAAAAAAAGGTTTGTACAACACTTGAGAACATGGAGAGTTTGGATGAGAATAGAGAGAAGTGTTTGAGAAAGAGAAGGGAGAAGAGTTTTGGAGATTTGGAGACTTTTGGAAGAAAGGAAGTGTGTTTGGGAAGCTTAAGGACTTTGGAAGAACATGTGTTTGAGAGCTTTGTGGATTTTGGAAGAGAAAGAGAAAGGTGTTTGAGAGCTTTGAGGATTTTTGGAAGAGGAGGAAATGTGTTTAAGGACTTTGAGAATTTGATGAAGGAATGGGAGAAGTGTTTGAGGAAATTTAGAAAGGGAGAGAAGTAAGTGTTTGAGATTTAGTGAAAGGAAAATGAAAAATGTTTGAGAATTAGTACAAAGATCTTGTTACAACAATTGAGAACTACAAAAGGAAACTAAGAGAATTTGAGGGAGAGAAGGGAAGGGAGCTCTAGAGAAGTGTTTGAGAGCTCCCTCCCTTGGGGTGTGTTTACAAGCTTAGAGAACTTCCCTATTTATAGGCCTAGGGGAAGTGAAAATCTGAATTATACAATAGGTTTACCTACCACACTCACTTCACCAACTTACAACATTTAATTCACCTAACACACTATTACATTTGAAAACAATTCCTCTTGTCTTTAGGCTTAGTGTTGCAACTCCCACTTCATCATCTTTTGGCTCATTTGGCTGCTGCAAAATTCCATTCAAATAATAGGTATTGAATATGCTTCACCAAACTTTCCCAAAATCAACAACACTTCATCATGCATATGTCATGCATGACAATGCATTGCAGCCAGCTTGTGGGCTCGTTTTGGGCTTGTGGCTCCATCCTGAAAAATATGGAAAACTATGGATCTTGAAGCTCTTTGTTTTATCTTTCCAAGCATATGCAGCCCAGCTCAAGGAAAAATCGGATCTTGAAGGCCTTCAAATGTGATTTTTGGCCCAGGAACGCAGATGCTGCCGAATTTGACCTTAAGTTGCCAAAACATGTATAACTTTCTCTAGAAGACTCGGAATCATGAACCGTAAAATTCTACAGAAAATGGACTTCCGTAGCTTTCCAATGATGTATAGCTCATCATCTGGTTCTTCTTGAGCAAGTACAGTCCAATCCGTGAAGTTGACTGATCTGCAGACACCGTTTTGAGCTAATTTGTCTCCAAAATGCAATTAGTGAGTCTCAAGCTTATAACACTGAAACAAGCACAAAACTTATTAAAAGCACAAGTTTAACTCAAAAACATAATCAAATCATAAGTTAGAAGGGTACAAAATGATATGTAATTATGCACCGATCAGTGTTGAGCAATTTATTGCGTTTGCTGTAAGTCATGCAAGTAACCCCAAACTCATGAAATGTCCATGCCAAGTATGTGGAAATTTGATGTTTGAGACTCCTAAAGGGATAAGAGATCATATGTTTATAATAGGTATTGATCGAAGTTATAAGATATGGAGTTGGCATGAGGAGGTGGCTGATATTGGAGGAACAACAAGTAGGGAAGTAAATTTTGATCAGTCACCTAAATACGAGGAGGTCCAAGAAACTTTACAAATGGTTAATGCTGCTTATGATCCTTGTACTGCCAACCATGATTCTTTTACATGTCTTACTTCAATGCTTGAACTTACAGTGAGTTGTATCATTTTATACATGAGGTAAGCCAATGCTACATGACATTTTTTGAGTTATATTGTATTGCACTGCTTTGACGTATTTCACTTTGTTTAGACAATTATGTAAAATTTACTGAACTCGACTAATATGTACATATTCATTTGCCACAGGTTCCACTGGATCTTAATTGTCATTTACTTCTCTTCCGTGACTGTTTATTATTTGGACCCATTAAGGAATGATATTTATGAGGATGTCAAAGTAGTTGTAGACAAGTAAGCCATTTCCTATTATATTAAAATTTTGACATACTTTTCATTATGATACAATCAACTAATGATATTATGCTGGTCTATAATTTGTCTAGTGGGGTTCGAATCTCCCATTCAGGGACCAAACAAAGTAAAAGAACTAATCTCAAGTGGATCACAGTTAAGGTCAAATAATTCATTGCTATAGAAAGAAAAAAATTGCAACTGACATAAATTATTAATTCCGCTAACTCTTTATATAGGCCCCTGTTCAACCTGGCATAGTGGAATGTGGTTATTATGTCATGAAATACATGAAAGATATAATAGCTGATCGGAGCATACTTTGCAACACGGTAGGGATTAGTTGGTGATTCCAATTATACAAGTCTTCCTAATTAGCATTACTCAATTACCTTGTTCTTGCTATTTTCCATTATGACATGCACTACAAGTAAGTTTGTTATTTTTGATTTTCTCCTTAGTTTAATGGAAAGGAGACATATAATGAAAATGAGATAAATCAAGTACGTTCAGAGTGGACTGCTTATGTCTCTCAATTCATTTAAGAGGTAATTTATTTATCATAATAATATATATATATTTCAGTCTTTGCTCTGTTAAATCAATTTATTGTATTTTATTACAATGAGTATGCTAGTATGCTAACTTGGTATATGCTGTGTGAGATCTTATTGGCTATTTCACTCAATTAATATTAGCTCTCACTTGGTAGATGATGTGAGATGGGAATTCCAATTTTGGCTTTTCCAGTAAGCTCTCTGTTTTTTGGAAAGAAAGTGAACGCCATTGATTGTTTGTATGGCTGCTGTGGTCTTAGAATCTTCATGAAATATGGTAAATTTGTTCATAGTTTATACTTGATATGCAGTTTTGTTTGGCAGTTTTGTTGTAAGGCTGCTGGTCATCTGTTTTGAAGGTATTGTGTGTGCTTATATTCTATTTTTGTCACTTATAAAGTTATATGTACAGTTAAACTCTAGTAGTTGTACTACTTTATTATTTGATCCTACTATCTTTCTTTTAATGTGCATTTCAGGTCATATCGAAGTAAGAACTCTCTGGATGTAAAATGGGGAATATTGTACTAGAACACAAGAGGTTTCTACTAGAAAAACTCATTTTATTTATGGATTTTAGTGTGTATATTTGGCAATGCATGGCTTGTATAGTTTGTTGAAACTAAGTGAACAAATGCACTAGTATGATGTATTTTCAGTTGATTAGTTTCAATACATGCAAATTATTTTTAGAAGTATTCTGTGCTTTGAATTATTTTTTATTGTGATAAAGTTAGCTCTTTTGGTTTCCCAGATTTAGTTTTGATTAAGTGATAAGCTCTTAATAATGAGATTAGTTTTCATAGTTGTAAAATAATATATTGCACAGGCCAAACCTAGTCCCAGCTGGATTTTATAAAAATTAAAAAAATTAAAAATTAAAAAAAAGGCTATTTTTCCCCACCTAGTCCAACTGGATTATAAAAAAATTGTTGGCTCCCCCTTTTTTGGGAAAAAAAAGGACACATACAACAAATGTCACGTACGTGATGCATTTTAGCCGTCAAGTAAACTTCCATGTGACGGTTCTTACATGTCAAGTGATTTTAATCGACACTTATTAGATGTCAAATAACTACAATGTTGATACTTAGAGCCGTCAATGAATTGTTAGTTGACGGTTAAAAGGTGTCAAGCGGAACAACTAGTTAACGGTTATAAAGCGTCAAGCACAACGATTACTTGACGGTTAAAAGGCGTCAAACATAACAGTTACTTGACGGCTCAAAGCCGTCAAGCATAAGGATTACTTGACACTTAAAAAGCGTCAATAAATGGGGTACCCCTTTCCTGACAGTGGTATTCTTGACGGTTTCTGCACCGTCAAGTATTACGTTTCCTGACACTTTTTAGCCGTCACTAAAGGGTGTTTTTCTTGTAGTGTATGTGCCTCATCAATTCAAATTGGAATGTTAACACCAAAATTAATCCCAGTAAGAAAATATAAAATTATAAACGATAATACACAACTCTTTCACCGAATCAATAGGTAGCAATACACACAAGAAAAATGTTTCATATTCTGAAAGAGCCTTCTCACCTTGATTTGGTTTCTCTTTATTACAAATTCCTACGACTTCAATTCCATGTGACCTAATTATGAACCAAGAGAAGTTTTTACTTATGTGGCAACACTCTGTGATCTAACATAGCGACCATGATTTCCCTTCACTTGTAAAAGTTAACGTAGTAAGTGTAATTAATAGCAAAAAGACATGTCACAACTAGCGTCCATGAGTCAAATACATAATAAATTATGGTTGACAGGATACTATGAACTATAAGAATCCTTGCAAACTAAAACTTGACCAACATTAATTTCATATCAAGATGCACATAACAAATACCACGTACGACCTTCATGGCCTAAAATCGTGTGTATTCTAATCCAAATAGTATAAATTTTTCTACATCCTAGGGCCAAACCATGCGAACAATTATACAAATGTGCATAATTGATGGTGCGCCTAAATCAAAATCAAGAAATTCTAATTACATCCAACTAAATCGAAAACGGAGAGAATGATTGACAGAGAGAGAAAGTACCTAAAATTTAACGAATTTGACTTTTGACTCGATTTCTTCCGGCACGCTTTTCAAATGTTTTTCTATTTCTATTGTCATATTTTATAGTTACAATGTTTTTCCATTTAGTTTTCAATGCAAACTTCCTTAGCCTATTAATATCCTTGTGGTTTTCAACCACAATGCGTTGGGTTCCTCGAAGCTTCGTCTCTACAACATCATACTTACTATTGGCCTTCTGCATTGGGATGCGGCATTTGGATGGATAATGGATGAATTTGGCCATCAAATTGATCACCCTCAAAGTTGAGGTCGTCCAACAATCTATGGGCATCTATAATTTGTAAGTTGAAAAGGTAATTGAAAGTGAGATGCATCCTAAATGCAAGAGGTCATTCAAATTCATAAAAATAAAATAAAATAAATATGCAAACAGAGGCATCCTAAAATAGAAGAAATGCAAGAGTTATGCAAACACATAACTAATATCAACTGAAATAGATTCAAGAGAAAAGATTTCAAAATAAAAAACCCATACTCTCAAAATATAAGAAATACAATAGTTCATTAAATCCATCCAAAAAAATATGTAACCACATAACTCATAGCAACTGAAACATATTCGAGAGAAAAGATTTCAAAGAAACTCATATATAGGACTTTGATCATTATCTATATTAACTACTGATTGCCTCCAAGACATCAATGTAAATAAATGTATGTGCCATTTCTGATGTGAGTTTTGCACCACTACAATTAATTTGATCTCAAGACATCAATGCACTTATATATGTGCATCATCAATTCAAATTGGAATGTTAACATTAAAATTAATCCCAGTAAGAAAATAGAAAATTATAAACAATAATACACAACTTTTTCACCAAATCGGTAGGGAGCAATACATACAAGAAAAATGTTTCATATTCTCAGAGAGCCTTCTCACCTTGATTCGGTTTCTCTTCATCACAAATTCCTACAACTTCAATCCTATGTGACCTAATCATGAACCAAGAAAAGTTTTTATATATGTGGCAACACTCTGTGATCTAAAATAGCGACCATGCTTTCCCTCCACTTGTAAAAGTTAACGTATTATGTGTAAATAACAGCAAAAAAATATGTCACAACTAGCATCCACGAGTCAAATACATAATAAATTATGTTTGACATGATACTATGAACTACAAGAATCCTTGCAGACCAAAACTTGACCAATATTAATTTCATATCAAGAGGCACATAACAGATACCACGTACGACCTCCATGACCTAAAATCGTATGTATTGTTATCCAAATAGTATAAATTTTACTGCATCCTGGGGCCAAATGTGAGAATCCTCATTCTTAAAATGTTAATATTTTTAGTAAATATGAAATTATAGTAATTATAGTAATTATATATATTTATATATATAACTTTTATAATGGAATTTATGTTATTAATAAATAATTAAGTACTTTGTTATTTTCATTAAAATATTTTTTTTTATACTCAAGACGAAATGAAACCAATATTTTTTTTTTTTGACATTTCATGATAAGTGACCATCATTCATTAATTATGTGTCTGTCATATATGCATTTGATATATGCATTCTTGTCTTCCTCCAAGATTATTGTGTGGCGTTGAAGTTCAATTGGTTTGCATGTTGTGCTGTCAAGACATATGGTGCCTTCATTAGTTAAGTGTGAATAGCAAGAAAGCTTGTACAGCTTTACAATTGCTTGCGTCATATAAGCAGGAGGTGGAACTTAAGTTTTCCTCTTACTGACACATCATTCAGCATGCAATTGTTTAGTAAAATTGTTGATTGATATTTCAGCTTTGGCTTGAAGAAAAAGGTTGTTATGTTATTATCCATTTGTAAACCGCCAATTACTTCATCCAATAGAAGTAAAGGTGTTGCCGACATTCCTTTAGTATAAATAGGAATTCAATTGTTTCATTTTGAAACGCACGACATGCATGGTTTGCATGGGAAAACCATAAGAGTTAGAGAGAGGGAAATACTAGAGATAGAATTTGAGTGTGGATGCAGTGGAAATTAGGGAGTCGTCTTACAGTTCTAGCAAAAGCTTTGGTATCCAGGTAGGGGTTTCTTGGGGGCCTTTTGCAGAGATTGATTTAATTAAATTTTGTGAACAATATATTATGCGTAATATGATTATTTGATTAATATTCTTGTTACAATTGAATGTTTTTCTTGGAATGTTTATGTGTTCTTGATTGGTTGAACAATGTTGGTACATTGGTGATATTTTGAATAGCTACATTGTGGTGGGATATATGGATATGTGAAATGCATAATTATATCATGTCATGGAAATTAGTTGGAGATGTTGGTTGGAGATAATAATAATGGAAAAGAGGGTAATAGATATAGTCTTTTGTGTAGTTGAGTCTAACTCTTGGCAGGTACCAGGTCTTAGGAATCCCACAGTGCACATGGTTTTTATTGGGTGATTCGAGACTGGTGAAAAGGAGTTAGACAAGGTGACTAACAAAAGGGGAATTATGGGACAGTTGAAATGGGTGTTAGTTCATATAAATGGGCATCCGGGACCAAGTGGTATAAGCATGGTACGAGACGTGCAGGTCTGCTGTCCAGTTATATGAATTAACGGGATTAGATGAAGAGCATTCATACATTATTATTAACAATGTGATATTTGGATGTGTGATTGTTCGTCATTTAATTTAATTATATCAATTTCATGTAAAAATGTTTATGTCCCTACTGAGCTGTAGTTTCGTTCACCCCCCAATAGATTTTGCAGGTACCAAACCTGAAAGCTAGAGCTTGTTATGATTTTGGCATATTTATAAGAATGTAATGTGTACATAGCTTGTGGATAAATAATGAGCTACTCATTTAAGTGAACTCTTGAGTAGTTCTTACTTGTAAAATAATGTAACAAATTTCAAGATTTCAGATGTTGTCGTTTCCTTGAATATTCTATGTGAAATATTTATTTTATTTATTTAATTGTTTCTTCACATTTAAGTTATAGTTTTTATTAAATTCTATAATTAAGGTGTGAATCACGACTTAACCCAAGGTTACGTAAACCCGTGGGTTGGGGCGTAACAACAAACCATGCGAAAAATTATACATATGTGCATAATTGATGGTGAGCCTAAATCAAAATCAAGAAATTCTAATCACATCCAACAGAATTGAAAACGAAGAGAATGATTGACAGAGAGAGAAAGCACCTAAAATTTAACGAATTTGAATTATGACTCAATTTCTTCCACCACGCTTCTCTAATAGCTCTGTAACCTTTCTCTGTTTCTGTTGTCATCTTCTATAGCCACAATGCCGTTCCATTTAGTTTTCAATGCGAACTTCCTTAGCTCATTGATGTCCTTGTGGTTTTCAACTACAATGCGTTGGGTTCCCCAAAGCTAGAATATTTTGGGAAACTTTTACTATTTTCCTTTTTGTTTTTCTAATTAGCTTCCCTAGCAAGTCTAGGGTTTCTCATTAGCTTTCCATGCAAGTCCTGAGTTTCTCTTGTATATAAGGAATGCGTAGCAGAATCCAGAATTAATCATCTTATTTTCAATAAATATATTTGAGGTTTACTCAATTTCTCTTGTGGATTCCATTGTGTTACTTGTAGTTATTGTTGGATCTCCCTATTCCCTTATATCTCGATGTGTCAGTTGGTATTAGAGCAGGTTTTGCTTGACTTGAAGTGCCTCTAATGGTGCATCCTGATGGGGAAGATAGGACTTGTGGAGATGGGGAACCCATATTTTGTATTGAATTCAATACAACCATTGAGGGTCTACGTCATATGATCCTGAACTTGGGAAACCAAGCACGACCAAACAAAGATAGAGGAGAAGACTGGCGTAACGAATGATGGCCCCAAATGCGGCCTTGTCCCGACGAGGGCGTGAAGTCAGAGGAAGAAATTCCTGATGATTACACCTAACCCAATATTCAACTCCAAGAAGACTATTGCATGAAGAATGAAATTTCATAATTCAATGGGTACCTACAAGTTGAAGATTTCTTGGATTGGCTTGTTGAAATAAAGAGGTTCTTTGAAGTTTTTGTAGTCCTTAAGGCAAAGATGGTGAAGCTAAGAACTTTTCGTCTCAAAGGAAGTGTTGTGGTGTGGTGGGATTAATTACAAAAGACGCGCCAAAGGCAAGGCAAAGCTCCGATGTGGACTTGGTGACCGATAAAGCAATTAATGATGGGCAAATTCCTCCTGGCAGACTTTGAGCAATATTTGTACCGCATTTACCACAATTGCATGGTATATAACTAAATTGATGCGCCTCGTAGAACGTAATAGCCTGGATTTTTGGGTAGAACGTGCTAACTAATGAACGGTACACATACTAGATCCCATCTTTGTGCGTATAAATTGTAGACAGTTTAATATGCACAACTTACACAATAAAAGTAGCAAACCGTAACAAGTATTGGGCCTTATGGTCATTTATATTTTCTTCTTTTTATTTATTTATTTATTATTTATGGGTTTCTCCTTCTGGACGTACTTCAAAAGCATAAACTAAGAGGGTTAAAAGGGAACTATCATATTCCACTATAGCAATTTAAACCAAGATAATTAAAGCACAAGGAAATAGGCAACTAACATTTTCATTTCAGCCTCAGGAATGTCACTCCTTGCATCCTTCTCCACGGCCACCTACATGCCAGGGGTGATGCTGTGCACAAGTAGGCTGGGTGCCTAGTCAGCCCAATTTTCAACAAAAAATAAAATTACCTACATGTGTTTTAAGCCCAGCCCAAAATTTTTAAAAAATAAAAAATAAAAGCAAACACTACACATATATTGTCCATCCAGATGGTCCCATATCTTCTCTCTCCTTCTCTTTTGGCTATTAGACTTCTTGTTTCTCTCTCTCTCTCTTTGCTACCCGACAATAGCAAGTTTGTCCATCTCTTTTTTTTGGGGGTCAAATTCTCCCTCTATTGGCTACATCTTCTATTATCTTGGGTGGGCAACTTGGCAACAACTTCTTTTCTCATTTTATCAACAACAAGTATTATTCTCATTCTCTCATTTGTATATCTTTAATTATATAGTTTTAATTTAAAATTGAGTATTCTAAGGTTTAATTAGGGATAAATTATAATTTTGAGATTTTCTTGAAATTAATGAGGGCTTTGATTTGGGATTCTGTTAAAATTGAGTATTCTAGGGTTTAATTATGGATGAATTATAATTTTTGGTTTGGTACTGTTGAGATGCTATTATGAGAATTTGTTTGATTTTTTGTTGGTATGTCTAATTAAAATTCTTTCTACATATTATTCATAGGTTATCTTTTATTATGTTGATCACAATCGGAATCCTAAGAGAACAAAGATTTTGTTGTCTATTTTTAAGAAAAAGAATGATGGGCCATCATCTAGTACATTGCATTTTAGCACTTCTTTATCTACTACAATATGTGATGAGCAAAATCTTCCTGAGTCTCCCATTGTTTCTCTCTTTAGTTAATTTAATTTTAAAAAAATTTGTGTTTCATTAGAATTTTATTCCACTTGATTGTATTTGATTCTTATTCAATCAGCAGGAACAAAATTAGGTGTATAAACTTATTTTGCTTATTCGGACGGACCAATTAAAGGAATACCCGGAAGCACATTTACAAAAGTCTCGCATCGAAATCTACAAAGAAATGAGAGCCTCCAGTTGGAAGAGTTGAATATCAAAGAGTCGATGATGATCATGATTTTAATATAAATTATCTTGAGCGTGATTCAGGATTACGTCGTCTAAAATGCAAATATCCGGTGAATGAATAAGATAATGTGCGAAGAACATATATTCTTTTAGGAACATGTCGACCTGAGTTAGAAGATTATCCAAGCGACTTAGTAGGGTGGGACTTTCGTCAATTTAATAAAAAGTGGTTTAGCCAATTCACTTGGCTTGAGTATTCAGTTGCTAAGAATAATGTATTTTGTTTTCCTTGCTTCCTTTTTGACATGAATCAGTCACACCCAACCTTTATTGTTGATGGGTATCAAAAATGGAAGAGAATTTGTGGGAATCAATGTGAGTTGGACAACTTGCCCAATCTGAGTCACAAAATGCCTTTAACTTTAGGTTGTTTTTAGCATGAAATAAAATGTCTTGTCCTGGAGACCCTTTCAAATAACATAGTACACGAAGATCTGCAACTAGATGAGGTTGGCACGGCTCATGCATGAAACGACTAAGGACATGGACAACATATGAGAGATCTGTCCTCGTTCCTGTGAGATAAATGAGGCGACCTACTAATCACCTATATTTGGTAGGATCTTGTAGTGGTTTGCCATTAGTGGGGTTGAGTCTAAACGTCTGCTCCATGGGAAAGGAATAAGGGCATGCACCCAAAAGTCTGGCGTCGTCAAGTATATAAAGAGCGTACTTGCTTGAGAGATGAAAATTCCCTTCTTTGATCTTGCTACTTCAATTCCCAAAAAATATTTAAGATTTCCAAGGTCTTTATCTGAAAGTGAGCATGGAGGAAATCCTTAACAGAACTTGAATTGCCTTAGGATCATTCCCTGTAATGACAATATCATCTACATAAATTAATATAATGGCAAATGAATTATTGTGATACCTTGTGAAAAGTGAATAATATGCTAGGGATCTGGACAAACCCAGGATTCTGAAGGGCATTGGTGAACTTGGCAAACCAATTTCGTGATGCTTGCTTCAACCCGTATAATGATTTGTGTAACCGACAAACCAAGTGCAAGGCCAAGTGGAGGAAGCATGTAGACTTCTTCGTCTAAATCTCTATGAAGAAAAGCATTTTGGACGTCTAATTGGTGGAGGTGCCAATTGCGTACAGCGGCAAGAGCAAGCATGCATCGGAAAGTGACCAACTTAGCTGTGGGAGAGAATGCCTCCATGTAGTTCAAGCCTTTCTGTTGGGTATATCCCTTTGCTTCGAGGAGGGCTTTGTAGCGCTCGGAGAACCGTCAGAATTATATTTGACTTTATACACCCATTTGCAGCCAATTGGGTGTTTTCCTACATGTGCAGGTGTTACGGACCAAGTATTATTTTGCTCAAGAGCCTGAATTTCCTTGTCCATAGCTTCTTGCCAAAGAGGGTCAGTCGAGGCTTGGGCCAAAGTAGTTGGCTCAACAACTCGAGAGATGGAAGCTACAAAAGATCGGTGAGTGGATGACAAATTATGATAATTAAGAAATTGGGAAATAGCATATTGGGTGCCCTTACCTTTTGTATTTGAAGAAGATGACGAATCAAAGTGGGGAGACATGGCGGTGTAGTAGTGGTAGTCACGTAGCATTGAAGGTTGTTTTAGGCGTTCAGAATGTCGAAGCGGTGGTGGTGGGTGTGTATCATGTGATGGACTAGGTTGAGGGGATATATTAGGTTGCGTGTTTGGGCTAAATTGGGTTTGTGCGTTTGGGCTAGATTGTGTGCGTGGACTAGGTGGTAGTGTATCTAGAAGAGGTGGTGTGGGTGTGCTCAAGTGTGTCTGGGCTAGGTGTATGCATATCTGGATTAGTTGGTGAATTTGGTTTGGAAGATGAAGTGGGAAGTGGGTCTGATATGCGGACGAGCTCATAACATAATCATTGAGGGGTAGAGGCAAGAGCAGGGATGGTGGGTACATCATGTTGATTAGCAAATGGAAAGACATTTTCATGTAAAATAACATCGCGGCTACTGAAAAACTTGTTGGTCTCTAACTCATAAACGCGATAAGCCTTTTGACCAAAAGGATAACCCACAAAAATACATTTATGCGCCGTTTATCAAATTTATGAGAAGCGTGTAAAATTAGTTGCATAACAGAAACAACAAAAAACACGGAGATGTTTATAAATGGGTGGACGATTAAATAAAAGCTCATAGGGAGTTTTACTAGCTAAAAGTGGAGTGGGGAGACGATTAATCATGTATGCAGCAGTGAGCACGCATTCCCCCTAGAAATTAAGAGGGAGATGTGCATGAATCGCAAGGCTCAAGCCATCTAGAAGGTGTCAGTGTTTATGTTCTACGACCCCATTTTGTTGAGGTTTTGAGACATAGGAATGTTGGTAGACAACACCAAGATCTGCAAAAAACGCTTTTAGGGAAGAAAACTCACCACCATTATCTACACGAATACCTTTTATTCTTTTGTTAAATTGAGTAGAAACAAAGGCGAAGAAGGATTTAAGAAGACCTTGAGTTTCAGATTTATATTGCATTAAATAAACCCATGTGCACCTTGTATAATCGTCAACGAAAGTCAAATAGTATCTTGCCTCAAAATGAGAAGGAATTTTATGTGGACCCCATATATCAGAATGAATTAAATCAAAAGAAGCAATACTTGAAATTGAACTTAAAGTGAATGGAAGTCTAGTTTGTTTAGCCAATGGGCAAAAATCACAAGATTGCTGGGAAAAGAAAATATTAGATTCATGTTGAGCCAAGACTCGAAGGTGGGCATCTGATGGATGTCCTAGCCGTGGGTGCCAAAGATTTTGTTGGGATAACACATAGTGTGAAGAGGATGATGGTGGCTTCTGAGAAATATAGTTTGGATCAAAATAGTACAGGTTGCCCTGCTACCTACCCACTATCGTCTTCTTCGTAACCAAGTCCTGTATATAATAAAAATTGAGAAAGAACACAACACAACATTAAGTGACTCTGTGAGTTTGGAAACTAACATCAAATTAACATTAAAGGACGGAACGCGAAGGACATCAGTAAAACAAAAAATTTCATCAGAAGTGATTTTGCCAGTGGGTTTTATGGGTGCCTTAGCCCCTGTGGGCAATCCTACTAGGAACAGGGAGGAAGGATGGAGATGTAAGTGTCTGTTAGAAAGTCATGTGAATTACTGATATGGTCGGTAGCGCCACTGTCGATTACCCAAGTATGCGATAAATTGGATTGCTTTTGAGAACATAGACAAGAAGGAGAAGACAAACCTGTACAATTTACTTGGGTTTGTGAAACATCTTCTTTACCTACAACGCCCATAATTTGTTGGCATTGGTCTAGTGTAAGGTGAGGCGCGAAGGACTGGAGATGATGAACTTGTGAATCTGAGTTTTGGACATTATTGGTAGCATGTGACTTCCTTTGGTTTCCTTGGTGTGATCTGCTCCCTCTATCAGGTAGAGAGACTTCTTTGTTGTGCCACTTATGTCTTGGAGGGCACCCCCTGAGATAATAGCAAGTATCAACTGTGTGAGTATCTCCATTGCAGTGAGTCGAACGTCAAGTCTCTTTTTGGCTCCCTCGAAAAGAAGAACGAGGTTGTGAGTTCTGTCCTTGTTGTGAACGGCATTGATAATCGGGTTTAGGAGAACCCCCTTTCTTATTCTAGATACTCAACATGGCCATGCTTTCTATATTTGCATGAGTAGTGGTGATTTCACGTTGTTTCTCTTCCTGTGAAAGTAGGGAATATGCCCTTCGAACTGATGGCAAGGGCTCCATAAGGAGAATCTGCCCTCGGATCGCTACATAGGATTCATTTAGTCCCATCAGAAATTGCATCAAGCGTTGTTGTTCCTCACGCTCGGCCAACGACTTCTTTGCTCCACAAGAGCAAACTTCTGTTTCATTGTAGGAACTCAGTTCATCCCAGTAGCTCTTTAGTTTTGAATAATATGTTGCAAGAGGCATATGATCTTGCATATGTGTCGCTATGCTGCATTGAATCTGAAAAAGAGAGGAGGTGAGGAGAGAGAAAGAGAAATGGAGGAGGATGAAACAGAGAGGAAGTGGCACGTCGACAGAGCCAGTGTGGATGTCGTCAGTGTGGATGGGCAGGGTGGACTTATTATCGAGGTGGCCGATGGGGTGGGGGGTGTGTTTTTTGATTCTCTTTTTCTAATTTTTAATTTTTAAAGATAATTATTTAATATTTTAACAGTATATATTTTAAATTTTCCTTAAAATTAAAAATTTGGTCTTATTATGGATGGAAAGTGGAAAAATTGATGGTAAGGAGAGATTGGCTATTTTGATATAGTTTGTATCCTTAATTTACTAAAAAATAGATTGGGGATCAAATTAACAATTATGACATAATTAAGGGGGGAAAACGACAGTTTAGCAGGCATAAAAAAAGGCAATGGGTAGCCCCGCCTGAAAAGTCCACTTAGACCTGACCCAATAGGCGGAATTGGGCCAATCCCTTTCAAAACTCAGCCCAGCCCAGAAAAAAATAAAATAAAGCTCGACAAGGCTCGACCTGGGCCCAAAAATTTAGGGTCGGACGATGCCTCCCCACAACATCTATCTCATCAAAGAAAGCATTGTGAGTTGGCTTTTGGCTTGTTGAATTATTTTTTTGGTCAACAATGAACTTCATTCCAAGCAAATAAAAAAGGCACGAAACTTACAGAAGAGGGGAAAAACTAAACCAACATTGGAAAGCCTTTCAACTGAATACTACCCACCAAAGCAAAACCTCCCACCTCAGAGTTCAGTTTGCGCCCCGCCCCCCCCCCCAGGTTGAAGAAACTCACTCCACTGCACAAATCCAGCGGGCAGATGGTGGGCTCCACGAAGACTAGGCAGCCCTAAAGGCAAGAATAGCCCGAGCTGTAGCATGAGGGCATTGACGTCAACGAAGATTTTTTTTTTTAATTTGAAAAAAGTTATGAAAAACTACCAAAATATTCAGAATCTTTTTTTATTAATACTAAGCAATTTTTATTATTATTAATCTCGTACATAATAATAAAACTAGCCTTTCGCACGCGCTTTCGCACTTGCGAGAGGCTTTTTAAAAAAAATATTAAATTTATTTTAGAATTAAAAAAGATAATGGGAGTTGTGTTCATAAAAAAATAGGATCCATTATCTATTTTTTCTTTATATTTTAAATTTTTTTAATATGAAAAGGTGTGAATTTACTATATTATCCTCATTTAATTAATAATTTCAATTCTTAATGTTTGCATTAACCAAAGGCATTTTTCTGGTATTTTGAATGTTTCAAAATTCTCTGTCTTTTGCTTTATATATATAGATTAATTCCTTGTAAATAGTAATTGTCATTGGATTGCCATGACAATGGATGAAAAAGAAAAAAAAATATTGCTAGGCAGGCACTATTCACATGAATAGTGCCTACCCTTGCTTGCCTTTACCCTTTTCCATGGCACCATGGGTGAAAGTGCTTTTAGCCATAAAAAATATAAACCAAGCTTTTGGGTTGTTGAATAAATCCACAAAAATTAATTCAATAGCAACTTCCACTTTGTCAAAAATTTAAACAATTCCAATTTCCATCCTTCATTTTGTTTTAAGTTTCTCAAATGCCGCATTTAAAAATATTATCCAGTTCTGATCTTTTTGTTGACAGGATTTTTTGTATTATATAAGCAGCAAATGTTCATGCTGCCTAGTAGCAATATCCCAATGGGGTTACTTTGAATTATGTTATTTTGTGGTAGACTGAGATTTCAAATAAGACTAGTAGTAGTGAATTATATAACTCAATAACAGCCTTCACTCGTCTATACAAGAATCAAGCAGAGCTAGCTTGGTTGTACAAAAGATCATCTCTCTCCAGGTAGCTGTTACCTTACACAAATTTGGTTATCTTGTTTCTTTCTTTTTGGTTATGTTTGTGTTTGTGCTAAAGTAGCCAAAATATTACCCTAGACATTACATACACTTCAAGCAACTCAACTGCAAAAGAGATTCTTGCTTCTGCTCAGAAGAATGATTCATCCAAACCCACTATCTGTACAACTCTACCTGCAAAATGATAAAGATATGTTAAATGTCCCTTCTGGTTTTTTTGTTTTGAACTTTCAAAAAAGCGTTTTTGCCGATCATTTTCTTCATTATATGGTTACCTAAGATAACAGACCCTGAAAAAGTGTTTTTCTCACTATTACTTAAATGCAAACAAAGAATCCGTCAAAATGTTTTAACTATCCCCACTATTAGTTGCCAAGCCTTGAACCAATCAATTTGAATAGTAGCAAGCTAGCCGTGCAAGCAATTCTATGCATTATGTCATATCACTAATTAAACACTCATTCTTTAAACTGAAAGCTATGGGTGTAAAGAGAATATATCCTTCAGTCATGGCTTATTTGATGAATTTCACAATTTATATTCCCGATCCTTGTATGCATACATCTTGACTATAAAATTATTAATATAAATATGTGTGTGTGTGTGTGTGTGTGTGTGTGTGTTTTATATAGAAAAACTTAACATCAATCTTCAAGAAAGCTGCTTGGATTTACTAAAAATGAATATGTGCTTTTGAGAATACATCATCAACCACATGCAACGACACAGAAAACACACAAAAATCATACCTTTGCTTTGTCCTGATACTACTTCTTGTGGATGCAGAAATATGACCTCTTTTATCTTTCACGTTGCTTTTCTTGGCTTTGGATTTTGAGGCCCCTGTCATATCATCAGTTTAGCACAAATGTACAATACAACTGCGTTAAGAAAAAGCTACGGTGCTTACTTAAACTACCTCTTATGTTAACATTTGGCGATTGAACTTCAATATCCCCTGGTTCTGATTCTGTCAACTCACTGGAAGTACCGGAATATTCTTCTGACTCAACAAGTCTAGATTTTGACATGTCATCCACAGACTTGGTCATCCCTTCGATAGAAGGATCAACGACTTCCCCATCTATTTCTATACCAAATACGCAAGGTTAGACCCTAACCACAGAAATTCAGAAGCATAAAACATGCATGGAACAAATTCTTTAGTACGACATCCACTGCTTTCAGTTCAGCATGCCACAGCAATGACATCCATCAAAGAATATAACAATCCTAAAATCTTGAACACCTGGATAAACTGTGAAGTCTGAAGGACCGACTATCATGTTTGATCCTCAGAATCAGAACCTTCTTCAGAAATTATCATAATTCCATATGAGAGCACCAAAGCATATATTCCAATTCCATTGGTTATCACAGTAACTTGATTAACCATAAATTGATTGCACTAACCTTCAGAAATATCGGATTCTGAACCAGCATCACCGGCACTGCTAGTAACCACAAAACCTTCCGTGCTGCTGATCTTTTGTTGATGAATTTGGGCATTTCTTGCTGTCACTTCTTGTTCCTTCTTTTCCAAGTGTAACTTGTTCAGCTTATCCTCAAACTCCTCAATGCACATTTTAACTTCTGGTTTTGCAAACTTCTTGCCCTGTTTCAGAACAATTGTAAGAAAAAGAGAACTGAAGAAGATTTGATAATCTATAAGAGGAGGCGATTCAATACCTTGTTTATTATGTTTCTAAAGTGGTCCATCACAGAATCCTCTGATAGGACGTGTTCATATGTCTTGAATAACTCTATGAGCTTTTTCATTCCCTTTTCAGTGAATGCCAGCTGAGAGAGGCAATAAGAAATATATTCCCATTGTCTGATATCTGCAGCAATAGAGTGGCCCAAAACCAAAAAAACTACCTTTAGTGAGAAATTTAAGTAATGGAAAACATCAACAATAACTCAATTTCCTAAGACAGCATTAGGAACAAACTTCAATTGTTGAAGAAAAACACGAAAAAAAAATGTTGCTCGACATTTCAGAAAACAATAATTACAGATATGGGTGTTAGTAGCTTCCATATCCTAGGCATGATGTTACATATAACAAGCTGCATCAACTAAACTAGGGAATACAGCATAACAGCCTTCTGGCCTTGGAATATCATGAATTAGCTTTATCATGTGGAAATAAGACTCAAACAGACATGGATAATTAACATACTACAGTTTATCTTCCCTCCAACTTTCTAGAAGGCCCCGCAGCCCACAAATAGAAGGGGAATAAGCATCAAACATAGCTGATGAAGTCCATACTTAAGTACGCATACCTCTTTTAAACAAAACAAACCACTCAAAGGGAAAATTCAAAAAACCAGGTTTCACAAATCACTCTCACCAGGAACAGTCAACAAGGTCAATCTGAAAACTTGTGATGATCAAATAATGCTATACACTATAGCATATTCTTAACACAAATAAAGGTCATTATCATTTTGCACCCTAAATTGTATGACTGCCATAAGTTCAAAATTGGCAACACAAAAAGAACTACCAAATCATAATATTTTTTCAAAAAAGGGGAAGGAATACCTGTAACTCCGCTAAACCTATTGCAAAGCTTTTCAACAAGAGCTTCCATTTGCTTGTCCTGGAGAAATACCCAAATAACATAATACCTTAATAGGAAACAAATAATTGCTAAAGGAACCAAACTGAAATAAGTTGTACCTTCTTGATGGAACCAATCAAGAACTGCATGATGTTGCAAAAAGACTCTCTCTTCAGATTCTGGTTGGATAACTTTCCAAGAATATCTGGAAGCAGATTATAAATTGGATTGCTACCTGTAGCAAAAATTGGGGTGGAAAAACTTTACTCTTTATTTAGAAGGAAATACCACAAGAACAAAAGATAACTGATAGTGTCAAAAGAGAGTAACTGGATGCATATTAAAGTTTACCTTTCTTAGATAACTCATTAAAGAACAGTTTTGCCAGATTTGAAATCCTCTCATCTTCATCTTCTAATCGTACAGCCATTTCATTTATGTAGCCTTTAACCTGATCAAGAAATAGCCAAAATTAGAGGCCACCTGTCATAGCAAAGTAAAAAGAAGAAGCAGTATTGCCAAGCCTCTCAAACCTTCATCATGTCATTTAGTATAAGGTGTGAAAGCACCAAAACAGCATTCTTCCTAACAGAAGCTGAAGGGTCCTGTAGCCTGGAATACATATTCTCCGTCCATGGTTCTAACAGATTAGGGAACCGAACTGCCAAGTCTCCAAGACTAATAGTGCAATTAGAACGAACAATTTCTGATGGCGCACTCTCCACGACTGTGAAGAGAAGCTGAAGATTTGCATCACTGGAAATTACACTTAAAAGTCAGAGACCATGTTAGAATGTTCTAAATACATCCATGCCCACCAACGTACACACACAGAGAGAGAGAGAGAGAGAGAGAGAGAGAGATCACCAGAAACTTGCATCGATAATCATGAACCGACATAAAGCAAGCATTGCAGACACTTGTAGTTCTGGGTACTGAAAGGATATGGCAGTTAATCAATCTATTGAATTAGTTTTAAATGAAAAAGAAAAATAGATTTAACTAGGAACATACAAACTATACAGAAGAAGTGCACTTTGTACTGTTTAAAATTTAATAGTAATAATAATAATAGATATACACATACTATATTGTAACTACATACAGGATATCCATCCAAAGTTTTTGGAATTAAAATTAAAAATTAATACATATGATCTTATATGTTCAATCACCTCCAGAAAGGTATTTGTCTTATATTGACTAAACATTAAAGGATGAATTCATTATCATAATTCAAGTGTCGTAGGAAACAAAAGAAATTTCCATATCCACGTACACTAGTAGCCAATCCTCTTTTTATCTTTTTGGGTAGGAGTGAGGCTAATGACTGAATTATAAAGAATTTGATCATAAATTCAAGTCTTGTGGAAAAGCAAAGAAAAGCAGGGGAATCACCTTTTGCATCAAATTAAAATTTCTACAAAGTTTTGACAAGAATTGTGAACAATGTCCTATCAAATTCTTGTCAGTGGAACCCCCACAAACTATTTCCTTTTCTGCTTTTTCAGAGAGTGTGTCAAGTAGTGCATCTTCAGAAGCAGCAAGTCCAAGCTCAGCATTGATACCATTTTCCTGTAGGACGGCACCAAAGAAGAAACATTTAAATGTACAATATATGTTATAGCACCGATCAATTTGGAAAAGAATACTGAATGGTTGCTAATAACAGTACCCTATTTCATTGATGATTCTAATCAAAAGGAATCTCACCTTAGGGGTACCGTTACCGTGCTGATCAGTATCTGTCTTCTCTTTCCCAATTTTCTGTTTCTGAACTTTCCGAAGGCAGGATTCAATGTACACCAGTTGGTTCATGGCAATATGACTTATGACAAAGAGATATCTACTAAGTTTTGCAACCTGAACTGTGGTAATTATGCCAGCACTACCACTGGTGATTTCACTCTGCAACTCGTCACCTCCACTACATTCAAATACAGAACTTAGGGATTTCTTCACTAGATTGGAAGCTAAAGTTTCCGGAGTTGGATGAATTGCATATATAGCAGCTATGGCTTTGTCAGCAGCAGCATACCATATGTTTTCTGGAAGCCAAAACCCAGTAACTAAGCTCTCTAAAATACTAAAAACCCGGCTTCCATTACTAGACAACAACTTTTTCCTATCTTCTTCAGACAATCTCTGGAGAGCAATGCATGCTGTCCTAGCAAGTAAAGGTTCCATCTTAGCCCAACGACCAAACCCAATATCAATAATGTCCTGTAAATGAGAGCCAAGAACTATACTGGATGATTTTGCTGCCATGCAAAGGACAGACAACGCACCACGACTTTGCTCGGCAGTAGTTCCACTTATGTTGAAGCAAAAGAAATCCCACAATGCTGATATCTGCAAAAACAAACACCTAGTAAGAAAGTTGGCTCTTTAAATAATGGGGAGACAGAATAAGAGATTTCAACACTGAGAAGAGATTTTTGGCTTTTAAAAATTGGTATGAAAGATTTTACAACTGAGTTGACTGAGAAGCACCACTGAAACATGTGAAAAAATAACATAGACCCATATTCTAAAATCGATACTGAGGTTGCCTTTTGGTATGAATCTTTTTTTCCTTATCTGTACTAACTGTGGAAATCACAATCGGATTCCATTTTATGTGTATGTATATACTTGCTTGTTTATGCTAAAACATGCAGGGAAAGTGTAGCTGCACATGATAGCAAGCATACTACAAAGTTTTTATAAGAACCCACTTGGTAAGGGGGAATGGAAAACCCTTTTTTCTTTATTAAAATCACTTTATTTAAAATGTCAACCAAGTCATAAAGTTTTACATATTTAATATTTGGCTTACTTGACATTTTATAATAACCCAGGTATTACAAGCATGCCACCAAAACAATTTTATAATTTACTTGAAAATACTTGGCTTGGCTTCTACTTGCCTAAACTGATCTTTTTAGACCCATAGTAGAGTCAATTTTGGCAAGCTGAAAACACAAGAATATGTGCATCTTTTCATGCAAAATAAAAAAATAATTATCACATAAATAGAAGCTTTCAACTAACTTAAGCAAGACTGTGAGAACCGAAAAGGACATACCGCACCAGTGGATATATCACCTTTAGACACCAAGGCACCAACTATAAACTCAAGAGCAGCTAGGTCTCCAATATTTGATTCTGTAGCTAGATTCATAAGATTCTTGGCTGTTTCTACTGGGCTTTTCTTTATGTAAATTGTAATGAAAGCATTTTCCACAGCTTCATAGATGGATTTGTCCTGAGAAAATACCTACCAAGCCGAGACACATTTAGGATCCTATACATCTCATGAACCAGCCAACAATCAAATCTAGAGTTTGTTAATCAAGATTGAACAAATAGGAAAACTATTGACCCAAATAAAACATTGCATCATTATTTCTAGTTCTAGAGCTTGAGTTAAAATAAAAACATACCAATGGCAGCATCTTACGGAGACATGCTTCTGAGGCATCAATTTGAAACTGCTTGCACCTCATTAGCAAATGTATCGTGTTCTCAACATCAGTCGCAGAAGATGATGCCATCAACTGAACAAGTGTTGGTATTGTGGCAGATATACACTTCGAAAACCTTAATCCAGCCTCAAGTGATGCTACCAAGGCCCTAGTCTGCTCTAAGTTCCCTACATCTGGCACAGAGCCATCTTTCTGCACTATATTTTGTTCCATATTAGGCAAGCAACTATCAGGCAAACTGTCCTGCTGCTCCTTAGTCACATCTGCATTTGCATCATCAACCTCGCTATCTCCAGTAGTACAATCATCAGATGGTAACCTGTTCTTTTCACTTTCTGAAGATATATCTGGTTCAAGCTCTTTCAGCTTGTTCTTGTACTGTTGTAAGGTTGCTTCAAACGAAGCTATTCGAAGTTGTGGACCAAATGGGTTATGCTGTAACATCATAATAAGCAAATTTAGTGCAGATTTTCTAACCATTGCACTCTTATCCTCCAACCTCCCAGAAGCAACATCTGCAAGCTCATTCCACAAGCCAATTGAAACAGAATGCTCTTCACATAGTTCAGCCCAAACCTGAAGAACCCGACTCCTTGTATAAGCTGAAACATCTCGACACCGCTCAAGCAAAATTTCCAACATGGCATGCTTGGTTCGAAGACGAACAGATTTAGAACTCACTTCACCTTCAACATCCTGAAAAGCCTTTGCAACAAGCTTTCCCAAGACCCCGACAAGAGCATTCCTTATCTTATAAGATTCCCCACCAAAATGTGGGACAATGAGGCCAATGTTAGTAGACACCAGTTTAGGTAGTCGATCAGAAAGTTCCACCAAAAACCGACCAACATTTTCAGCCCCAACAGTATCCTTGATGTAGTCTTTTGGATTCGTCCTCCCTATTTCTCTTATAAGAGAACTGGCTAGACTTCCATCTGCATACTTCTTCTCTGCCCCAGCAACCGCATCAGCAATGTGGGTAACAACAAAATCATATTTGTGAACTAGATGCATGATCGATGCACATGACTGTGCCATGTACTGGTATTTTGTGGCACAAGCCCCAATTATACGACACAAAGCATCTTTTGTGTCGGTGTCTTTTAAAAGTGCAGCATTCTCAAACAGAGAAAATGCATTTCTACAAAACCCCAAATCAGGAAGAAAAAAAAAATCAATTTGTAATTAACCCTTATAAAACTAAATCTGATTGAATTGTAGTAGTTATCCAACTTACTTGGCAATGAACGAAATAAAATTTTCTTCCATGCCTGATGAACCAAAGAGCAAGGCAAGCTTGATCTCTAATGAATTAGCAATCAAGTTAAGTATGCGGCCTCTTTGTGGCTCCCAATTCCATGTGTTCTTAGGATGCTTCTTCCTGGTACTTGCTGTGACCTAAATCCAAGCAAAAGGCTTCAACATCTTGGCACAAAAACTGGCAATATCACACTCAATATATACATGTTTATAACATTTAAATTTATGTGTACATGCTTGCACACAACATATACCATGTTAAAGTAGTAGAAACAAATAGAGAGCGAGATAAAGAGATATGTAGGAAAAAGAAAACACCTTCACATTGTTGTTGGAAGTGATGTTGGACTCCTCAGTGAGAACAATAGTAAGGAGGAAGAATGTGTAGATTTTAAAAGCACTACGATGTGATGCAACCCGATCCAGCACTGGAGTGACATCATCCTGACCTTGAGAAACCCGTGATAGTGAATCAACATTTGGGAGGAGAACACTGAGATTGGACCGAAGACTCTCTAGAAGATTAACCTTACAAGACGGGGGTAGATTATTGTAACCCCGAATCAATGAATACACACGATCAAACACATCTTGCTCTTCAATACAAAATAGCTCCTTATCGGAGAGATCAAAGGATATGCCTGTTGGTGCCACAAAGGAAGACAAATTCAAAAACTGCAAAATTTTTAATATCCTCATACTTGGTTGTTCTTGTAATTAGAGTATTTCATTTTAAATCAGATAATACAGTTGACTGTTTGTCCTCTTATATTTGGGATCAGAATACGCGCATTCTCAGTCCTGCTTCCCTATTAGAATTAAAAAGAAAAGAAAAAAGAAGCCATGCATACAATGGTTTTGCAAGAAGATACATCAATTTTCCATATAGCCAAAAAAATGTGAATTTCCAACTCCAGGAAGCCAATACTTACAATGATTCTTGCTTAAAACCCAGGAAAAAAATGTATTCGTTAGAATAAATAATTCAGCTAATAAACACAAAATTCAGCCAAATCCATTCTCGTTGGTTCAATTGTCTTGAATTCAGTTTGAATTTCAAATGTTTCTGCTTTTCTTACTAATCCCCAACACACTTTACTTTTTTCTAGGGTTTCCTTAACAATAAAATCAGCATCTACTTGGTTGACTTGACACTTGAGGTGACCAAATGCTAAACATTCAGAATTAACTGAACCAGAAAATTATAGGAGAGGGATCCACTTCTTATGCACATCAATTTTTTTAAAAAGCAGGACTAGTGCAACAGTATAATTTGGAACTTGGAAGGTGAATTTTCTCAGCAACCAAACGGATGTTAGAATTGGAAAATGCGGTAGATTTAGTGAAACTGCGTGAGAGAGAGTGAGAGAGGGAGATACCTTTGACGAACTCTTCGAGTTCGGAGGGACGAAGAGAAGCGATGTCGAGCGGGTTCCGAGCGTAGAGGCGGTTGTCTTCGTGTTCTTCTTCTAAGGCTCTCAGGCTTTGGGGAAACACAAAGGAAGGAGCCATAACACACACACTGAGAAGTTCTCTACGCTATTTGCTTTTTCTAATTTGCTCCCTTTCTCTCTCTCTCCACAGATTTCAAATGGAAATGAAAATTTTCGAACGAGCGGGAATTTTTGAAGGAAAAAAACAACAAATACCTCCTCCGCTGCGCCACGTGGCATACCCGTTTTGGGCATGGTAAGGAGCCCATGCTTAGCTGCCACATGGCATACCAGCTCAGTTTGGGTGATTAGTTGTAAAAAAATTTATCAAGTGGTGTTTGTGTAAACTTCCCTTAATGGCATGTTTACTAATCAAGAATTGGAATTCTCATTCCTAAATTGAATTCTGCCTATGAAGAATTCATGTGTTTACTTCACATCAATGAATTGAAAAGTAAACACCCACACAAAATTAGGAATTGAATTCCTTATTTTGGAGGAATTCAATTCCGAAATTGGAGGTGGTATTCTAATTCTGGAGAATTCACCCATTAGGAATTCATCTTTTTTACCCATTATATCCTCACACAATTTTCAAAAATCCAAATATGTCATCTACTTTAACCAAAAAATATTGACATTTTAGTAATTATTACCACTCCTACCCCAATTCCATATAGTTTAGTAAACAACTTCAATAGGAATTCGAAATCTAACTCCCCTCAATTCATATGATTTAGTAAACAACTTCATTAGGAATCCAGAATCTAATTCTCCTCAATCCAACTCCTCCTCAATTCAATTCATCCTCAATTCAATTTCTCCTAATTCAATTCCGGATTAGTAAGACTTCCAGTTACTTATTTTTCTTTTTCTTTTTCTCAATTTCAAATTGTGAAATTACCCTTATGCATAGGATTACTGAATAAAAATCGTTCCACTACCTCTAGTAACTTCCGGTTTTACTGAAACTCCATTGGAAGTTGGAACATTGACTAGTAACTTCCGGTTAATCTAGGCAATGTGACGGATAAATTCGATTTTTTTATTTTTATATTCCAACTTTGTTCTTGAATTATCCTTTTTAGTAAATATATTTCTGATATAAATTTAGCAAACATATATACTTGAACAAAATTAAATTTGATTCATTCCAAGACAAATTGAAAGCATGAGTAGCAACATAACATGTTTCAGAGGAGAGAAATTTCTTCAGAGTGTCCATGATGCCGATGTGTCCTTGCAAAGCCTCAGGTTTCATAAGAAGTTGTGAAGAATAAAAACACTACACGGGCAAATAATCAGCCAAACAAACAAAATGTTGCCCGTACATTCGATCTAATACTAGCTAAGATTTCATGGAGCTGCAGCATCTAAACCACAAGTGAAAGAAGGAAAACAAACATAATATAATACAAACAAGAATTGTAAACGAATGACTAATACACACACTGGTTGATTCTTCAGGAACTCCCGCTGCTCTTAAAATATTGACCTACTTGGAGCTTCCAGAATGTAGCACCAAAGTAGGGATTGAAACTTCGAAGTCGTGTAGACAAGCCTACGGCCAATATGAGAACTTAAGGCTTTAAATATTGGAGCAGCTCTGATACTTTAAGAAACCAGATAACCGTATAAGACAGTGCAGAACGTAGAATAGAGGATCAAAACTTTCTTGTACAATCTGCAATTCACGACTGATTAACATAGAGGACTGGGACCAGCCCAGCCATTTTTCCATCCCTCCCAGGGCGTTTCTTCTTCACCTGTAAAAAGAGTGAAAATGCCTTACATTAGCAACTGACGTGAATAAATATGCTGCCTCATTGGCAAGGACGCAAGAGAATGACCATTCAAAGGGGAAAAAGAGGTCAAGATGAAAAATATAAATTCCTCTCATGGGACAAAAAAGTGTAATCAACAATAAGAAAATAAGGTTATCCAAAAATACACTAATTGGTTGATTCTTGCTTCATAGATATTGGAGGACTAAATGGCAGGAATAAGAATTTTCCTCTTTCTTTTTGTGTTTATTCAGTCCTATTCTCTCTATATACTTACATAAAACCAGCCATCCACTTCATACTCGATTTCAACGTCTTCACCCGCAGTTAAGTTTAACTGCACGGACAGAAAACCATATTAATCACCTCCATGTTTCAACTGAAACTGCCAGACAAGTCTGACTGAGACAAGACAGCAATAGTTCACACACAGCAAAAGGCAAGACACTCTATCCAGTAAACTTCTTATCATTTAAAATGCAAATACCTGCTCAACTTAGGCGCGAAACACCCTTGGATCATTTAAAAAAAAAAACTTTTAAGTCCACATTAAATTGCTAGGAGTTAGACTTACCTCATCATCTCCACCAGCCGTGAAGTCATAAAGTGCCGTTCCATGTTGAGGATTTCCAGAAGAAATGCGTTCGTCATCTTGAGATTCAAAACTCTGGGATCCACGCCCAGCTAAGGGATTATCAAATGATTCAAATCTTTGTCTGACAGGTGACGAGTATGGCGGAGGCTCTTCTCTAATCTGGAAACAAATTAGAAGAATTAAATTAAAATTCTGATAGAATCATAAGAATAAAACCTAGCTAGGTGAGAGGCAATGAGCACTAACTGGAGATCCTAAACCCTCACTGAATGAGGGACCCCCCGTAGATGGATTGGTATATCTGTTTCCTCCAGACCTCTCCTGTTGCAAATAATTTATTCGTCAAACAATTCAATCCTATATAGCAGATGACAAAGTGTATGCCAAGTAAAAATCTATAATCCCCAGTAGTATTCGGGGCATCAATCAGGCAATGAGTTAGTACAGGTAAAGAAAATGATTTGATCTTGGCTCTTTTAAGATCTAACACAGGGTGTTTCTTTCTTTCATATATTTTTTTTGTTCTTGAAAAACTAAAAGCACATTTTTGCACATATTATAACATTATACAGCTTCAACCAAATCCCATAATCAAAAGTCCATGGACACATTTCTTCCCTCGTATCTAGGGTTCCATATATGCCTCACATTTAGACCCTAAGTCAAGTCTTCATTAGCTCCAACTATCATTTAATCCTATGCGTAGAACCTGTGGTCCATGAAACTATAAATTGTTTTCTCATTTTCCTCACAAAATTTTATATCAACACGTGCAGACAATAAAGGGTCCCCGGCTAGAAGAGCAGGGGCTTAGAGTCTTGTTCTCCAGCTAGGGAAGGTGATGGTCAACAGAGGTTGGTTTTAATACAGCGGTAGTCTTGAGCCTTAAGCAAACAATAGAACTAATAACTTTTAATAGAACTTGACACATTCCAACAAAAATAGAAAAGACAAAAAGTTAATTGGTACAGACTCTTTGTTAACTGTGCAGGCCCTCCCCTTCCTTTTGTCTCTCTCCTACATTTCCCTATCTCCCTTACCCATTTCTCTTTCCCTCGATTACTTTCCAAGACAAAAACAACTGTTTAGATTATTTCATGTATATTATCAAGAATTGCTCGAAAATGAACTTCATCGGCAGTTTATGTGGAAGATGGTAAATTTGAGAAATGAAAAATTCCAATGTTATATCCTACCAGTCTGATTCAAAAATTAAATCTTAAAGACATAAGTACTATATTTCCATCAATTCATGGTTGCACCAACTTCATGGTGTGCATATGCCAAGGACTGTAACAGAATATTAGAAAAAGAATAACATATTTAGCATATATTCATGGTACAAAATTACTTGGTTTAAATTACTGATGAACCTTAACGTGGTCATCTTCAGTATCTGGATCCTAGTGTTCATATTGTTAAAACCTAAGAACTAGGCACTGTATTAAAGTTCTAGAGCCTAAATACGCAGTCTTAGTACTAGAACCTGGGCAAAGATTTGTAGCTGTTTAAAATACTGTAAAAACATAAGTTTATTAAAAGAAACCCCCAAAAAAAAAAAATTGAAATTGATCAATGCATCTCTTACTGGCCGTGAACTGAAAAGTGAAGGGTAGTTCATTCCACCAAAGTGGGATGATATGGAAGTTTCAACTGATCCCGTTGATTCTGGGGAAGATGTCCCAGATGACCTCCCATCATCTTCCTACAACCCAAATGAATAAAATTAGTGACAACCTTCTCAATGTAAACATGCATGCTCCAGCTCTATTGCATGCAATGCCAACTCAGTCAGGAGCACATACCTCTAGCTCAGAAGTCTCTAAAAGAGTCTTTGCCCACAGATCGTCATAACTAACTGAAGGCCTAGAGATTATGTTTTCTTCATCAACATCAGGAGCATCGGTTCCAGCACCAGCAAGAAATTCATTAACCTAACAGGAAGTAGAGGTGAAATAATCATCCATTTGAAATGGATCAAGAGTAGCAAATGAATGGTGCAAACAAGTTAAATACAAAATTTAACAACAATAGTCCAAAATCTACTTTCTTAAATCAATAAGTAATAACTCTGCAAATTATTACAAGAAATCAAGACTGGAAACAAATTGAGGAAGCCATTCTTTGAACTATAGAACAAACAGCCAGCCTGTGTCGGGGATCAAAGCAGAAGGTATCTGCCCCAACCATGTAACAACATAATATCTAACTAAAGACTAGATGACTGTCTATATTTTCAGCAGAAGAAAGGATAAATTGTGTGTTTCTATTAAACAGTTACATCCATTCACCAATTAGTATGTGATTGAGAAGCTAAGCTAAGTACCATGAATAAGCTCATCCAAGCACCACATAATCTAGTCTTTGCACCTTTTGTGTAATTAATGCAATTTAGACGTGGATTTCAGGCCGATTGTTTTGGAGGCTTATGTCGTTGAGTCTTTCTATGCCTCATGATCAATGTCTTAGATGTCCTAAACTATGTCAGTTAGAATTCCTACGCATATTATTCTTTCCATTATTAACGTACCAAAAGCTCCTACATTACAAAATTATTTAAAAACTTCATATCTTTAGGTTTAAATAATTCAATAATATACTAAAGTTGTGATTATTTAATGATAGATGCCTTCTCATTTACAGATTTAAAGAAAATAAAGGATCATTCACTTAGTTGTCGGGTACTTACAAGACACGTTCACAAACAAGTTGATGTAGTACAGCCCATAGGTATTAGATTAAACACTTAAATATAGATCAAGGGGGCGAAAGAAAGGACCGAAATCAGAGAACCGCAAAGGACAGAAATCACATAGTTTTAAGAGAAGGTTTACTCAATATCCAAATCTGAATTTTAAAGAGCCACATGGGGGTATTTATTGCAAACTAAAACCTAGAAATAATAGGATAAAAATCCCTTGCTTAAACAGAAATCATAACCCAAATAAAATAGGAAACTTAAAACTAGAAATCTGGAAAAGTAGAAATCCTACTAGAATTTGGAAAACTGGAGAATCTAGGAAACTAACAAATACATTAGGAAACTAATAAATTTAGGTCCTACGCATCCTGCATCAGAAGTCCAGCTGAATTATGGGTTTAAAGATGAGTGCAACTACCAGAAAACATAAACTTTGGATTATATGATAAACAGGGGTAGAAACTTATAATCTCTCAAATCTGAATTACAAATACTGTTAATTTTCAAATTCAGTATGTGTGTATAGACAAAAAAGGGACTATCTAGAAAAGGTGATAAAGCCTGATTGTCTAGCAATCAAACAAAAAAGGACTTGCAAGAAATGGCCCAGATCCCTGAATAGCCCAAAGTCATAAGTCTCCGAGTACAATAAAAGACATAAATTCAGAAAATTCTACAAATTCCCTCACTCAAACTCCTAAAAGTTAGATTATAAGATACAACATGGGAAAGAACTTAAAGTAATATGTTTATAGATCTCTCAATCGGAATTATATAATTACTGTTAATTTTCAAATTCAGCTTTTGTATAGAAACATAAGAGGGTAAGATGTTGATAGATGTCTAAATATCAGTCAGGACTAAATGTATTTTAAAATAATTTCAGGTTGATAGTGTTCTGTTTTTAGATTCATAAATAAACAAACCAAAAGTTAAGCTTTAATGTTAAATCAATTAAACTTGTTACCCTGCTCATTGCCGGTGCATTATTTCCTAGCAGTCCATCATCACCAAGGTTTGCTGCCCAAGCATTTACAAGGTCATCATCAAGCATATCAGACTCTTCAGCTGCTGGTTTAGATTCATAAATAAGATCAGAAATTCCAGTAGCAACAGCTGGATCATTCAGACCGGTTGATGCACTAATATTGTGCCGTGTGCGGTAGATGTCGATCAGTTTTGCACTGTCATAAGATTATGAAGGGGAACTAAATAAGAAATGCAGAGGAAAAAAAAAAGGTAAAACCCATGTTAACAAGAAATCTCACTTGCTGTTCAACTGGAAATAGAGTTCTAGTATGTATGAATCATCTCATAATATTTTAGACCAAAGATATTGGCATAGTCAATCCTTCATTAATATGATTTGTAGGCAGAAATTAGTTGTAAATTACCCCCTTACTCTTGAATCATGCTCATAATAAACGGGACATCCTTCAAATGGTTAGAAGGATCATACTAAACTTTCTTCTGTATTCACCTCATAAAAATATTGATAATTAGTTTAATTTTTTCTGATATTTCCACCAATATTTCCTCTGAAATTTGGACCACAATTATTTCCACCGACATCGCAATTTTCAACCTTGGTTATTTGGCATGTCAGTTAGAAACGAGAAGAAAGGGCATGGGAGAAATGGGAAGAACAAATGCTCAATAAATGTGCATTGAAATTGTGCAGAAAAATGAAAAACATTATAAAATTAACATTGTGCTTAGTAAATAGATAAGACATTTGCGGAATTCTGCTTCTACCTATATAACAGAGAGACAGAAACTAAAGTCAACCATATCTGAGTAAAGCATTCTTACAAAAGGCAGGCATTTGCTAAAGGAACTGGAAAATTGCATCTCCACATTTCATAACAAATTTTTACACACACCAAAAAAATTACACCTCTTATTCTCTCAAATACAACACCTAGGCTATGGCAGTGTAAACGAATTTGTACCTTATTGGCCCCAAAGGCAGATACTTTGCTCTTGGGACGTAACAGAACAGCGAAACAAGATCAAGCAACCTTTCATGAGTTCCGTATAGTTTCTTAAGTTCTTCATCTGTCCATTCCTTATTAGCATTGTCATGGTTGCGTATTTCCCTGTCCACAAAGCAAACTAACGTGAATAACTAAAAAAAATATGACACATTTCAAGAAAATTTTGTATCACTTACTTGATCAAATCATCTTGTGCTCTATACATTTCATCAAGAACCTCTATCATGGGATTTATTAGAACTCCAAGGCCTGTGCCACTAGCTCCTTGATCTTCCCCATTACTGAGATGCATCTCAGAAAACTGAGACTGCACTCCCCCCTGTGCTAACGTGTGTAAAAATTCATAGATCTGTAGCCTAAAAGGTTCACCAGACCTTATTGCCATAGTTGTAAGAGCTTGAGCAGCAATAATACGAACCTGGAGAACCCAATGGAACGAACAACATATAAGAGGAACAAACAAGTAGAGGGTGAGTTCACAGTTAACAAATTTGTGTGTTCATGTGTATAGATTCCCATAGTCGCTGGGCGAAAAGCCATTGCCCTTTCCCAAATAAGTAGAGGGTGAGTCCACATGTCAACAAATTTGTTTGTACAGAAAAACAAGTGTGAAAGAACCAAAAATATGGTATAAGGAAGAAAAAAGATTCTATGCAAAATTGGATAATTGGAGCTTAATAGTCCTAGAACCACCAACAGGAAAGGTATAACAATGTTCTAACTACCATTACCATTGTCCCAATGCTTTAGAAATCATCCCTCAATAGATCATTACAACCCTTAACATTGGGAGACCTACGCTAGTAAAGGCAGGGTGGCTAAAACTAGTACTTAATTAACCTTTTTATCGTTCTAAGATAGAGGCAATAAACTTGTGTTGAAATGATAAATGGCTGATACTGAGGTGGAAGCTAATACCTCCCAGCTGCCACTAAATGCGCATCTTTGCAGCCTAGTCAGTGCACCAGCTAGAGTAGGATTACGAGAGCTGGCAGCAGCAACCATTTTATCTGTATCTAGCATCATCAATGCAGTACCAGGAGGGGTTGCGGATTCCCAGGCATACTCAGAAGCAGCATAGTTTGCATTCTCTCCAAGAAACCATACCTAACAGTACATTTATTCAGCAATTAAAAAAAAAAAAAAATTAGGTTACTTGATGGATAAATTGGAAGAGGAACAAATAAAGCATCTACTGATTAAAAAGATGCTTACTGCTGCTTGTACTAATCTCTGCAATGCCAAAGCTGACTTTGGATCAGATGCAGATACCCTGTCCACTGATGTAAGGCCCAACATTGATCCAGGCTGTGGTGGCGGTAAATCAAGAACTATGGTAACCGCTTCTAATGCAGTGTGTTTCCCATCAGGACCAGCTCCAACGAGACATGTCTGGAATTGGAACAGTTATAATAACCAATCGAGTTGAAACAATCACTAATATAATTTCACCATAAAAATGAAGAAAGAAATCATCACATTCAGGTTAACGATATGAAAAACAAATCACGAAGTTTCAGTTCCAAGTCAGTTTTTTTTCTTCTTTAGACAAGAAAGGAACTTTTATTAACACAAATCAAATGTTCTAAATGGTGGACAAGGATTCAATCCTAAAGTACAAACTACAACAAACAGAGCAGCACTTGAAACATAAAGTTTAGAAGAAACATAAATTTTTTTAAGAACAAATATGTACGAAGGGTGGGGGTGCACCAGAAGTCCAACTTAACACCTGCAAAATCTGGTAAACTACCCGGAAAAAAAAAGCACTACAAAGAAACAATACAGGGTAACCTAATTGAAAATAACACACAGCCGACTTCTAATGGAAATAAATATAAGAAAAATAAAGGTCCTTATATTGTGACCGTGTGCTGGAATAACCCAACTCACTCTCTTAACAAGTACAACCACAAATTTAATGTTAGTGGGCAATGTAGGAGTACATGACCCGCACTTTCCCTAAGGCATCATTGTTAAAGTTGCAGTATTCTAATGTTAGAACTGTAAGATACATGCTTTACATATTTCATAACTGCACTGGTATCCTATATCCTCTAGCTCATTTTGGTGGGATAATGTTACCATATCATCATAACTGACCCAAGCCTATAAAAGTAACAATTAAACAAAGTGAAAAAGAAAAAAAGTAAGAAAAACATATCATGATAATTGACTAACTATGCACAAAGCAGCAGTGGGAAAACATACAGAAATAAATTATTCTACACTAAACACAGACTTTACTAAAAGAAATGCAAGGAAAATATACAGTGGAAAAGACATACAGAATTACATTTTAAGTAGATAAGAACTGCCTGTAGTGAGGATTGAAGGAAATTACCTTCCACAGTAGTTGTAATACATCAGCATCAATCTTCCCAGGAGCTTTAGTTGCAAAGATCCTGGCGATTTGAAGAAGAGTGACAGCCATATCTGGGGTCGCCTAATAAGACATATTAAAAGCTTATTTAGACTTAATAAATGGCAAGTTCCCCACTAAAGAAATTAAAGAAAACCCTTATATTGGAATTTTGGCAATAGAGTTAGTTTAGATATCCTTGTGCACCGTTGATTTCACTACCAGAAAGATAAGTTTGACAGGGTATGGTTAATTCCCGCTCCCAACCTCCCATCCAATTACTAGTGCTCCACTACTTCTATACTCAATGCCTAATAGAACAAAATATACTCTAAAATGTGAAATCCAACTGACAGTTGACAACCTACAATTTCAACTGGCTTCAATACTTTGATAATGTCATCACTGGCAGGTCATGTTTTTTCCTTTCCTCCAATATTGATTCATTATTGTCCTTTAGCACTATTCTACCATTCAATTTATTCTTCAATTGAACAATGCAGTTGTGGATTTCAATCGCCTTACCCTTTGACATATCAATGTTACCTGGTACCGGGAACGATACAATACATGAATGGGAACGTGTATGAGGCTCGCTAGTTTCTATGGTACAGATTAGTTGGGCGTAGACATGGTACGGTATTTCAGGTCGCAATTCGTCCGAGACTTTAATTCGGGTCCTTGTTAATTATTACAATTTTGTTTTTATGAAAACGATACTTTATATTATAAAATCAAAAATAGCATCCACTCCCATGATTATTCATTGAATTCTGACATATCAGTACATAATCAATTTTCCATAGTAATGAATACTTTATGTTATAAGCAGCAGGAAATAAGATGGTGAAGTTGGTTAAAATTGCTCATGTAAAAATACAAATGCATACAATAAATTAAAGTCAGAATTTGGTCATGCAGGGCTTCAGTTTCACATGATTTTAGTAATATACCTTCTATTACGGTCTGATTGGGGAGAAGCAGTTACCTAGGATTTGGTTACTTTGATCTCTTCGTGTTTGGATTTGTTCTTTAGGGATTCCTCATTAGCTGTCATTGGATGTGCGAAATTGTTCTGGTTTGTGGATTGTGGTTTAGTTTTTGTATTTCTATTGTTAGTCGGTGGATAGCTTCGACCACATCTTTGTACTGTATTTGAAGTTCATTAATACAAATTGGTATATATATATATATATATAAAGATTTCTACACATATGCACTTCCAAACAAATGCCACACCATGAGTTACTTTTTGGTCCACACATACCTTAAAACGAGCATGCAATGTGAGTAAAATATCATTCAATAGTGTGGCTGGCCAAGCTGGATCAGAAAGCTCTGATGCAATAATAGATTCTAGTTGATCAAACGAATCATGGGGACTTTGCATCCAGATCAGTGCCTTAATTACCATTGATCGAACATAAACACACTCACACGCCACAGTTGTCCGCACAACTTCCATCAATGAAGCTAACAAACTAGCAATTGTATCCTTGCCACCTACTCCGGTAGATAAAGAAGAAGTTCTTCGGATACCTATGTGAAAAGAAAATGTGGTGGGAAGGGAAAACAAGGAACAGAATAAGATGACAATCCACTGTACTACTTTCACTCCTTTGAAAATATATATAAAAGCACATCACTATTAAAAAATGAAAGCAAACAATAAAATCCACTGCACTGGTTTCACTACTCTCACTTATTGCTTTTCCATATAAAACAACCTTTCAACTCACTAAACAATTAGGGTCTTCTTTTTTATATCAAACTCAGAATCAATAAAATTTAAAATAAGAAAAAATGATACAGGTAGGATGAATAGAAGTCCGGTGCATTTACTGCAGAACTCGCAGCCTACTTTTTTTCTTGACAGGAAATGTACTCTCACTGATAAAAAAAATAGCAGTGCAATATAGGGGACAAGTTGTAAAATTCATAGCATACTCTTTATCAATTAATGACAATTTTACAAGCACTTTAATGATGCCCTATGCTTCTATGGTACCTATTACCCAATTAATGAAACATTTCCAGTGACTAACCTGCATAGCTACATTAATCAACTAAACACCACATACATATCTCAGAAGGCCATTCAATTTTTTTGGCAGCCTAGAATCGAAATCATCAGAATATGATCAAGGATCTTCTAAACCATTACATGAAAGATTCTATGGAAGACATGGAGCAGTAACTAAAAGGTTACAAAAGATCATGTCAAAAGATTAAAAAACAAAAAAAAAGGTAGAATAATTACTTTCGGGATGTGAGGTTTCAGTACTATCCAAATCCTGTGAATCGAGAGTCTCAGAAAATGTATTGACATGCACTGTTTCATCAATATCCTGTATGCCTAGAGAAAATGCAGCAGCCCGGCTTTTCCCCATCTCTTGCACAACTCTTGCTGCTGCATGGAGTACTGGCCTAGAGAAACTACGGAAAGAACTCTCCAACCTGAATAAACCAGGACACATGGAATCAATAGAATATGATTTAAATCAGTTTAAAAAGAGAGTCATTGACAAACTTTTAAGTTCAACAGACTCCTACATATGAAAAGATGCTCGACCTCTCAACGTTATTTCAGATGCTTCTGATACCAAAACAAGAGAGCAAGAAAGATAGACAAACAGACAGACAGGGAGAGAGAGACACAGAGAGAGAGAGAAAGAGAGAAAGATCCTTAAACCTTCTCATTACAAGTTTAATAAGGGGTTGTGGACGCCTTGTCTTCTGAGCTTTATCTTTGGAGGAATCCTTAACAGAAGGTGCTTCTGGCAACTTGAGAATCTCCCTAGTTAATCGGTACCATCCAGCAGCTCGCTCTTCGGTCCTACATTATAAAAAGGTAAAGAAATAAAATTAGAAATAAATCAATTTAAGGAAAAAAATATTATATCAGGGTGAATAAGTAGGTGGGTACAACACCAGTTATGCAACAATCTACCATCCAATTATAACCTTGTGATATGGAAAAAGGGATGAAATTGAAATATAAAAGTAAGGTTTAAGAGACACCTCTCTGCACTATCGTGTTTCCCCAATATACATAAGATTGCCTCAAAACAGACTCTTTCGCTGGGATCCAGGAGGAGTTGATAAAGCACAGAATTGAACTGAGATCGAATATCAGCTCTCTCTATAGACATAACATTTTCAAGAAACAACAAACATAAATCATACAACTTAAAGGGAAACAAATACATTAAATAAAGAAAGAAAAGTGAAGAATTCATCATATATAGATACCATCCAAGGCTCGTGCTCTAGAAATTGTATAGCACAACCTTGCTAGAGCGACTCTAGCAAGAACATCATGTAAATGGAGGACATCCTGCAAAGCCCCTGATAAATAGAACAAAGTAAGGTACTAAAAACTGAAGCAAGAATAATTGATTAAGCATATTAGGATAATAAACTAATGTTTATAAAAATAAAAATATTTATAAAAAAAACCTTTCTAGATAAATGAGCAACCTAAAATGGCATCAAACCAGATACGACCAGAAATCTCACAAAATTCATTGTAAGAACATATCTCGGAACATAACAAGTCTTTTATTTCTTCATTTTCATACAAGTACAACAGGATAAACAATTTATTAAAGTGTAAAGTATAAACATCAGAGATATAAATATTTTGAAACGTTCTAGTCACCTATATTAACAAACCTCCAATTAAAAGGATTGGCTAGAAAGCCCTGTCCCAAACTAAAGGCTCTTTTTCCATTGTAATAATTAGATCTCTTTGTCTTTCTCTTTTCCGGAATATGAAACAAAACTTAATTAAGCAAAAAGGGTGCAAATTAGACCCAGTGTTAATCAATCAACTTCTATTTTTCCAATTAATTACACAAATCCATATATCTTTTTTTTTTACACCCAGAAATCCACCAATCCGCATTGCGGACACAATTTGAAAATGGGCCCCCCAACTAAACCCTACAACCTTTGGGAGGCAGGAAACACTAGCAAATAGCTAGGTAGGTAACTACCAACGAGGGGTTACTTGAAATGCTCAAGCCTATGGTTTGCTCCCATGTGGTCTGAGGTTCAAAACCCCAAAAGGCACCTATCCTCCCAAAGATTGTAGGGTTCGACCAGGGGGCCCAGTTTCAAAGCTGTGTCCTCTTTGCGGATTATTGGATTACCAGGTATAAAAAAAATATTTAAAAAAAACAGCTAGGTAGGTACCTTTGGGAATTTCTTTCACTTAGCTATGGTTATGCAGAAAATTATGCAAATTGCAGCAGCCATTGACCAGATGATATATGAAATGTTAGCAATAAGTCAAGAAATCAGATGAGCAATGGAACACAGCCTGTTGTTTGAACAATGTAAGTCAACCACATACAACCCTGTCATTTGAACTAGGAACACAGCCTAAGATTTAAGAAATTTTGCTCTCAATTTGGGCATCATAATTAGAAATATAAAACTTTTTGTTTATGTAAATATCAGTACATGCCACATTGAACAAAGAACCCTTCTTAAAAAACAATAACAAAATAAGACAACAAAAATTGGGAAGAATACCTCCAGGCTCTGCATGTTTCCCTGCATAAAGGTAAAACATTGTAAAGCATTAGAAGCATAAAAACTAATTAGTCTCATAATTAAATAGCACAATAGGAATGCGAAATATTTGAAAGGTTAAAATAATCAAATCACCTAAGGCCATTGCAACTGCATAAGGGTCTTTTGTAGATAGCTCAGATAGAATTTCCAAGGCATGCCTTACAGCAATAGGATCAGCAAATGAAATTCTGAAGGAAAACACAAACTTGTTAGACTTGGAGAATCAATTTCACAATACAAGGGCCAAATTTCTAAAAATACCCCAGTAATCATGAAGTAGCTAAGAAAATAAAATCAATGTTGCAAGTTGAGGGATAAGTAAAAACAGATTGAAAGCATAAAAGAGGACATGAGGAAAACAGAAATCATAAATGAAAAAGATAAAACCGTTGGATTGAAACAAAGTTCTTCCACCAAAACTTCAACTCATGCATAGTGAAAATACATATATGACCAAAAAAAAAAAACCAAGTGGAAATGGTGTATGTGCCACATGCACCTATATAAGGAAATTGATACAGAGAAATGTTCCAAGCAACAACTTTATGCAATCAAATGTTGACTACCAGAATGAAGGAAAACATACCCTTGAACAGCACGATATAGAAATGCCGGGTTTCCTGGATCCAACGGAAGTCTCCTCAAAGCACTTAGGGCAGCATATTGCAAGTTAGTCCTGATGATGAACTGAAGTTGAAAAAAAATTAAACATATAAGTTATCAGCATAGTTGGAGAAATTCATTGACCATAAGCTAAGGAACAATAAAAATGCAGGTGCATAATAGAAGAATTTTCTTGGGAAACTTGGCAAGACAGAGAGGTAATAACTTGGCAAGCTGCTCAGGACTGATTGGATTAGGGTTAGCCTGAAGCCCTGACACAAAAGCTTTCTTCCAACCCTCTAATCTCCTCTCCAGCTATTCCACCACCTGATCCCAGAAGCCCACTATCTTTGGGTTCCCACCCAGCAGCATCCCAAATCTTTCATTGGCCACCTCTCCCATCTTAGGTGTTGATCCCCACAATTGAGCACTTAGCTCTATTAATTTTCAGTCCTGAGAGATCTTCCCCTGAAAGAAAAATTATGTTGTTGTCCACAAATTGCAGATGAGATTTTGCCACTTCTCTTCTACTGACAAACTCTTTAAAGCTGCACTTCACTGCTCTATCCACCATTTTGCTTAGCTCATCTACTACCAAAGTGAATACGAAAGGTAAGAGTGGATCTCCTTGTCTCAGACCCCTTGCAGGGCCAAATTTATCCATAGGTCTGTTCATAACTATTTCAAACATTCACTTTCTCCAGACTTCCCCAAAGCCCTTTATCTTCCGAAACAAAATCCAAAAAGCACCAATCCACATGATCATAGGGCTTCACAAAGTCTATCTTAAACACCAGCCCATCTTTCTTCTTCTTCCTCACTTCCTCCATCACAGCATTTGCAATTAGAACAACATCCAGAATCTACCTTCCACAGACAAAAGCTCCTTTGCCGATTTTTAAAACCATGTACATAACTAAACAGAAAATTTACGAAAAACTTTGTGACCCACTAGTAAGTGTTGGCAATGAGGTGTGTTTGTGTACTCTAGCTCATAAGAATATAAAAAAAACACTAATGCCACACAAGTAGAGGAACCCACCATGAAATACAACTCCAAGCCTTTCAGCAGAAAAATTAATAACAAGAAAACTTGAGAGGATGTACTTTACCTCCTTATCGCCACCTTTAGTCCCAAACACACCTTTCTTGCGTTTTTGTGAGCCATCAGCGACCTAAAAATTAATATACATATAAACACAAGGATTTAAAAGATTAAAAAGTAAGAAGAATATCTTAATGAAACCAAGAACAAAAAAACAGCATTACAGATAGCCATTATCTGTCTGATACTTATTCCAAGAGAGAGAGAGAAAAAAGATCAATATCTTGAATATTCTCTGAAGCCAAATGTTGTATGTGTACTGAACAATATATGGTATTAATAGAAGTTAAATTCAATCTCAAGCCGTATCGATCTGCAACATCCACAGGCATTCATGACCAGAACTGTTTGCTTACAATAAACAAAAATAAAGGCCCTAACAATCTTCTTTTGATATCCAAATCCACTAGTCAAACCATACAAGATGTTCGATGCCCACAACAAAATTAAGAAATTTGGATTTGCCAAAGGCATAAAGACAGGCAAATATGTTAGTCGCCATAACAACAGAACTTCATAAAGCTTAGAGTTCCCTCTGACATCTGATCCTTTTGTTTGGCTATATATGGTTGGCTGGCCAATGTTACTCGACACCAAAATTAGTCTTTTACTATCAAGAACAAAGTTCTACAGATGATTCAGACATACATAATACCCCTACGGCAAGAAACAAATGAGTTTATATGAAAGAACCGAAAGTGATACCTTATCAAGAATGCCAAACACAATTTCGTACAATTTGGACAATATTTCAGAATTGGTTGAAGGAGCATATGTAAGAGCCTTTAAAGCTTGCAGTCTTCGGGCATGAACTTCAAAAAAAAAAAATTAACATTAATAAAAAAACCTATATATCCACTTTTAAAACACAACCATGGCTAATTTTAACAACAAGGACATATTAAGAAATAATGCAATTACTTTTTTCCTGTTTAAGAATATGTTCCCGAATTCTCTCCCCAAATCCCACAAGTATGTGTTGGAATACAGAACTTTGTGCAGTGAGTTCTCATAATAGACAACATTCCACTCTAAACTACACCAACAATGCAACAATGGGGCAACCATGAGATGCAGTGATAAAAAGACGCACAAAACATTATTAAAATACACGCAAAATCTAAAAAAATACTCTACATTCTGCTTCAGCATTTGATGCCTCTGTTGTTAGCTGATTTACTATTCTTGGTACAACATCAGCTCTAGTCACCCCTCCAACAGCATCAATGTCAGCTAAAGCATCCCAGTTTGGAGTTGGGATCCCACCACCAGTGCTTACACCTTGTGCACCAGTATCTGATAAAATTCTGGCCAAGTAATAATAGACATATCGCAGAACACTCCTATCCTCACACTGCTGATTGAGCTGCATCACGAATGAACACTTATAAAAAAACATTGCTTTAAACCATGCAATTGATTTATCAGTTATTAAATTCAATGTATATTGATTTTTTGGTGGATTTATTGTTCACCGATTGTGCATATTGGTTTTTCAAAAAAAATTGTTGTTAAGAGATATGCAGGACTCATGGTAATAAATTGTGAATTCATATTTTCCATTCTTCAGTAAACTCCAACCCAGTCCATCAAGTTCCATGTGCCTAACTTTAGCTATAGGGGACATGATGTCCTCCCAGTACCACCTCATAAACCTTGCATGATAGTTAAGGTCCTTTCAGACATATGGAACTAGCCTAACAATGTGGGGCTATTGAACTGATGTGCTAAATATTTTATGTCTATGCCAAGTGCACAACAGAAGGTGGATAGAAGGACATATCTCATATCTACTTTGGCACTTGTGACTAGAGGCATCGCATTGTCATTAAAAAAAGAGCATGGCATAATGTGGAACTAGGGGAAGGGAAAATACAAAGCAAACGAACAATTTACAGATTTTCATATAATCACATTGAATTATGTGTAACTGCATCCCAGCAATAAGCTAAATACGTGCATATATCGTAACTTGGACAAGATAAAATAGTTAAAAGAACAATTGCAAACGCAATTGAATATCATATGAAGGGCATTATATGCAAATAACATGTGAATAATAGAAATATACCATGAGAAGGGAAGGTGCAACCGAAGGGTCAACAGAATTGTACACCGCAAGCTTGGGAAAGACGTGATTCACTAACTGCTTCTGGGAACTTTTCTATTCACAATGAAGAAAAATGGAAAACAAACAAAACTTGAATTTTCAAATAAATAAAAAAGAAAGAAAAATCTACAAAATAGGTGGGCAATGGTTACCTGATCGGATGCAGCAGCTAATTCGTGAATGCTCCTCGCAAGTTGTGCATATGAAACAGGCTGCAATTGCAATTAACACCAAATGCTAAACAGATGAGAACTGAGAGACAATTCTAGAACATATGAAGAAAAAGGATAAGCGAAGAAGAGGTTTCGTGTTTGGACCTTCTTCTGCTTCTGCTTGTGCTTCTGAGGCAAGATGTTGATGTTGGTGCGTACGGGATTCAACGCAGCTCTAGCGGCAGAGATGGTGTCGTTTTGGATCTGCATCAGCGCAGCCCTCTTCGACCTTTTCTCTCCAGCTGGCTTCCCCAAAGCCGTCGGAAGACCACCGAAGCTGCTTTTCGGCGGCGAAGCTGCATAACCAGAAGACTGAGCCGGCTGAGTCGACGCCGAAGACGACGTCGTTGTGGAGGCGGAGGCCGACGCTGTGGATGGGTCCGCCGTTATCAGATCCATCAGCGTCGTCCCTGACGAGTCCTGAAGTACAAACACCATAAATTCTCAAATTGGCAAGAAAAAAAGAAAGAGGAAAATGTGGGAGTGAGAGGGCATCTCGTGATCAGGTGCTTTACCGCCATGGCTAAGCTGCTTTTGCAATCAGGGAGAGAGAGTGAGAAGTACTTGCTGTTCGACTAGGCTGAGATGACAGAGAGAGAAGGGAACTGGGGAAGAATGTTGTTTTGAGACCTTTTGACTTGGCTGAGATGACACAGAGAGAGAGAGCCGATGTAAATCTGGCGGGCCAACGCAGGGAGATTGAAGAGGGAAAGCTGGTAGATGCCGGGGACGGAACCAATTTTGTTTCTTTTTTAAAAAATTGTATTTGTTCTGTTTTTTAAACCTATTTTTTACAGAAAATTGGATGAAGCTCGAAAATTTAAGAGTTGAGAGAGATTGACCATTTCTAAATAGTTCGTATCCTCACGAAAAAATAATTTGGGAGTTAATTCTCAATTGGATGATAACTTATGGGGCAAAATGGCAGTTTACTGTTTAGTAGCTCTATATATAAAAAAACTGTTCAGAAGGAATCTAGCAAAACACAATAGTTAAAAAAACACTTTGTAAATTGCGCCATGAAAAATGTGTATCTAGAAATATTCAATTATAAAAATAAATAAAAAATGAAAATTGTAAGTGCCCGTTTGTCATTACTTATTTGGGGTGATAAGTGATTTTTAAAAAAAATTGGGAAGCTCAACCGGTTGGTAAACTATGAGAAAATCACTTATTGTGAAAAATTGATGTGAGAGAAAGTTATAAGGGAAAGCAACTAATGAGGTGCTTTCATTTTCTGATTATACATGAATTAATTTCGAATAAGCGTTGGGTTTAATGATTATGCGGCAATCATTTTCTGATTATGCGGGAATCAATACCAACAACACTTTTAACAAAAAGTTTACCAAACACTAAACTGCTTTCTCTTACAGCTGATTTCTTTCAGCAAATTGAAGCGTATTATTTTCACAGCACATCAATGCCAAACTGGCCGTCACCTAACGCACGTGATTAAAAAAGGCTAGTTATCGCCTAGTATTCCTCTAAAATAAAAGAAAATTTAAGCAGAAACAAGTTAACAAGAATCAATGATTTACCTCTCTTTCAAAAGAAGCATGAATATAACAGATGAAAAGTCCACCACGATCTAGAATTCCCCCAAAATATGATCATAAATTTGTTGGAGATAAGTTAAAAAAGATGGAATTTTCTATTTCAGATAGAATTTCTTTACTTACTTTATTTACTGATTTCAGTAAAAAGTGCATGTGTTCAAGACATTAGATGAGGGTGATGATAGGTACGAGTATGTGATGACACTACTTAGAGATCATAGATCTCGTGGTTGAAATGTAGTTTTGAGTTTTTACTTTGTTATATTTTGGACTTGTTGTATTTTGATGGGCAAAAGTCAAATAGGTATTTTAATTGCTTTATTAAATTTGGATATGGTTTGAGCTATTTTAGAAGTAGTATGTGATGGGTTTTCTCAATTTTAATTATGTGCATTGTTTTAATTAATTATTTTTTATATTTAATAATTTAATAAGCACTCCAGTCCAATTTTGTACCAAACAGTGTACTAGACTTAAGTCTAATCCAGTCCAAAGTTAAGTAAAGCAATAAACTCAAAGTTTGGTCTAGTCCTACTCAGTCCAATCCAACGCTCCAAGCCCAATCCAATCTTGTCCAATCCGGCCCACCAAACAGGGCCTTAAGATTTTTAATATAGGATTATTGACCCATGTCTTATCTTGGCTTCACTTCATGAGTCCCATGCCCGTCTCCCTCTTTTGGTACAAAAAGTAATAAGCCTTTGTTTGGTCTTTTCCAACTGCAGGCGCGTATCATTTGCAGGTTGCGAGCATCCAGGCATCCCATCTCGAATTTCCTTATATTTAATTTACTTATTGTACCCATGCTATATGCCCATCCACCAAGTGTGATCCAGTAGCAACTGACAGGGATTATAATTATTAGACTATGTGTAATTAGTAGAGGGGTCTGACAGGATGAGAAAGAAAGAAAAAATATATATATATATTGTGACAAATAAAGTAAAGAAATGAAGCCAACAATTAATCTGAGAATGATCGATTAGGCAACAATTGATGTCTCAAAAACTTCATTTTCCATCTGGATTTGATTCATTTGAAGTCCATATCTTTTTGTAACCTGGATTCTGGTTTGTTAGCTTAAGGAACCATTTTTGAGCAAATGATAGACTAAGACATAGTGCAACCTTGCAAATGCACCACAAAATGGAACAATACATACCCCTTTAGTTATTTAATATGTTCTTTATTATCCCTTTAAAAAAAATTGGTTTCTCGGAAAATTGATGAGAAAGCTAGTTGGTCTATATTATCTCTCACTCATCTCTCTCTCTTTTTTTTTTTTTTGAGAGTGTACTCGAGGGAGGAGGAGTTTCAGATTTGAGAGAACATGTAGAAGGCAAAGCGTCTATTTCTTCCACTAAGAGCATCTCCAGCGTTGGCATCAAACCAGGCAAGAGGCCCCCCAGTCAAGCCCAGCATGCCTCCAGCGCGAGAGAAGAAGCCTGGGCAAGCCCTAGGTCCTACCAACCTGGGCAAGCCCACATGCAAATCCTGCTGGGCTTCAGCCCGAAGGCGCTGAATGTTAGCGTGATGTTATGCTGACGTTAGTGAGCCAAAAAAAATTCAAAAAATTGAAAAAAATTCAAATTTTTTTAAAAAAATACCAAAAAATTATGGATGTTTTCCCAATAAATACATAACAATTTTATTCACTTTCCATACCAAATCTTCATACAAACTCTTCTCCTTCCAATATGTTTTATTTTCCACTCACATTTTTCTACTACTTTCCAATAAAGAAATCATTAAATAATATGACTATTTATTAAAAATATTTGCACATCACAACAAAGATTAATTAAAAACAAACCTTCATTTATTGCAAACAACACACAAAATAAACCATAATTAAAATCTTATCTGAAAATTTAATTCGAAAATTTTATCTAAAATTTTAGGTGATAAATTTATAATAAGTAGTGATACGTGACAACCGAAAATATTATATGAAAAGCTTATCAAAATTAATGGTTTAAAGTATAAAAAAAATTGAAAATAAAGTATAATGAATAGTATTTGCTCTTGCCCTGGCCTTCCAAGGGTGGAGCCAACTAAGGCAAGGCTGCCACTATTCATGTGAATAGTGGCAGCCCTTGCCTTGCCTTAGCCTTGCCTTAACCTTCATGGGTGGACATGCTCTAATTAATGATCTCGGGCCAATAAAGGGTAAAAATGGTACTTCAAAAAGTAGAGTAATACATGGTAGCCCATTTGAACTGTCTTGATTATAGCCGCGTATATTGTTTAATTATATTGGGTCCTCTTTTTATTTTTATTTTTAAATAAAGTACAGTCGCGCGCTATACTCTTAAATTTTACTTTTCCAAAGTTATTATCCGTATAAAGAATTTAGTATTTTTTTCTGTTTAATACTCATATTATACATGTACGTATATATTTTTTAATAAACTTCCGTTTTCCATATAATACTCGTATAATACTTCCTTTTGATTTTTTACTGTTCCATAGTTATTATACGTATAAAGAATTTAGTAGTTTCTTGTTTAATACTCGTATTATACACATACGTATGTATTTTTCAATAATACTTCCCTTTTTGTATAATACTCGTATAATACTTCCTTTTGAGTTTTTTACTTTTCCATAGTTATTCCACCTATAAAGAATTTAGTATTTTCCCCTTTAATACTCGTATTATACATATACATTTGTATTTTTTAATAATACTTCCATTTTTCATACACGTCTTAAAGCCTCTACAAAATACAAGTTCTTTTTTAAAAAGCAAACATAGAATACATGTTTTACACACGTACGTATGTATTTTTCATGTTTAATGCACGTGATTTTTAGAAAGTTTTCAATAATACAAACAAAATTCACGTATTATACACATAATTTTCACATATTATTAAATAAAAATAATATTTATTAAATTATTAAAATAAATTATCGTAAAATAATATATAATGGCCAAACTTTCAGTTGTAACTTGCCAAAAGTATAATGTTTTTCAATAAATAGTACAGCCGCGCAGCTATACTGGTGTTCTTTTAATTATAGCCGACCGCTATACGCCTGTGTTCTTTTAATTGTTTTTTAAAATTAATTGTATAGCCATGCGGCTATACTATTTTGTTTTTGGTGAAGAGTCGTATAGTGGCTGAGGCTGTAGTGCAGGCCTTGCCATATGGCATGGAGCTGGGATAATTTATGAAGGTCACGTGTGGGCTGATCCTTCGGCATGTGCTTTGGGGCTGGACCTCTAAAGCTTAGGCAAGATCCTGAAGCTAGGCTTTTTGAAGGCTTGTGATAAGTTCATAGGAGCTGGGCATGGAAGCTTCAGGAGGTCCTTGATCTTGAACACATGCCTTACCGTTTAGCAAGGTCGTGCGTCAAAAATTCGAAGATAAAGGTAACTTGTATGGTAACATATCACCTTCACATTTTGTATTATGATTTATTCACATGGCATACATTACGTAGCCTTTTTTTTCTTCTTCCAGATGATATAGACCCTGATTTCTTGCATATTAATCATTCCTCTTTTTTTGGTGGTTCATTCCCTTGATTGTGTACCTACAAATTATTTGATCATGCGCCTACACATTTACCTGTTATGTTTTATTGATAATAGGTACATTCCATATATAAAAGAGGTATGTTGTTTTTATTGATAATGTCAATTTAGCTATTATCTCTTATTGATAATAATTTAAATATTTTGTTTTTGCTCGGGTCTAATCCCTTTGAAACTTCGGCCCGGCCCGAGCTACAAAAATTTGAGATCTAAATAGTACAATAAATAATATTTTAAGCTTGATTAAGTAACTTATTGAGTTGGACCCTAGTCATCGGGTTTTACTTATAAAAATAGTGTTTTATTTATAGGTTAATAAGGTGATGGGCTACTAAAAAAAAAAAAACACCCATCAAGTTAAACCTCAAGAATCATTGTGAATCTTCGACCAAAAGAAAAAGAAAAAATTGTGAATCAATCATCCATCAGCAAATAAAGACATTTGACTTTTAGTTCCTTCCTAGAATCATAGGCAGATATAAACCAGAAGAAACATGCTGAAACCAAAGGATATGTATGGTTCAAAACTAACAAAAATGACAAAAATATTGCTTTTTTTCAGGTGTAGTGTATGCCCTTGATTTTTCAAACCTTGTTGGCTTTTGTCATATAGATATTATCAGGGGAAAACGTACGTTGGGACAAGAGGGGTTGGATGAACCTTTGGAATGCTGAAAATTTGGCTAGGGACTCCATGAACGACCCCTTGGATAGATGCTCGACGAAAGTCCTAGCCCATTTGCTTCCTCTCCTGCACAACGCACGTCTAACATCGCCGTTGAATCCGACCCGACCCAAATTCCACTTTGGAATCCGAGCCAAACCATGTACGTGCCCGACACCTGCCGGGTGCCAGACACAATTGACCTTATTGCCCTTCTAGTCAAAATTTCAACTATAACTTGGGGTTTGACTTCTGCCGAAAATTCGGCAGAGTCTCCCTTGTAATTAGACCCATCCCAAAGTTACACCTATCCACAAGCAACCAAAATACACACCAACTGCCAGCATGCAAAATATTTACATTCCAACAGTAAAACAAACATACTAGGGCAATATCAGAAGCTCTATCAGAAGGTTACAAGAAGAAAATAATTAAACAAGACCCTACATCGTCAAGAGGTGTGGCGGAAGCTGGACTCGGCCCGGTGGTGGCGCACTGACACACAACTACTGCCTGGGGCGTAAAACATTGAAAAGGGTGAGTGGACCAAAAACAAAGCTTTAGAAAATAAACTACGAACATACTAACCCTCTGTAAAAACAAGTATGAACTAAAACATTTCTTTTATCTATATTCATACTGAAATCAATGCATTCATATTTATATCTATAGAATCATTCAAATACTTAATCAAACATGAAATCTTAAAAGCATTGAAATCAACTATAATCTACCACCTAGGTGCACCCATTTAGAAATCAGTCAATTCCTTTATAATCCGTCAATTCCTTTCTTGTGCCACCGGAGTGACACATTCTCGAGGTCTTGGTGACGCAAGGTCAACCCAAACCGCAATCTCGCAGGATTCAGGGGATACTAGGTCAACCTGATCCGCAATCTCGCAGGATTTCAGGGGATACTAGGTCAACCTTATCCGCAATCTCGCACCTCACGGTTCGGGCGTCCCCGTAACTCGTGGGTCAGTGTCAAGCATGCAGACCTAACCGAAGGCAACAAGATGTCCGTCGACACCATTAAAACCGAAGGCAACTGGATGTCCGTAGACATCGTTATAACCGAAGGCAACCATTTAAATCTGAAGGCAACATATTATCGAAGGCAACCTTTATTAATCTTGGGTACCTATGGTGGTTTCTAAGAAAATATGATTTTAGAAAAGCTAAAAAGAAATAAAATGAATTCTTATTTATTTAAGAACTCTCCTGTCATTTAATCTGTTATTTAATTAGATTTTCCCTTTTCCCTATATCCCTTAAGGATATCCCACTCGGCAGCATATAAATTGACTTGCTTAAAAGCATATAATAATTAAAACATATAAAAGCGATAAATCAAGCTGTTAACACTCTGATCAATGAATAACTTATTCAAGATCAAATAATAAGAATAAATTGCATAAAATCATTTATAAAACAAAAAGTCCACTCAGAGATACTCTGAGCTAGCTGGACCCTTTTGAAGGTCCCTCATGCGGGTCACCTGGTGCCTGAATAACCATCACAATCTTTATTAATAACTCTCTCTAGGAAAATAATATTAAATTAAAAATCCTGACCCCCGGCTCCTAAAAGTGCGTGCATCACTTTAAAAGTCATTTTTATGCCCACATTAGCTTTTCCTCTCAGTGGACACGCTTTAGAAGTATCTCGGGACTTAAAAGCGATAAAGTCCTTAAAAGTCAACTCGGACCCCGTGGGGTCCACGACCTCAGAATTCTAATCCGATCGTTCCTAGGGGTTCCACTATGCTTGGGACACATGTCCCGAGAGTTTGGTCTCGATTCGGACGGTCGGATTGCTTACGATCGCACGATTACAGACGGTGAACGATTTCCCACAATACTAACCCTAGGGTTGGCCTTTTAGGCGTATCCGGACTCCGATTCACAATCCGTCGAATCCTACACGATTCTGAAATTACCTAGATCAACATACTCCAGTTTGACTACGATCCAACGGCCCGAATGTATTGAACCCGAAAAACGCACACTATACGAGATCCGTTCGGGTTCAAACGTTATCCGAATTGAGATCCGCGAATTCCTACACGCTTGTGAGGACACGAGGATCGTTCTGGACCAAGAGTGGTCCCTGCTACCTGACCCACGCGCCGGCCGCGCGTGGGTGTGAATAGTAAATTTAGGCGGCCGGAAAATCTCCAAACTGCCGGCCCAAACTCCTATCATAGGTAATACACTCTATTGGAACCACTTTTGTTCTTGGACTATGGCCAAAAAATGACTGGAAGTGACTGAAACTGGCCACGGAAACTGACAGAATCTTTAACTCGAAAATCAACTTATCAAAGTTCAAAATCTCTAAAAACCTACCCAACCATCAGCTAGAGCATGAAAATCAGTCGAATTTTCATACCTCATTTGTCCGATTTGGTGGCCGGATGACGACGACGAACGAGCCGACGAAATTCTGCCAAAACTGACGCGATTTTCTGGTTTTTCTGGCAGCTTCGTGGCGGCAGGCAGCGGGGAGCAGGCGAGGCTGGGTGGTCGGCTGGAAAACCAGGAGGGGGAGAGGGAAGAGACGCGGGGAGAGAGGGAGAGTGAGGAGAAAGAGAAGAAATCTGTTTTTTTTTATCTTTTTTTTTTTTTTTTGCCCTTTTACTATTTTACTCGTAACTCCTTCAATACAACTCGGAATTAAATCCACTACGTGTCTACGGACTCGTTTTGTCGTGCTCTACGCAACAGTACAAGTAGATTTCCAAAATTCTTCCTGGTCAAAAATTCAACTTAAAACCAATTAAAATATCTCAAGGGTATAATTGTCTTCTCCTCTAATAAATTATTAATTAAATATTAATTAAGGTTTGGGTTGTTACAACCACCACCTTGTGCCGCCGTCTGCCGCCCGTTTTTTTAACTACAAGTAAGCAAAATTTATGTTAATAAATTTTTAGTGATAATATATATTGTTGATATTGAAATTTTTTTTTATGTAATGAAATTTATGGATATGATAATGTAGATTGATTGAGTTTATGCTTGATTGATAATGTGGATTGATTGAGTATATTGAATATTGATTGATATTTGATATGATAATTTGGTATATTGAATATTGATTGATATGGGTTTAGGGTATATTGAATATTGATAGTGGGTTATTGACATTTTCATATTCATATGATAATTTGGAAAAAAAAATTAATGATTGATTGAATTAATTGATTTGTAGATTTATGGAATGAATCTTTAAAAGAAAATTATCTACGGATAGTCCTTCTCCGTCTAATCCGGGTAGTTCAAATGCAAAACCAATTAAAGTAGATGATATATTGGCTAATCTTCAGGGCAGACCCTAGATTAAGAACTCGAATGATGGATTATATTCCTAATATTTGGGATGAGATCCGACAAGCATATCTACAAAAGGGATCTTGTCAACCTAGAAGTTATAAATTCCCACAAACTAATCAATTAGGAATTAATAGGCGCTTCATTGCTCAATGGTTTGGCAAGTATGATTGGTTGGAATATAGTATAGCTAAAGATGCTGCGTTTTGTCTTCATTGTTATCTTTTCAAACCTAATTTTGATCAAGTAGGTGGTGATGCATTCACTGGGGTATGCTTTAATAATTGGAAAAGGGGAAAAAAAGATTTAACCTTCATGTTGGACCAGTTGGTAGTGTTCACAACCAAGCTAGAAAAGTTGCTTATAATTTGATGCATAAACTACACACACTGAAACAATTGTGATCAAGCAAACAAACCAAGCTCGCATAGCTTATCGCACTTGCTTGAATGCATCACTTAAGTGCACTAGGTATTTGTTGCGACAATGTCTTTCTTTTCGTGGTCCTGATGAAAGTGCCATTTCAAGTAATAAGGGGAATTATTTAGAGCTCTTGCAATTTCTTGCGGATCATAATGAAAAAGTTAAGGCCGTTGTGTTGGAAAATGCTCCGAGCAATTGAAAGTTAATAGCTCTTTCAATTCAAAAAGATCTTGTCAATTCTTGTGCCAAAGAAACCATTGGTCTTATCTTGAGTGATGTAAAAGATAGATATTTTTGAATAATGGTGGATGAAGCACGTGATGTTTCAATAAAGGAGCAAATGGCGATAATGTTGCGTTATGTGAACGACAAAGGACAAATAATTAAAAGGTTTGTAGGGGTTCAACATGTAACCGACACTACTTCAAGTGCACTAAAGGAAGCCATTGTTGAATTCTTTTCTTTCGCGAATTTGAGCTTTTCCAAGCTACGAGGACAAGGTTACGATGGAGCTAGAAATATAAGAGGTGAGTTCAATGGCCTTAAAACAAAGATTTTGAGAGAACAACCTTGTTCATTTTATGTTCATTGATTTGCTCATCAACTTCAACTAGCTCTTGTTGCTGTAGCAAAGAAAACATTGATGTCAACTTTTTTTTCACAATGGCTAATAGTTTGGTTAATTTTGTTAGAGCATCTTGTAAGCGTCGCGATGCACTTAGAGCACAATACCAGGAAGAGCTTGTGAAAACTTTTGAAAATGATTGTCTCATAACGAGATGAGGCTTAAATCAAGTACTAGTCTCAAACGTGCTGGCGATACACGATGGAACTCATATTATGGTACCTTGATGAGTATCATTTCTTTGTTCTCATTTGTGGTGAATGTGCTTCAAATGATTGTTGATGATAATCTTAATGATAGTTCGGGTGAAGCCTATAAGTTATGAAGAGAAATATAATCTTTTGAGTTTGTGTTTCACTTATTTTTAATGAAAGCTATATTGGGAATAACAAATACTTTGTCTCTAGCATTGCAAAAGAAAGATCAAGACATTGTGAGTGCAATGAGTTTAGTGAAAACATGCAAGGAAAACCTACAATTGATGAGAGATAATGAGTTTGAAGAATTGGTTGAGCAATCATCTTTGTTTTGTGACAAACACAGTATTACAGTTCCTACCATGAATAAGGAATATGTAATTCCAGGGAGATCACGACGTAATGCTCCAATGAAGACAAATTATCATTATTATTGTGTGAAGATCTTTATTCATGTAATTGATAGGCAACTTGCGGAATTAAATGATCGCTTCAACAAGGTAAGTATTGAGTTACTTACTTGTTTGGCATGCTTGAGTCCGAAAAATAACTTTGTAGCTTTTGACAAACGAAAGTTAGTTCGTCTTGCTCAATTTTATCCTCAAGATTTTTCGGATGAGACTTATTGATGCTTGAAGATCAACTTGGTGTTTATGTTCATCATATGCGTTCGAGTAGTGATTTTTCTCAATTGGAAGGGATTAGTAGTCTTGTGGAAAAAATGGTGGAGAAAGGAATGCATGAAATATTTCCTTATGTGTATTTGCTTCTTACATTGGCTTTGGTTTTACCGGTTGCAACTGCTTCAGTGGAGAGGGCATTTTCCGCTATGAATATTATTAAAAATCCACTTCGCAACAGAATGGGAGATCAATTGTTGAATGATAGCTTGATTGTTTACATTGAGAGAAATGTTTTTGCTTGTATTGATAACGAAACTATAATGCAACGGTTTCAAAATATGAAAACTCGTCGTAGACAATTGTAACTTGTATTATTGGTTTTGTTATGCATTATGAATGGAAGTACTATCTTTCTATTTTTTTAGTATTATTTTTTTTGTATAAAAATTTCGGAACTTTTACACTGTGACCCCTTGGCCACATAATCCTGGATCCGCCACTGGATATTATAGATTCGTTACTCTCTTTTTCACATCATCACACAATTGAAAGGTTAGTTGGACACTCCAAGTCCAAAATGAGAAATGTAAGAGGCATAGAGATGGAGGGACGTTTGCAGAAAAATACAGTTGAAAATGACTAGACCAAGGGAGGATTCTCATATAATAAGTTTTGGCTAAAATACAGAAGAAAACTTCAATATTGCATCGTGTCATTAGCAGCAACCTGATAGAAAATAAGCACATTATGGTTAAAATGTTGAGAAAACCAAACCAAATAATGAATAAACAAGTTTAGAAAATAAGTTGGATCTAAACCTAAATCAAACAAGTTGATTCATTGTCTTGTATTGTAATTAACACAGAGATATTTGTCATATTATTTTAATGGACCCAATCAAATTGATCAACATGTGTAGGCCATGGAGAAGCCAGCCAGCCAGCCAACATATGTGATGTGGTCTCAACCTTTTGTCTGGTAACTGGGGGTTTTTTGCAACCCCTCAAATCTCTATATGCTAGCTTCTCACACAGGATCACAGCTAGGAGTTAGCTAGTACTATTTTTGACAATTAATTAAAATGAGCATGCATTCATCATGCATGAGTGTATGGTTCGAACCTATGGGTGTATGGTTCGAACCTAGTTTTCCAAAATAGATGTTACTTTCAATGGGTTACCATCGAAATCATTGCATTGTTTTAGTGGTAGTCCATCGAATTTGAATATGGTTTTTACGAAAGTAGATGTTACTTTCTGGTGGTTTACCATTATTTGAGGGTCCCAAATCATTGCATTGTTGCTTCCATTGTTTAAGGGTTCCAAATAACTTTTTGCAGTTTGTCAGCACTTCTTTTTTAATATGTCATCTACATAATAAATGTTGTGCTTTCCGAAATATAGACATAATAAAATTCATGAGTGCTAACTCTTGATCAGTGACAATAACACTAGGAAGACAATTATCATCCAACAAACTCCTTAATGCAGTCAAAGCCCATGTGTAATTGTCTTCGTTTTTAGTATTTATATACACATACGCAACAGAGAATGTCATATTAGTAAATGTCACCCCCACAATTTACAATAGTGGGAAACACTACATATTAGTCTTATAGGCGCAATCCATGATAAGTACATGTGGAAATGCATGCAAAATATCAATATTAATGGGGTGTGTCCAAAACAAGTCAGTTACAATATCACTAGATGTCCTATGCCTCTCAATATAATTGTGTTCGAATAACTTAGTAAGTAATTGTTGCATTTGTGTTCTCCCAGCAAATTCTTTGGTTCTATTTCAGATCCTAGCATTGTATATTGTCTTCATAGTTGAAATATTCATTGCATCTCTATCCTTCTGAGTGACCAAAATATCTCTAGGTTTCACCAAACTCTTATACATGTTCACCAACAAGGCATTCTCCTTTTCAGAAAGTCACCTAACAAATGAATGACATTGAAGATATTCTGAAATAAGATGGTTATGTACGCACAAACCACCTCTAACTTCCAATCATCCACTTCACAAATATTGACACCTTTTAAGATAATTTATCAAAAATAGCCAAAACTTGACCCTTAATTTCAAAAATGTTAGTTTTTGTACAAAAAATTGAAATATAGCAGAAAATTCACCTAAATAGACACAAATGCCCTCAAATTTAAAACCCACATAAACCTAAAAAAGAAACCTTATTAAATAAAACTTTGAAATATTTCCTCCAAACACTTTTCCAATCACCTCTCTATTTCTTTTTCATTTCTTTTTTCTTTCTTCCGTTTGTCTCCAGCACCACTCCCTCGCTTTTCCTTTTCTTTTTTCCTCTCTCTCTCTCTCTCTCTCTCTCTTCTTCTTCTTCTTCTTCTTCTTCAAAAATTGTCACAAACTTAGAGGTATTCAATAAAACAATCTACATTAAAAAAATATATAATTAAATATCTATTCATTACAATTCATAAAGTTAAAGAGAAAAATATTACACCACTCCGTCTATGAGGTAGGATGAAATGCAATTGGATTCTTGCAAGTTTGTCGATAACGGCCAGTTGAACCACATCTTGAACACTTACAAGTTGATGGTTCTTCTCCTCGTGATGGGATTCTCTTTTCCTTACGTCTGTTGTGTCTTCTTCATGTAATTGGTGGTAGCACAATTATATATTGTACATCATCAGACACCACCCAATCTGTTTGATCCCCAACTGGCCATATAGGTTCTGCGTACGCAATTACTAATGAATTTGTAGTATAATATTTTGAACACAATGGGTAACACGAAATTTGTCGATGCCTAAATGTAGCACAAGCATATGCACATGGTAGTTGGTCAAGATCAAATTCTCGGCATGTGCAACACTTCCCCTCTAAATTTTCAACTTCAACACAACTTCCATCATATACATGAAATGAGTATGCCTTAATAAGAGAAACATATTCAAGAAACCAATATGTTTTATTTCTTTAAAATTAAATACTTGCAACAACGAAAAAAAAGGTAATGAATTCAAAATACCTGCAATGATAATCCTTTTTGGTTATTTTCTTGCACCAACTTGTTAGCCCACTCCGTCAAATGTGAATCCATTTTGGTTGCCTCAGTTCGAACGCTTATGAAACCAATTTTGAAGTATATTCATTTTTAAATACTCCATAAAATTGGTGATAGGCAACTTACGAGCATTTCTGGTGATTGAATTGAGATATTTAGCAATATTTGTTGTCATTAGGTTGTACTGCTTCCCATTAAAGTACGCACGAGCCAAGTTTTCATATCCAGTTGTATGAAGATAATTACCCTCATGAGGGTCAACATTAAATATTTGCACCATATGACAATCAAGACGTTTTAAAACCTGTTTTGGATTGTTGTATGATTTGGGGGCTGAGTGCTTAAAATACTTGTGATTGTGTTGGGTTGTTAAACATCGTACGATGGAAATTGAGAAGTTATTTTATGTTAATTATGGTGGTCATGCATAATTGAATTCGAGTTCATTATTTGCTTCTTTAAATCTCGTTTGACTTAAGAGCCGCTGATGCTTCTTTTTTTGAATTGTTGAAGGCCAGAGGCCTAGTTTGTAAACTGCTTGACGGTTAACTTGTGCATGCTGAGTGATTGTGGATATTTAAATTGCTTGTTGTACAGGTGAAAAATTTGGGAAACGAGCAATTTACAAGGGAGACTCTGCCGAATTTTCGGCAGAAGTCAAACTCTAAAGAAACTTTGGGTTTCATAGAAGGGCAATTTGGTCAGGTGTGCTTGGCACATGCCAGGTGTCGAACACACACAGGGTTCGCGCAAATTCCAGGGTTGGGTCTTATCAAAGGTCAAAATAGCTTGCATTAAATTTGTGGTTAGCAATAAGTTTTTGAAAAAATAAATATATTTATGTTTGTTGCCACTGAATTGTATGTAAAAATTCGGTAATACATCACTGAACACCGTTCCATGTTATGGTGGATCTCCACCGCATCTTAAGTTAACTGCTGGTCAAACACAACCAAAATAAGTGTAATGTTTCGATGGCATCCCATCAATGTACCTATCGTGTTCTGTCCTAATGTGCTGAACTCAACCAGCGACCATCAAACTTGAAAAACACCAAAAAATAAACTTATACCTCATTCGAAGCCTCTCCAACTTCAGGATCACCCATCATGAATAAATACAAGATATTTTTTCACCAATATAAGCGTATAAGCCTCGTTAGAGTTATAGGAACATGATGGTTTGAGAAAAAAGTCTAACTAGGGTTGCAAGAACATATGTGGGGTGTAGTGAGCAAAATTAATTTTTATTTTAAATGTTTTTTTTTGTTCTTAACGGTAATTATGTAGAAGGATAAAATAAGTTATTCATGTTTAAAATTAGTATAGGGTGTAAAGAGCAAATAATGAGATTCCAATAAAATCTCCCTTGACTTTATCTTGGATTATCATTGAGATTTTCTATTTAAACCCCACACTTCTCTTTGTTCACCCCATGTTCTAAGTTCACCCCAACTTTTAATTTAAATTTTCACAATTTCTAGGAAAATCCCACTATCTTCCCAAACTACCCTTAAATACATCCCGAGCTGAAAAAAATAAGAAATAAAAGAGATTTTCTATTCTAACCCCACAAAACATCATGTATAAGTTTTAAATCAAAAATCAAAACAACGAAGCAATCAACAACCAAGAGTGCCCAAAAAAAAGAAGGCAATCAACAAAGGGAAGAGAATAAGATCATTACAGCCAAACAATCAACAAGCCTTTCCATCAGCTCCCACGAAGATTTTAAAGAGGTAGACTCGTCAGTGTTCTACATCTTTAAAAGATGAGTAATCTGGCAATAAGATGTAGAAGAGTTCGTATTTTTCTATAACTTAATATGAAGAGTTGTGGGGTGTGTGAGGTGTGTGTATGGATGTAATAGGGTTAAGTATTAAGTTGGATGATATTTTTTGTCTTTTTACACAATAATAAAACTTACAGCTTAATGATTTAAGCATTTGGGTAACAAAGAGAAGTGTGAGGTTTAAATAGAAAATCTCTTATCATTTACCACAATAATAAATTTCCTATTGATTTTAAATCAAAAATCCCTAAAAAACTAATAATTAATAGTAATGAATAATAATAATAAAATATAAAAAACAGAAACATAGAGTTAAGAAATGAACATCAGCCCCAAAAAAAAAAAAGTTTAGAAAAGAACAACTCTTCCCTTACCCAACGCAACGCCAAACACCCATCCTCTCTCTCTCTCTCTCTCTCTCTGCCGATTCTCTCTCTGTACCCTTCTCCCCTATCACTCATGCTAATAACTTGGCAGGGCAGAAGACGAGTGCGAGACTTGTCAGAGGAGGTCGCCGGTCTTGAAGTGGACATGAAATTCATCACAACTTATTCTGGACCATTATATCAAATTATTTAAAATCTAGTGAAACAAAAAAACAAACGTTGCCATGCCCACTAAAAAGGTGTTAGATACAGAAACTGTCTGAAACTTTGAGTTGATGGTTACCGGTGTGCATGATAATTGAGGCAAGTTTTCAATTTGATTCTGGCGAGCCAAACATGCTCCAAATGTTAGCTCTGTTACGTTTACCAATTACCATGATGCATCTTAGCAACAGAACTGGATTACCTCTCATGGGTTTCTCTCAGGCTCTTCTTCCCATGCTGTCCAGTCTCAAGTTTCTATACCACTCCATGAACTACACGATGACGCCTAGAATCACATCGCCTGATAGAGATTTTAGTGCCAGTTTTAATGTGGCACAATCCAACTGGCTGATTACCAGGCTTAGCAAAGATGGGAAAGTTAGAGAAGCACGCCAAGTGTTCGATGAAATGCCTGACAAAGACGTTGTCACATGGACAACAGTGATCACGGGTTATATCAGATGTGGGATGATGGAGGAGGCTAGGAGGCTGTTTGACAGAGTGGATGCTAAGAAGGATGTGATCACTTGGACTGCGTTGGTCAGTGGGTATATAAGGCTGAAACAAATTAAGGAAGCAGAGAGGTTGTTTTATCAGATGCCGGTGAAGAATGTGGTTTCTTGGAACACCATGATTGATGGGTATGCACGGAATTGTCAGGTTGATATGGCTTTGGAGTTGTTTGAGAGGATGCCAGAGAAGAATGTGGTATCTTGGAATACAGTTTTAACGGCTTTGGCACACTGTGGCAGAATTGAAGAGGCAAGGACGCGTTTTGATTTGATGCCGGAAAGGGATGTTATTTCGTGGACAGCAATGGTTGCAGGATTTTCAAGAAATGGCATGATTGATGAAGCTCGAGAATTTTTTGATAGGATGCCTAAAAGGAATGTGATTTCGTGGAATGCAATGATTACAGGCTACACCCAGAATATGAGATTGGATGAGGCTCTTGAATTGTTTGAGAGGATGCCAGGGAGGGACATGCCATCATGGAATACAATGATTACTGGTTTCATTCAGAATGGGGATTTAAAGCGGGCGCAGGAATTGTTTATTCAAATGCCGCAAAAGAATGTCATCTCTTGGACTACGATGATCACAGGGTATGTACAAGATGGGCAAAATGAAAAAGCATTGATGTTTTTTTCAAAAATGCTGGTGGATAATGGGGTGAAACCAAATCAGGGAACTTTTGTGAGTGTTCTAAGTGCTTGTAGTAACTTAGCTGGTTTCAGTAAGGGACAACAAATACATCAGATGATAAGTAAAACAGTCCATCAGGAATGTGCATTCTTGGTATCAGCACTCATAAACATGTATTCAAAATGTGGGGAGTTAGTCACTGCTAGGAAGATGTTTGAAGATGGATTGACAATCCATAGGGATATGGTCTCCTGGAATGGTATGATTGCAGCCTATGCACATCATGGATGTGGTATTGAGGCAATTAACTTGTTTAATGAAATGCGGAAATTAGGGTGCAAACCTGATGATGTTACTTATGTGGGGCTGCTTTCTGCATGCAGCCATGCTGGTTTGGTGGAGGAGGGGCTAAAGTATTTTAATGAGCTTCTTAGAGATGGGTCAATACAAGTGAGAGAAGATCATTACACATGCTTGGTTGATCTCTGTGGTCGGGCAGGGAGGCTCAAAGAAGCTTTTAATGTCCTTGAGAAGCTGGGGACTAAGATATCAGCATCTGTTTGGGGGGCTCTTCTTGCTGGATGTAATGTTCATTGCAGCATGGATATTGGGAAGCTGGCTGCAGAGAAGCTTTTAGAGGAGGAGCCAGAGAAAGCAGGCACTTACTTGTTGTTGTGTAACATATATGCTTCATCTGGGAAATGGAGAGAAGCTGCAAAGATAAGGATGAAAATGAAAGAGAAAGGGTTGAAAAAGCAGCCTGGTTGCAGTTGGATAGAAGTTGGAAATAAGGTGCATGTGTTTGTGGTTGGTGATAAGTCTCATTATCAGTCCGAACTTATATATTCTTTACTTTGCAATCTACATGAAAGAATGAAGAAGATTGGTTATATACCTTATGATGATCTGACAGTAGATGATGATTTTTCATGAACATAGATTCTCGATTAGCAGATAGTTCAAAAGGCACTATTAGAAAAGTGATTAATTATCCACGACGAGTTCGCTCACATCTCTCTCTTTCATTGGCAGCTCCTCTCACTCTCTCAGACCCATCAAATTCTCCAAGGTTTTTCACGAAACCCCAGTTGCTATTTGTTTGTTTCCTTTCTTTATTTTTATGCTAAATTGTTATAAGTCCATATTCTTATGTTCTGGACTGCGAATGAATCTTCCGTTCATGGTATAGTCCATACCCTTTGGCATTTTATTTGTTGAGTCATAGATTAGTATAATACTTTAACCTTGAATAAGTGTATGAATTGATCTGTGTAGTAATTCTCTTGATGCTCTAGAAAGAGGATCATAAGTCATAATTTTCCTTTCAAATAAATTATACCTAGATCACTTTATCTGACTTGCTTGTGTGAAAGTAATGCCAGAACTTGAATTGTAAACGTAGAAAATGAAAAGCACTGGATGGCTTATCTGCAAAAGAATGTGATTTTTTAACTCCCACTAGTTACATACCAATTCAAGAAAATCTCTGAAACTATTATATGTCAAGTTCTTTCTCTTTTTCCTATCTTGGCTGGTGTTATTTGATACCAAAGGCAGAGGTAGGATGTTACAAAAACTGGGTTGGGCTAACATAGAGACAGCCTTGACTCTATGAGGAGTCTCACGTGAATTTGTTGGTTGCTTCATTGCATATTGCAGCTCATAGATTTTTCATTTCCTAGCAGCTTCTTGCTTATAAACACAACCCCTCAAACAAGCCAAGCAAGAAATTCAAAGAATTCCTCCTGACAACTGCATAATTGTGTGTGGTTTACACGGTTGGTGGCTATCATCCTAATCTTTTTTATTTATATGTGCAAAACCACATATTGGATCTAGCTCCGCATAGAGCAAGTCTAGACTGAAAATTTCCTTTAATTTCATTAATTAGGAATCTCATTCCTCAATTTTTTCTTTGTTCTGCCATGCTTATGTAGATATTTGATCTTTTCAATGACAACAACAACGGATATATCAAGTTTGCAGAGTTTGTGCAGACATTGAGTGTTTTCCACCCAAAAATCCCTGATGCAATCAAAATTACTTGTAAGTAATATAGTCATGATACTATGACAGTAAATCCTACTTTGGCCATCTCCCATGTGTTTGGAATTTTTAGATTTTCAATTGGCAGTAGTAGCATGTCTTGCACAGAATCTTCTGCTGCGTTGTTTTTCACCTCAAATGCACACTCTAAAATGGATACATTTGAATGGCAGATGCTTTTGATTTGTATGATTTGGGGCGCACTGGTTACATCAAGTGAAGTGAGGTAAGTCACAGTGGTTTCTTTTTTGTTTCTGAATGCTCATTGAGTTAAAGATCTTAAGGCATAAGTTTGTGTGGACTGCTGGTTTTCCATAGAAGACGAGAGGCGGATGTGAGAAACTTATTGAAGACAGATAGGATATTCTTGATTGCTAGTATCTTCTGAGATTAGTTGTTCTTTGTTGATTATGATTCATAATAAAACTTACGCCAAAGGTAAGACTGAACTATAAAAAGTAGCCTACAATAGGAAGTAGTGAGGCCCAGCTTCAAAATCAAGCTCAATTCTGGAAATATGTTCATATTGATTTTTTGTTGTTGTTGTGAGTTTCCTGTTGTCTGTAATAGGTTACTAAGGGACTTGTATCAGTTTGAGAAAGTTCATTAAAATTCACTGACAATATTTTTTTACTATTGGAGATATGTAGAATTGTGAAATTCTGTTGACATTTCCTGCAAACATGATCTCTTCAGAAAGCAGGCAAAGTTTTGTACAGAAGAAATCCAAAGTATCTGGCTACCATTCAATGTGAGATTGTCACTGGCCATGATTTCTTCTATTTAGTGTGTCAAAATAAACAAAACAGTTTTTTTATTCACCCATAGTAATGATAAGTCACAATTAGGTAGCCATCAATTACGTGCACATTAGCAACCTCATTTGAATCCCATCTACCTTTTGGCAATTTGCCTTTTTCTTCGGAACTTCAAAGGATGACTGCAATGATTGCGGCAAACTCATTGCTATCATTGAAGTTAAATGCCTTTTCAAAAAATCAATTGCAAGACATGCTAGACTATTTAGGACAGTCCCTTTAAGTCTATTCTTGTGCTGAGCATGCCTTTTATTTTGGGAGGAATTAGTTCTCTTCTGCGAATTATCTGTCTTTTAGATGTTCCTGCTCCAAATATATTGATGTCAGCATTAAGTCAATTTAGTGTAATAAAGATTTGGCGGCAAGCTTTTGATTGTTTGTTTTCATCTTTCATGAAATCAGAATGCAAGATGCTCAGGATCTATAGTGGTAATTGTTTTTTGAATGAGATGGGGCATTCATAATTGGTTCTTTTTTGTCTTCCGTTTCTCCAACAAATTAAGTTAAAAATGTTATTGTTGCAGTGTTTTTTCTATTATTGAGCATACTGTAGATTTTTAAAATTTTGTTCTTGCAACTTAAATCAATATCTGCACTTTTTTCCCCTTGATTCTGAGCCATGTACATTTGCAGATGAGTGGAGGTCATGGATAAGATGGAGGGACTTATTTTATTTTTAAATTCAGGTTGATAGTGCAAGAATATCAACCAAGTGAATGTTTCTGCACTTTACAGTTTACACTCAAAGTCAAAGTGGTCCTCGTCGTCTACCTTCTGTGCCTTGACCTCCGAAGTTTGGTAGAGGTTTAGAAACTAGGAGATCTTAATCTTAGTCTACAATTCATAAGATATGATTTGATTTGATTATCACCCCTAATGTGATGATGAGTTCCCCACCCAAGGTACTGGTTGCTAGTTGCAAACTTACAACTTAGAGTTGAGTTCAGATTGTGATAATTGGATAGTCAAGTTAACTAAATCAGCTTGGTCAAAGCCTCATATGTAGAATTGTAACATGATAATCATCATGATGGTTTGTTTATTTGCAGTAGCAAGTTTCTATGCACAAATATATCTCAGAATTAAGGTACTCATAAATATAACAGCTTACTATTTTTATGATTGAACAGAGTATTTATCATTCATTAGCCTATGGATTATCACTATTTTCTGCATAAAAATTGTATGAAGAGTGTTCAATTTTCTGAATGGATATCCATCATGATTTTTGTTTTGGTTGAAGATGTAAAGTCAGTAAACTCTTAGATATCACAAATAGGTTATGGGCTATATTATAGTGTATTTTTGTGATTTATAATTTTGTGGATTTGGATTTTATTAGAAGATGACTTTTTATATCTATTTTATCTCTTTTCCTTTCCACATTTGATCCGGTGGGGTTTTATCCATCTCTTTTCCTTTCCTACATTTGATTCGATTTGATATCCATGAGGCATGAAATCCGGAGTCAATTTGACAACCTTAAGGGACCCTCCTCATGCAATTTTGTTCATTTCTGTCAAATTTGCCCTCCCAATTATCGAGATGGATTCACGACATCCATTTTTTTTCTTTTCGAAGGGATACTTTTTCATGTTCAGAAGGGACAGGGAAAACTATCTTTTTCCTTTTCCGATGGGACAAACTAGCGTGGTAGACTCACACTTATAAGGAGGTTACTTAGAGCGATTTTTATTGATGTGGGACAACTTTGTTTCTTCGTTTTTTTTTTTTTTTTGTTCTTCATTCTCTCCTTGATAGTTTCATATTTTTATCGATGCAGGTTCAAACTTATCTCAGGCTGTGAAGGGCCCTGCTCGGCCTGATCGGATTACAAAAATAAGATTGCAGTTTAAAACATTCCTTTCTGAGGCAACTGGATTTTATCATGATTTGATAGTGAAGATGAGAGCAAAGTATGGGCTCCCTCTGGCCTCTGGGGTAATTCTCTGAGGATTCTGAAAATAGAATTGTTATGGACAAGGATACTGAAATGAAGATGATGCCACCGATGTTTGATCTACTGGGGTGATCTTGCATTCTACAAAGGATCATCAGCTATTTGTTTTGATATTTTTCCCCGGATGTGTCTGTTTATGATGATTTTGGCCCTTTACTCTGACAAAACAAATCATCCTCCTTTTTCAGCTTCCTAGAGTTGGTGGCTGTTTATCGATATTTTCCTAGCCTGGCGGTGGATAGTCCCTTTTCAACTGCAAGGGATAACTTGATTGTTGCATTGTGACAAGGTATGTATTGTGTTCTTAGCGTGACCTATGGAAATGTTGTAATTGTTTCCTGTGCTGTGCTCTTATCTTGACATTTTTTTAGGAATTATTCCCAATCATTTACCCTTTCCAATAATAATTCTTCTCTCAAAATTTTAGGCCATAATTAGAGGTCTAATGGTTTTTCTTTTGGCTTGTCAAGGATTACTTCTAACTTTTGTTCACTGAGAATCGTATAGCTTTGCGAAACTTTTGGTCACCCGTGCTTCTTTCTTGCGGTATTTGGTGATGTGAAATTTACTCAATCTTGTTAAGTCGTACGATAATTGGCCTGTTCCCAGAAACATTTAACATTCTGAGAACATATTGATTGATAAACTAGCTGATTTTGATTAATTACTGCATAATTGGAACATAAAGAATACCCTCTGTGTCTCAAAGAGATTGCCTTCTATGAACAAGTGAATATTGAAAACTGATCATAATGGTTACAGATTAATGTATTTCAGTCAACTCTCTCATTCAGACTCTGAATTTTTTAGTGGATGAGAAGAAGGAAATCCCTTCTGTTGTTTACCAGTTCAATTCTTCCATCAACTTTTTCTGCAAGGCCAAAATGATGGATGATGCATTGAAGATGTACAGAAGAGTGCAAGAGATGAAAGTTCAACCCACTGAGCAAACACTTACCTATCTGTTACATGCGATCTTGTGGGGGAACATTAAGAGGAATATGGAGAGTGGAAATTTGGTGGTAAGCAGAGATCTACATGAGTACTTGCTACTGAACTGTCTTCGTGGTGGCTACTTTGAGAGAGTGATGGAGGTCTTTGACTTTATGAGGGAACATGGTATGTGCACTGACAAGTGGTTGTACAGGAGTGAGTTTGTAAAACTTCATAAGAATCTTTATAGGAATTTAAAGCCGTTAGAAGCCAGAACTGAGGCTCAGTTGATTGAAGAGAAGTTCAATATGAACTGGGATGATTTACTGCAACATTCTTGCAATATTAAAGTAAATTGAGGAGAGCTAAGAAGTAAATATGGGGTTAAATTAGATTCACTAATGTATCTGGACGTAGAAAAGAAAAGCCATTTATGGTGCATTGCGACTCTCATTGACCTAAACCAATTACCTTCTACAGCTCCGAGTTTCCTATTTGAAGGTTTTGCAACAGCGAATATGGAAGATGCATTATGGTTCTCAGGTGAAACCAAACTCGTACTCCATTTGTAATGTCTGAATCATGCCGGGGAGGGACATGCCATCATGGAATACAATGATTACTGGTTTCATTCATAATGGGGATTTAAAGCGGGCGAAGGAGGAGTTGTTTATTCAAATGCCGCAAAAGAATGTCATCTCATGGACTACGATGATCACAGGGTATGTACAAGATGGACAAAATGAAAAAGCATTGATGATTTTTTCAAAAATGCTGGTGGATAATGGAGTGAAACCAAATCAGGGAACTTTTGTGAGTGTTCCAAGTGCTTGTAGTAACCTAGCTGGTTTAAGTGAGGGATAACAAATACATCAGATGATAAGTAAAACAGTCCCCAAAAAAACCTGTATATGTATTTTACTCCTAAACTAAACTCACATGCTTGAGAATCTCTTTCATTATAAAAACCAAATAGGCATATATCGTTAACCCCTATCAGAAACTCTACTTTCTTCTATTATACTTGCTTATGCTTTTGCCTGGTCCATCAAAACCAAAAGGTACCTAAGCAGGGCATTACATAACACCCAATATTGCTAAGCCTAGTGGTGCGAGTTTGTAACTAAGCAGGCATTCTAGTAATTAGTTGCTTGATTGAAACCTTCCCAGGTGAGGCATGATAGTCTTGGAGTGTTCACCTTGGTGGTGGGGAAGTCGCATAAAGCAAGCCCCTACCCTCAGGTTAGTAGGGCCCCCCAGGTACAAAGGGTGGGTAGTAAATTTAGGGTTTGAAAAAGAGAATTTAACTGGGTGTACTGTGACCCCACGGATCAAGATGCCTTCCCTCAGTGTGCTGCCTGAGCTAGGACCTCATCACACAATCACTTTTTCTCTCCATCATTTGCAACAGCTCCTCCAATTTTGATCCTCTTATTGTTATCCAAGTAATTATTTTCTCTTCTTTCTTTACTTTTTCCTTCTTGTTTAAATATGAATTTCTCTGATGTTGATTATTTGTATTTGCTTTCTTCGTGACGACATTGTTGTGTATGTCATGGATATTCACGGAAGCATATAGAAATGGTAGAATCGATGAAGAAGAGTGGAGGGAATACGTTGCAGAAAATCCTTCTTTACTGAAAGTGCTCTAATGGAATTTGTAAGGCAACTCATTACATTAGTGACACATGACTAATGAGTTGCATAATTTTGTCAGATGATTGAATTAGTTCAACTATTGAATTTGCTCTTGCTACTTTTTGATGTTTTAGTTGCATATGTAAATTCAGTAAATTCATGGATTTCACAAATAGGTTATGGTTATATTATAGTGTATTTTTGTGATTTATAATTTTGCAGATTTGGATTTTTATTGCATATTTTTATTTATTTTATTGCAGAAATTTATTTTTAACCTAGAAATGTAATTTAATTCAATTGTATTAAAAATAAAATGTAATGTAATTAAATGCAATGCAATTCCACTGCAATATCCAATTTTAGTCACCAAACATTGGTTGGAGGGCAAAAAGCTTATTGATAAATAGTGCACCAAAAGCAATTCTTTTCTTGTTTGTTGGGCAAGATAAATGGGATTGGACTACTTTAGTCCAGTCTCACCTTTGATCATTAGATTAAGCTGCAACAGGAATAATCATAATCTAGGCCCCCTCAAATAGTGTTGCGAGTCCCTCCTTATACAAGGCTTGGGAGTTGTTTTGGGCCATCCCATCCTAAATTTGTGTTTGCCCCTCTTGGGTTGGAAATCACCTAACCTTGTGAGTAATAGGAAGGTAATGCTAATCCTACTAGGAATAGGAAAACAGAAAAATAATCTCCTCACACTAGGAATAGTAAACTAATCCGAAATAGTAAGACTGGAAATCAACAACAAACAAGAAACCAAATAAGCAATGGTCCAAATCCCAATTCAATCTGGATTATTGGTTATGCTACATCATTTTCAAGGGTGACAAGAACTCAACACCGGTGAGTCAATGATCGGAGAAGACAACAGTCACTAAGGGTAGTGTCGACGATGGGTAAAGGTATGATGAACTGTTGGTGGATGTCCGGTGTGTGTACATAGGCACACTTTAGATTTTTGCCCTAAGAGCTCAAGACCGGCTTTGGTAAGAACCAAAGTCGGAAGAATGAACTCGATACAATCTAAAGATGATTTTGGTATTGATGCAGGAGAGATGGATCAAGTTTAAAATGTAATCTGTGTGGGGCTAGGCTGCAACATTAAAATCCAGGTAGGGGCACCTCCGTGCCAAATCTTATATTCTTATGTGTGTGTGAAGTAAATAGATACGAATGAAGGGAAAAATCTGCATTGTTTTTATTTGGCATCCATATGTCTAGTTTTGTTGGGAACATGGATACCTTCTTTGTACGATGTGATATCCAAAGATCATTATTATGACAACTTGAGGGTGAAGGGACACATGCAGTGGGCCTTGGAATTCGATACCTTAACCCTACAAGTTATGTTGACTAATTAGACTTACAATCAAAGCAGATGGGGATAGACTATGAGATATATAACTACAAAATGAACAATCTAGCTACCTTACCATAGAAGTTGAATCATTTAATTTATGGGTTACTTGTTTTATTAGTCCCTTAACTTCTACCCTTATTTTGCATTTGAGTCCCTCAATTTCCTAAATCATTCTTGTGGTCCTTTAACTTCACTTTCGTTAGGACAAATAGTCATGTTGTCAATTTTGTTAACTTTTTATGTTAAATGCAGGGGCAAAATGGTATTTTTACATTAAAACCAAAAAATGAATTAAAAAATTCATGTCTTTAAAATAAAAATAAAATAAAAACCAAAAAACTATATATATAAAGTTTGGGGGAGTAGAAATTGGGATAAAGGGGGAGATAGGGAGTTTAATTTTAATTTTTTTTTAGTTTTTTTTAATTTTTATTCATATTTTAATAAATTTAATACATAAATACTATTTTGCCTCTGCATTTAATAGAAAAGTTAACAAAATTGACAGGAGGACCATTTGTCATAACGAAACTGAAATTGAAGGACCATGGGAGCGATTTTGAAAATTGAGAGACTCAAATGCAAATTGGATCTATGTTTATGGATCGATTATCAAGTAATGAAATTGGGCCCAAAAAACTTGATTTCAAAAGTTGATTGAGCATCCTTGTCTTATTGAAAACTAAATGCAAAGTTTTCGTTATGCATTATTATTAGTTTTAAGATAAACTCTGCGATCTCAATATGGAGAAGGGCATATGAACGTATGTGATACACGGTGGCGGATTCAGGATTCTCGGGCCAAGGAGTCTTAGTGTAAATGTGTCGAAATTTTTCCTACAAATAAAATAAAACTAAAAAATTAGAAAGATGGCAACGGCATAAGGCGTTGGTGGTCAGCGCTAGTGAAGAGGTAGTGGTGGAGGTTGGGAGGTTGGGGTTCATAGGGTTGTGAGATATTAATTTGGGAATGAAAGGGTTTGGGGATGTGCTGTGGAGTTGGATAAATAGGAGGGGAGGAGGATGATCTTTTGTTTTGTTTTTGTTTTAAAAGATTGGACCCAAAACGACGTAGTTTTGAGGCTGGGTCAATTAAAAAAAATTGAATGTGCCCTGGACCAAACGATGTCCTTTGGCCATGCTTTTTTTTTTAAAAAAATTGGACCTTGCGTGCGTGTGTAGCACAGCGTAAGGCAAGCCCACATGAGACTTTCATCGAGCACCTTGTGTGCACACAAAGGGTTGCTCATGGAGTTCACAACCAGATTTCGGGCATCCCAAGGGGTCGTTCGATCGCTCTTGTCTCAACGTGCATCCGCCCCTTGTGATACCTACCCCTATGTGTAAATCTTGCAGGTACTATGGTACGAAGGACTTTGATTTGCAATCTTAAGGTCATTCAATGAATATGTTATCTTTTGATTCTATAAGAGCATTCCCAATGGGCTCCCTAAACCACCTCTTTAGATAAATTTTAGGGAGAAATTGGAAAAATACAACTCCAACCATGCTCCATATCCACCTCCTAAAATAGAGAGACCTCTAGGAGCTCATAAAATTTGAGGAGAGAGAAAGAACTCATAGTGGTGGCTCTCTATAATTTAATGATGCTTTGTTTTATGATTTTTTAACCTTTTAATTAAAGGTGAAATACCCTTTTGGTCATTAGGTTTTGCACGAAAATTCAATTTGCTCACTAAGAAAAAAATTTAGTCAATTTAGTCATTGTGTTTCCCAAATTTTACAATTTATAAACATTTCGTCTTCTTCTGTTAAATGCATTTTTTTTCTTTCTTATTTTTTATGAAGTACGTTCAACCTTCTTCCTCTAACTCAACGAGTTAGGGTATATTTGTGCTATTAGAGTTTAACAAATTGGAGGAAATCTTGGGTTGAAATTGGGAATCGTGAGATATAAGGTCATAGATTGGATGCTATATTGAAGCTTGAATCGATTGAGTGAGAACCGTATTGTGACTTCGGATGGCAAGGAGACGTAATCAAGGTGATAAAACACTAAAATATATTGGGTAAGTTGTTGATTTCATTTTAATTTGGTTCCCATTTTTTTTTTCCTCATACCTCACAATTTTGATTTCAACCCAAGATTTCCCCCAGTTTGTTAAACCCTAATAGCACAAAATACCCTAACTTGTTGAGTTAGAGGAAGAAGACTGAAGGTGCTTTCTAAAAAAATGAAAATAAAAACTGCACTTAAGTGAAGATAACGGAATGTCTATAAATTGTAAACTTAGGAAAACACGGTGATCAATTTGGCTAAATTTTTTTCTCTGTGATCAAATTGAATTTTCATATAAAACCCAGTGACAAAAGAAGTATTTAACCCTTTAATTAATGTTAGTTATTCTTTAATTTTATTTTAAAGGGGGACCATTTATATTGAGTTAAAAAATAATTGTAGTATTTATGACTCCTTAAGCTAGGGAGAATAGTACGATTGAATTTCAAATTTCTCCTAAAATAGCTTTTGTAAGTTTTTAGCTAAATTTTAATGAAAAATTAAAGAGCATGATTGCGGATGCTCTAATGCAAAAGTTGGCTCATTACACACTTTTAATGAAAAATTAAAGAGCATGTAACTAGCATTACAAATTTGGCTAGTAACCCACTTTATATTTTTCAGGAGCTCATGTCATTAATTCATTTTAATTTTTTGTTTTGTCTTGAAGTTTGTGAAACATGAGAACATGTTGTATGGTCTGTTGACGTTATGATTTAAACTTATTGATTTTATAAATGTACTTTCGGTTACGTCCATAATTACTTGCAACCTTGTAGGTCATTTTAAATAAAATATTTTAATTTCATGTTTCATTTTAAATCTTTCCATGACTAAACTCAGATTTTATTTTTGTTTGGTCAACGGCTAAACTCCAATCCAAATTGTTTTCTGCTAACAAAAGGGATAAGGGTTAACTTATTTTAAGAAACTTGGGGGTACAATGCTCTGATAAGTAAGAGTTGTATTCTCGGGATTTCGGAGCATGACAAACAAGTAGTTAAGTCATTCTCCATATAGCTAGGGAGGTCCTTAGTGCACTGAACTGCACCATAAACTAAATCTGTGATTGATGTACCAAATTGTTGTTTTCCATGAGCATACAAGAATCAACTTGTAGATGTTATAGAACATAATTCAGTTAATTAGCAACACATGAAATTTCTCATTAAACACCAAAGGATTCTGAACCAATTTGGGATTCGTCAAATAAGCCTTGTTATATGTGTCAATTTTACCAAAGAAATGTGTATTTGAGTATTTTAACACTTGCATATCAAATTATAGCTCCTTGACTGCGAGGACATCGCCTAAGAAGCTATTCACTTGTTTCCTAGATACAATTTCTACAAGCATCTACACCAATTTTATGCCTCGCTTGCCAAATTGAATTCCAACATTGGGCTAGCCCATATATAAATTGATTCTCACACATAGCTCTACCTTGAATGAAGCGAGTACGATATGATTCCCTTTGAGGCAATTCAGATAGCTGCATTAGTAATTGATTCAAGTGAACAACATAAACCTCATTATTTGAAAATTCTGGCTGACTAAAACAATTATAATCCACAAAAAATGTTCCAGCTGATGCATGAAGAAAAATAGAGGAAGATATTGTTGGCGTGACTTGTGGACCATTGACTTTCTTTCTTTACACACCAAAGATTCTCATTATAATTATATTTGATTTATTTTAATTCATGATTTCCTACTATAAATGAAAATAGGAATTTATTATTTACTTGGCCACTAAGGCTCCATTGTATTATAAATATGACCTCCTACAAGGAGTGAAGGATATAGAAAATTCCTACAAACAAATATTCTCATATTATGTTTCATATTTTAGCATGGTATCAGAGTGGCAATCTTGAAATTGTTGACTCTAGTTTCAAACACCCGTTGTCGCTACGGGGGTTGATGATTTTTTCAACCCTCATGGAGGTAGCACCACCGACTCCTTCTCTCATTCTCAACCAACCATAGCCGAGTTGAGTACCCAGGTGGCTCAGCTCCTACATATGCAAACTTCGACCCCGAACCCGATTTTGAATTAGGATCCTATTTTGATGACCCCGAACACGATCCTGAATCAGGATTCTATTTTGAAGACCCCAACCTCGACCTCAACTACGACGACAACAACAATCCTAACCCTAACTTCGAATGGCGACCCCCACCCTCAAATCTGCCTCTCTAATTAGACCCAAGATCCTGACTTGATTCCGACTCTAACCCCAACTTAGGCTCAGATCCCGATCTGGATTCCTATTGAACTTGTATCCTATGCATCTTCCGCTACACATATTATAACTTCTCGACTAACAACCCCAACACATGGACGAGATTGCACATACTGTGGTGATCCAGAGACACACTCGTGAGACTTATTTTAAATTGCATGGCTACACCGAATGGTGGGCTACTCTCAAAGATTGAACACAACGTGATACGACTAGTAATGGTACTGGTTATGGATTCCATACTTTGGCTAAGAGTGATTCCATGAGCTAGATAATTGATTCTAGTGTAACTAATCATATGACGTTTGATCATGATGATTTTCTGAAAACTACCCAACCCCGATGAACTTATATTGCTAACGCCAATAGAGTTACTTATCATGTGACAGAGGCTGGCACTATTCCACTATCATCCTCTCTCTTACTATCTAATACTTTACTTGTTCTATCTCTATGCCATAAATTGATGTCCGTTAGTCAGCTCCTGAACAATTGAATTGTTGTGTACTCATTTACCCGAGTTTTTATTTGTTTCAGGATATTCACACTAAGGAGATTCTTAGTCATGGTACTAAGAGAGGGGAGCTATATTATATAGATTACTTCAGTTCCGACATGGCTAATAGTGTGACGCATCCTTTTGATAGAAAACAAAAGCAAATCTGGTTGTGGCACCGTCGATTGGGACCTCCGTCTTTTAGTTATATGAAGCATCTTATACCGGATTTATTCTTAGGTTCCAAGGACTTCGACTTCACATGTGATACTTGTATTTTGGCCAAGAGTCACCGTGTGCCCTATTCGTTGAGTACAAATAAGTGTACACTCTATTTATGTTAATTCACTATGATGTTTGTGGACCTTCACCTATCACTGCTCCATTTTCCGTTCAGTGGTTTGTCACATTCGAAGATGATTGTACAAAGATGACATGACTTTATTTGCTGAAGAATAAAAATGGAGTGTTTTCCCGTTTTCAATTCTTCCACAAACAAATGAAAACTCAGTTCAATACTCAAATACAAATTCTTTGCTCAGACAATGGTGGAGAATTTGTCAATCATGACTTTCAGGCTTACTTCCAACAACATTGAATTATCCATGAGATGACTTGTCCTCAGATACCACAACAAAATGGTGTTGCTGAACGAAGAAATCGAAATCTTCTTGAAACTACCCGAGCACTTCTGATTGGTGCTCATGTTCCTCGCTATCACTGGGATGATGCTATTTTCACCGCAGTTCACCTAATCAACTGCATACCTTCTAGTGTATTGACCTTTAAAACTCCCTTACAAGTGCTTGGCAAATACGGGCCCTTGCCCTCTATTTTGGTACTCACACCCCAAATCTTTGGAGGTGTGGCCTTCTTTCATCTCCACAAAGATCAACGTAGCAAATTTGATTCATGTGCGTTTCATTGTATTTTTGTGGGTTATGTCACTCATCATAAAGGTTACCATTGTTATCACCCTCATATCCGACGTACCTATGTCACTTTGGATGTGACCTTTGTGGAATTTGAGGTGTTCTTCCATGACCCATCATCTAATTCTACGCTTCATGAGGAGATACGAAGTGAAGAGCAGAATTGGAGCAACATGGAAAACGATGAAATTTGCCTTTGTCCAGAAAACGATCGATTGTCCAAACCCAACGATCGATCGTCCTAGTCTAGAGCACAAGATTACTTTCTGCCGAAAAGCAATTAATCGCCTTAATCTGCTTGACCCTTGCAAAGATGTTTATGATCCAAGTCCCACACCTCCAGACAATACAAAACAATGAGATGAAGACCCCCTTTTTACTCAACAGTACCAATGAACCAGTTTCCTGAGAATATCCTTGAGGTAACTATTCCTACTATATTTGTGAATTTAGAGGATAAATCTATTGGATATCAATTACTTTTCAGGCAAAATCGTGGGAAGCCACCAAATCGTTATTCACCTGATATTGGCAAGACATAAAAGTATCCAATTGCGAATCAGGTATCCACTAAGAAGCTTTATGAACCACTCAAGGCCTTTGTGCATCAGTTGTCTGCTATTCATATCCCAACCAAGGTTGCTAAAGCATTGAAAGATCCTAAGTGGGTTCAAGCTATAAAGGAAGAGATGAAAGCTCTTGAGAAGAATCAAACTTGGACACTGGAAACTTTACCACAAGGAAAAAACATTGTCGGATGTAGATGAGTGTTTACCATAAAACACAATGATGACGGATCTATTGAGTGATACAAGGCAAGACTTGTGGCGAAAGGGTACACACATACTTATGATGTAGATTATGAAGAAACCTTTGCACCAGTTGCAAAATTGAACACAGTCAAAGTCTTACTATTCCTCGCAGCTAATTTGGACTGGCAACTACACTAGTTTGATGTAAAGAATGCTTTCCTACATGGAGAACTCACGGAGGAGATGTATATGGACATTCCTTCGGAATATAATCCTACTCAAACTGGAACAATATGCAAATTACGAAAGGCGTTGTTTGGACTGAAACAGTCACCACATGCATGGTTTGGGCGGTTCATCATGGCAATGAAGAACAATGGTTTCAGATAGAGTAACTCATATCATACTCTGTTCTTGAAACATCAGAAAGGGAAGGTAACAACTTTAATAATCTATCTTGATGACATGATTATTACTGGGAATGATAAACAGGAAATATCTCAGCTACAAGACTATTTGGCTATTGAATTTGAGATGAAGAATCTAGGTGGACTCAAATATTTATTGGGGATTGAGGTGGCCCGATCACAACAAGGCATATTTCTCTCACAAAGGAAATATGTCTTGGACTTGTTGATAGACACAAGAATGCTAGATTGCAAACTTATAAACACTCCTATTTTTCAGAATCATCATCTTGGAGAATATCCGGATCAAGTTCCAACTAACAAAGAAATATACCAAAGGTTAGCAAGAAGATTGATCTATTTGTCTCATACTAGGCCAAATATTGCTTATGCGGTGAGTGTTGTCAGTCAATTTATGCATTCTCCTATTGAAGACCACATGAATGTAGTTCTTTGGATACTTAGATATTTGAAGTATGCACCCAGAAAAGGACTTATGTTCTCAAAACATGGTTATTCTGAATATTGAAGGTTACACAGATGCAGATTGGGCAGGAAGTATAACGAATAGGAAATTCACATCTGGTTACTTCATAGTCATGGGAGGTAATTTGGTTACATGGAGGAGCAAGAAACAGAAGGTGGTGGCCTTATCCAGTGCAGAAGCCGAGTTCAGAGGTATGACCAAAGGAATTTGCGAACTCTTTTGGTTAAAGAGGTTGCTTACTGAACTTGGGTATAGACCTACATTTGTAATGTATCTCTTTTGTGACAACAAGGCTGCAATAACTATTGCATAGAATCCAGTTCAACATGATCGCACCAAACATGTTGAGGTAGATCGACACTATATCAAACAAAAGCTCGAAGCTAAAGTGATTCAATTTCCTTTCATAAAGTCCGAGGATCAATTGGCAGATATTTTGACAAAGGAAATTTATAGTAGGACATTCCACAATTCACTAGACCAGCTGGGCATTGGCAACATCTATGCACCAACGTGAGGGGGAGTGTTGGCGTGACTTGTGGACCATTGACTTTCTTTCCTTACACACCAAGGATTCCCATTATAATTATATTTGATTTACTTTAATTCCTAATTTTCTACTGTAAATAGAAATAGGAATTTATTATTTACTTGGCCACTAAGGCTCCATTGTATTATATATATGACCTTCTACAATGAGAAGAATATTCAGAAAATTCCTACAAACAAATATTCTCATATTGGATTTCATATTTTAGCAGATATGAGACTTAGAGGAATTAATGCTCTTGAGAAAAACATTTCAAAACGATTGATCTTTGATTCAACTAGTATACATGTTATAAAGTATATATTATAAGCTCTAAAAAATTTTGGAATTTGCATTTTTCTTTTTCTGAACTAATGCAAAATTTTGGCCATTTTGTCCAAGAAAGGGGAATTGGTTTAATATATATGTACACACATAAAAGAAAATAAATTCAATTTTTTTTATATTATTAATAGAGGAAGAGGGAGTTTTGAATTTGGGAACTCTTTTAACATTGGAAAAAGTTCTACCCAACTAAAAGCTTTAGTAAATTTAAATTTTTGTAGCTCTATGAATAGTTGAAGGGGCTAATGAGATAGTTCTCTCTTTCTTTCGCTTAAATTGAGGGATTCCTGTTTTTTTTTTTGTTGGTGAGAAGGAGAATTCATTAATAAAACCACAGACGTACAAAGAACGACATGATACAGTGGCCTTATTAAAACCTTCCTAGGACAACCTCATGGGACAAACCCTCTGGGGGAAAGAGTACCACACATGTTATGGACTAATAAGAGAGTCCAATTCAGGTCACTTTGGACACCTACACAAACTGTAAGACATACCATAGCAGAAACCAGGAGAGAACACGGAGGATGAACACATAAACAACAGTAAAAAGACCTCTGAGAAGCACTCCATTTCAACTCAGAACCTGACAAAGAAAACCTCCTATGACCAAGCATAGTTCTTCAGTCTCACAGAGTAGAAAAAGCACCACATACTCCTGTAGAGCCCACCACCCATTGTATTTCAATAATCCGAACGTCTACTTTTTAGATATTCCCTCAAAGATCATCTCTACAAAAAATCATTTGAATATGAAACCATTTGACCACTCAATTAGATGGTTGTTATTATAGTATTTTCTTGAAGTACCATATTCGTCTATTTTGTTGGTCCTAATTAGATGCTTTAATAATTTTAATTTGCATGATTTTTTGTAAGGATGATCTATGAATAAAGAAATGAAATATAGACAATTTAGATTGTTGAATTTTTTTTTGTTATTTGAGGAATCTCTCAATAGAAGGTAATGCATTACATTTGTTCCTAAGAAAATAATAAAATCAATAGCTAGAGTTGCACGTAGTCGATGAGGTAATGGATTGCATTTGTTGCTTAAAAAATATTTAACTACTGTGTGTAGTCTAAGAGGTAGTGCATCATGTTTGTTCCTTTAAAAACAACTATTGAAACGATCAAAGTGGACACATGATAAAAACCTAAGAACCAAATAGCACAACAAAAGAAAAGTCATTGCAGTCACATGATCGTTTTGTTCGAATTATCATGTTGCGGCAATCATATAGATATAAAGGCACTCTGAAATCAACTTGGACGTATATGGGAACTAGAAGAAATTACACTTCTTTTTTTGTTTTTATCTGAAGAAATTACACATTGAAACTCGATAGAAATTCGCCATTGCCATATAAGTATTTAACAGATTTACTAACTTTTAAAGAAGAAGGTTAAAATGTATAATAATTTGGGGTTTTATGTAGTTAAAAGAAATCTTTTTTATCTCTCTTTCCAAAAAAAAAAAAAAGGAGACAATAGGGAGGGGTCCTTTATCTCTTTGGTCAATGAAAAGAGATTTTTTTTTGGATGGAAAAAGAAAGAGTTTTTCTATTTAAATTTCACACTTCTCTTTGTTCACCATATATTCTAAGTTTACCACAACTTCTAATTCAAATTTTCACAATTTCTAAGAAAATCTCACTATTTTCCCAAACTACCCCTAAATACACACCCAGCAGACCCCAAAAAAAAAAAAAAAAAAAATCATCAACTTCACACCCCACACCCCACACCCCCTCTATCTTCCCCCCTAACCACTCTAAGTTCACCTCAACCTCACATTACTTGAGACAAAAACACTATTATCAAATGTGTAGCTTAACTATCTGAACTCTTGCGTTACGTACATGTTAGTCTTTTATGTGTGCAACAGCTTTATGAAGGCAGGCCAACCATGTTATCCATGATTCTAATGTTAGGTGATGAGTGCCCTTTACCTCAACCCAAAAACTAGGTTTCTCTAGTGGTAAATATTTGTCTGAAGCAGATTCTTCAAGTAAGAACTTAACATCTTTAAGTAAGAACGAAACATCTTCAAATTATGACTCTACCATAATGTTGCATGAGGCTCGATGAGATGCAATAAATTGTAAATCTTGCACCATGTAATTTCTTCGAGCTATTATTCATAGCTGTGTTGGTGTGCAATTTTTCCATGGAAATAGTCAAATTATATAAAAATTGAAATAGTTAAACTTAATATGGTGTAGAGGAGTGTTTGTTTTTCTAAAACTTAATATGACTAGTGGGGTGTGTGGAGTGTGTGTATAGATGTCCTAAGATTAAGTATTAAGTTAGATGACCTTTTTTGTCTTTTTACACAATAATAAAATTTAAGAACTTAATGATATAAATATTGAGGTGAATAAAGAAAAGTGCGAAGTTTAAATAGAAAAACTCAAAATAAATCCTTGTTATGAACTATTTTTCGTGTCATTTGAGTTTACAGTTTCTGATTTTTGGTGATTTATTTTTCCCCCCGAAAGGGGGCTGAGTTTGATTCTCTCAAATGGGGTTTTGACTTGCAAAACAATTTTGAGTCTTGAGGAAAGGAGCCAGAGCAAGGAGCCAAACAATGGCAATGCCATGGGCCATGACCTTTTGGATGGCAAAGATGGTGTGGTTGGCTTTGACCGGGTGGGTTTCGTCTTGCTTGACTGTTGCTGATGAGGTTGCTGGTTCCATCAGAACTGGAGATATTGGCGCTTTTCATGTTGGCTGATTCTACTGCCAAATTCACCAGTCCAAAGCTCTGGTTTGTTCTAGAGTCTACTTTTTATCTGTCTCATATCTATTCGTCTCTGTAAATTTCTTTGTTTGTTATAGCTTTGGTAGATTTCTAATCAACCCATCTGAGATAGCAGTGTATTTGTGTGTGTGAAGGTTTGTCTGGTTGTTTCCGGTGATGGGTTTGTTGGATTATGTCTAATCGCTGGTTAATGATTAAATAAGAATGCAACATAAACAAAAATACAAAAGGATTTTCTGAACGGAGATTACAAACCTATAAACCAAACTTAGCCAATTGATATTTCCTATAATCCATATATTGAATTGTAATAGGGGTTACATCACGAATTGTCTCTACTAGAGAAACCACTCTAAGCAAGAACTGATGCTTATCCCCGTTTGAGCCAATCCACCTTATGATCCGGTTCGGGCTTGATGGGGAGAAGATGTATGGTTTCAGGTTTTAAAAAGGTGTAAGAGGAATGGCTTGGATAATAACTATTAAGCCAAGTAACAAATGATCAAAGTCATGGATGTCTGGAATGCTGGGAACTGTAAACAAGAATAGTACCTAGGCAAGTTGGAGTTGATTGGATTGTTTGTTGATGGAAGGATGGAATTTGGGTTTTATTAACAGAACATGGTTGCTGAACATCCTATTTTGTGTGGATTGAATTGGGTACCAAGGTAGAATTTTGGTTAGAGAAGAAAGATATGATACCTAGATTTTTAAACATCACACCTCTTGTTAGAATTGCATTATTAGAAATCTTAGTAACTTGTGAGATTGCTTGTTCTCCATTGATTATGATTCATAATAGAACTTACGTCAACTTGTGTAGGCTCTAGTACTCCTAATTCTAATTGGAGGTTATAAGCTATTTCATAGCAAGCATGTTGTTGGCGAATTTATTAAGGCCTGTGAGCAACAGCCAATGTCAGATTCAGGAAATAACAAAGTACACTTGGTTGTTAAGATTATGTTTACTCAAAGGTAAGACTGAACTATAAAAAATGGCATACAATGCGCAGTAGTGAGCCCAGCTTCGAAATCAAGCTCAATTCCGGAAATATGTTCATAGTGCTTTGTTTTTGTTTTGGTGTGTGTGTGTGTGTGTCAGTTTCCTGTAGTCTTTTAGGTTGCTAAGGGAGTTGTATGAATCTGAGAAAGTTCATTAATATTGACCGACAGTATCGTTTTACTATTGGAGATATGTAGAATTGTAAAAGTTCTGTTGACATATCCTGCAAACATGATCTCTTCAGAAAGCAGGCAAAGTTTTGTACAAAAGAAATCCAAAGTACCTGGGTACCTTTCAATTCGAGATTGTCACTGGCCATGATTTCTTCTATTTAGTGTGTCACAATAAACAAAACAGTTTGTTATTCACCCAGGGTAATGATAAGTCACAATTAGGTAACCATCAATTATGTGCACATTAGCAAACTCATTTGAATCCCATCTACCTTTTGGCAATTTGCCTTTTTCTTTGGAACTTTACTATTTTGCTCAAAGGATGACTGCAATGATTGTGGCAAACTCATTGCTATTATTGAAGTTAAATACTTTTTCAAAAAATTAATTGCAAGAGGATCCTCAGAACTAAGTACAAGTCAGGCTCTGTTGAAGATTTTGGACATGGTTGATAAGGGCTTAGTATTTAGGACAGTTCCCTTAAGTCCATTCTTGTGCTGGGCATGCCTTTTATTTTGGGATGAATTGGTTCTCTTCTGCTAATTATCTGTCTGTAAGATGTTCCTGCTCTGAATATTTTGATGTCATCATTAAGTCAATTTAGTGTAACAAAGATTGGGCGTGTTTTTTATTATTTGTTTTCATCTTTCATGAAATCAGAATCCAAGGTGCTCAGGATCTAATGTGATAATTGTTTTTTGAATGAGATGGGGCATTCATAATTGGTTGTTTTTGGTTTTTCTGTTTCTCCGGCAAGTTGCAGTGTTTTCCATTATCGAGCATACTGTAGATTTTTAAAATTTTCTTCTCGCAATTTCAAATCAATATCTGCACTTTTAACCCCTTGAATCTGAGCCATGTGCTTTTGCATCTAGACTTCTGTCTGCCCAAGCACCAAGCCCCATACAATTTTACCATAATACCAAGTCCTCTAAAATTGATAAAATACAAAATATGCCCTTGTCTTTTCGCTACCATGCTCCCCCTCAGGATCTATTTCCCTTATCTCCATTGTTTGTTGCAGTAACTAATTCATATATTTAGTTACTTCATTAACAAATTTCAATTCTTTTCCTTTGCTTTCCTAAAATCTATACAGTCAAATATACTCCATATTGTAACTGGGTCATTTTATCTGTCAATTCTGTGCAACATCAACTCTTTTTTGCCTGTACATCTGCAGCTGATTGGAGGTCGTGGATAAGATGAAAGGATGGTGGATGCATGACCTGGAGATCCAAAGCTGCATTTAATTTTATTTTGTGAATGCTGTGAGTAGATCTTTCAATGGATTTGTGATATGTTGTTTCATAGGAAATACAAAATCATAGTTGGGATTTTCTTTGTACTGGAAAGCTATATTTTTCACATTTTCAGTTTCATAGTAAATACAAAATCATAGTTGGGATTTTCCTTGTGCTGGAAAGTTGTATTTTTCTCATTTTTGGTTGGAACATTGCTTAAAAAGTTTGGTTGTCTGACTTTAAAACCAAGTTTTCCTGGTGGGCAGCTTTGTATAGCAAATTTCCTGAGTTCAAACAATGGTGCTATGCAAATTTGGTAGCTATTCAACAATTTCTGGGTGGTGTTTTTGCCAAAAAAATCGTACTATTTGGATGCTTGGAAGTCAAAAAATGAAATACTGGGAAACTATGGGGCCTACTTGACTTATTTTATTTTTAAATTTAGGTTGATAGTGAATATAAAGTGAAATTTTCTGCACTTTACAGTTGATACTTGCACTCGAAGTGGTCCTTCCTTGTCTTCCTCTTGTGGCTTGACCTCTCTAATCTAAGTTTGGTACAGGTTTAGAAACTAGGAGATCTTAATCTTAGTTTACAATTCGTTTGATACGATCTGATTTGATTATCACCCCTTATGTGATGATGAGTCCCCCACACAAGGTACTGGTTGCTAGTTACAAACTTACAACTTAGAGTGAGTTCAGACTGTGCCTGTTTTGGACCAAAAAACTTTGTGTGGGGTTGCTCGTGCCGTGTAGCAGTGCTGAGTTATAGTAAGTATTTCGGTGTTGATGCGTTCCTTTATTTTCATTTTCCCCAAACCCCATCAGTAACTTATGATACCATCAGTAATTCTTTGATGTTCTGTGTAGGACTAGTAGATATATTCTAGTTTCTTGAACGGAGGATGTATGTAGAGAAGGGCAAATCTGCATTTCTTTTTGTTCATATGTATGTCACACACTCAATAAAATGAAAACAGTCTCATGAAACTCAAATTTATAATTAAGGATTTTAAAGGTTGCATGTGTAACTTAAACTTAAATAAACATAATAGAAAATGGTGGCAAGGACATCTTAGGTTAGTTTGGTAGGGGTGTTCATGCAAAACAAACCTTCCCTGTTACACAATTTGTGAAATGTCTTTGCTTCTGATTTCTCTCAGAGTGTATAATTTAATTACCATGCCTTGAAATTTTTTTTAGTATAAGCGATGGTCTAAATTAGAAGGAGAAGGGGGTTGGGTTCTCACTCACTCACTACTATGATGCCATAGGAATTTGAACATGAGAGGAGGGGGGTTGTTTCTCGCTCACACACTACTATGATGCCTTAGGGATTCGAACCTGAGATTATTAGTCTTCAAGTCGAGACCCTTTTTCTACCAGGCTAAACCCGGTTGGCTCCATGCCTTGGAATTAGATAAGGCAGAACATACCAATAAAGTTAGGTAGACAATGACCTTGGCAGCCCAACCCACATGGGAACAATGGAGTCGGGGTCTTGCCTGGGTGGAATTAGGGCTGGATTTGTGAAGGGTGGTCCTGCACATTTATCATATGTCCATTTCAATCTGCTTCTAAATTGATGGAAACTGTCATTTACTTGATTCATTATTAAATTCCTCAGCCCTCTTCCAGGTAGAACAGATAGCAGATATTTCCAAAGTTAAACAAACCCATGCTCAATTTGTAGCCATTGAATCTTCACCTTTTGATTGCTTGGTAGATTTTCACCCTTTGGCTGCCATTGAGTGTTGCTCAAATTATTGCCAGAGGCAGGCATATTGGCTTTTTCATGAAGTCAACAAATTTGGCATTCATCAATTCACAAATTATTAAAGGGTTCACCAACCCATGTACAATTTGCATAATTGATGTTGCTACAAGTTAGCCCTAGAGCTTCATGGGCATGAGGTACAAAATTCATTTTCTTCCAGGATCATGGGATCTTGAAGAAAATGTATTTTATGGGCATATATAGAATATAATTACAGATATAAATTAACTATGTAGAAGTTAATTTGACAAACAAATGCTAAAAACCAGAACAATTATCAATTACAACAAATGGATATATCATATATGAGGGGTTTGAGTGTAGGTATTAAGAAACAGAGTGATAAGATAAGAATGTCCTACAGAGTCTACACCTTTCAACAGAAAATTAAAAATGGCATCTAATGGACACTGTTTCTCTCCTTTCATGAAATGCAGCAGTCTTAATTTCTGCAAATCACAATTTGACACATGCAAAAATTATTCACCGAAAACCGAAAAAAAAAAATCTATACTATCAGAAAAAGAGGCAAATGTTTTCCGTCTTTAATTATTTCAAGCCAAAGAAACAAGCTTGGCCATGGCCATGACCCCATGACCATGATCCGTTTGTCAATTCTTCTCATTCTTGTACCTACAATTATTTATATTTTTCGATTGGTTTAAATAATTGGTGGAGTGGTTTAGGCAATTCAATTTGGGTGATTATTTTGTTAAATAATAGTGCTCCTAAGTTGGTCGATCGACCTACAACAAGATACACACTTAAATAACATATAATTTAACAAACTAAATCTACCTACATCCAATAACCAAACTAACATATATAAATGTTAAAGTGAATGTGCTTTCAATTCAAGTTTTCTGCTTGCATTGAAAGCATTTGATTTGAGAATAAACTACGAATTCATCAACTAACTAGGACGTGTCTTTTTCATTTTATTTCTCGTTTTTCTTTTTGGAAGTACAATTGAAAATATAGTTTTCATGTGCTATGGGATCGTTAGGCTTGTAGCTCTGGTGGATTATTAGCAAATAAGGGGGAAAGATCTAGTGACATCTACACATTGTTACAAGGCCCTATGATCACTTATTGTGTGTCGACTTTGGCCACATCAATGAGTCGAGAGCGGTACATGAACTTACTCGTTTTTCTCTTTTGTATATGGAACTTAGGCCGTGTTTGGTGCCCAATATTGAATTAGATTGGATAACTCACGGATGTACTGTGTGAAGTAAGAAATGAATGTAAAATTGAAGGATTTTGTCATTTTGTGGGGATTAGAAAGATTAAGTTAATTTTTTTTTTCTTCTTCTCCAAATGAAGAGAGTTTTTATTAAAGACGAATAGAAAGGTTTACATTACTAGCCAAAATATCAAAAATCCATTCAGGCCACACTTGGTCCTAGACGTGGTCACCTCCTACTCTAGACGCAAAGGCCGCAACCTCATGCGCTGCCTTATTACACTGATGGGGAGTAGCTATAAAAACGACCTGTTGGAGCTACCATCAAGCATCTTAATGTAAAAAACAATAGCTTCCACCGCAACATCTATGTGACGCTCACCTCTGAGCATCTGGATCATTTGCACCAAGTCAGATTCAACTTCCACACACAACAGAGGACACTTGAGGCAAGCAAGCAAAACTTCTCTTATAGCCTCAGCCTCCATCATTAAGGCCAAGTTGCCACATAATCCCCCTACCCCCCGCCTGCACCAACCAGCCATAAGTTATAAAGTATTGATATCCTACCATTTTTCGTTGGCCTTTGAATAAACTCCTATCCTAGCTAATGATGTTGTTCCCATTCATCGCTTAAGGAAATGACTTTCCTATTTAAAACAATATCGCTTGAATATAATAAGAAAAAGAATAAAAAGACAAGCAAAATTACGTAAAACTTTTTTTTTTTTAATGATTTTGTTTTTAAATGAATAACCTCAATAATAAGATAAAATATGAGCAAAAAGAAAATAATTAATTCAAATGATAATAGAAAACAGCAAATCCACCCTATTTAATAAAATGGAAATGGTTAGACCAAAAAAGAAAAAAGAAAAATGGAAATGGTAATTTTTGCAGAAATTTTGGGATTGACACGTTTACCTTACCCTTTTCAAAGCAGAAACTGGTTGACAAATAAAATCCAATCAGGAGAGAGATTTTTACTGCCAAATGAACCTTGAAACTCTACAAATTTAATGATGTCGTGAAACACACACCTCAAACGATTCCAAATTTAGTAGAACTAGGACCGCCCTTAAAAAGAATAATTACCAAATAATTATCAATCAATAATTATTCAATCAATAATTATTCAAAAAAGAGACTCCTAAGCCTAACCGCGTTTTCTGCTCATTTACAGCTTTCCTCAATGTCTCATTCATTTCTCCATCTTCCCCTTTCCCACCCAAACCCCCCTTCCTGAAAGCTCTTCCTCACCCAACATTCTCTCTCTCTATCTCTCTCTCTTCCTTTTCATCTACACAATCCTCCAAAAGCTTCCAAACCCACCTCCACAATCCTCCTCTCTCTCTCTAGAAGCAATCCAATTCCCTTAGAGAAGCCTCCCAAATAAACAAGACACAAGCCAACCCAAAAAGTCTCTTTCTGTGTGTGGAGAGAGAGAGAGAGAGAGAGAGAGAGAAAAAGCATTATTCCAAAACCCAAATCACTTCATTTCACAAGTTTCAATCCTTTTTTGATTTCATTCATGGGCTGCTCTTCTTCAAGACCTCTCACCCTTCTCACCAAAAACCCAGAACAACAACCTTCACTACCCTCCTCTTCCACTGCTCTTACTTCTTCAACCCCAAACTCTTCATCTGCCTCAAACTCTTCCAATTCCTCACCACCATTACCACCACCAGCCTCATTTCCCAGAGCTCTCTCCATCTCAGCCCCTCTTGTTCATCACCCACCTCTCAGAAAAGGCGACACTCACCACCTTGTTTCTCTCACCTCCACTACCTATGGCTCCCTCCACATTGACCCCACATCCCCCAAGACCCTCAATCTGAACGGTCAGGATTCTCCTGATCAATCCTACCCCCCAAAACGCTCCTCATCTTCCCCTGACTCTGTCATCAACACTTGGGAACTCATGGATGGCCTCAATGACTCTGATTTCCATTCTCATTTCTCTGAAGAACAGCCCATTTCCTCCATTTTTGACCACACAATTGGGTTTTCCAACAAAGCCAGTTCTTGCAGGTTCTCAGGCTTTGATGGTTCTGTGAAGAAACCGTTTGATTCTTTCAAATCAGTGAGATCTTCAGTAATAAAGGCGGAGGACTCAATGCCTACCTCATCCTCTTCCTCGTCTTCTTCGAAGCCTCTGTGGAAGCATTTATCGGAGGAGTCTTTGTTGTCGAAGATGGACCCCAATGTGGTCTTAACTTATAGAAGAGCATTGTCTTCGAGACAATTGGGCTACAACAACAATGGCAAAGTTGCAAGATCATTGAGTTGTAGTACCCCTTCTTATTCCTCAGTTTCAAATGCTTGTTTTCATCTTCCGGGTACTGAAGATAAAATTGTGGTATACTTCACCAGTTTGAGAGGAATTCGAAAGACTTACGAGGATTGTTGCGCGGTTAGGATGATATTTAGGGGATTTAGAGTGGCAGTAGATGAGAGGGACATTTCAATGGACTTTGAGTACAGGAAGGAATTGCAAAATGCTTTTGGAGGCAAAGCAGTGAGTCTGCCACAAGTGTTTGTTAGAGGCAAGTATGTGGGAGGTGCAGAGGAAGTAAAGCAGCTCAACGAGGCTGGAGAATTGGGAAAGCTTTTGAGAGGCTTTCAAGTGAGGGATGCTGGGTTTGTTTGTGAGGGATGTGGGGATGCAAGGTTTACACCGTGCCCAACTTGTAATGGAAGCCGAAAGCTGTTTGATGAGGATGAAGGGGAACTGAGGAAGTGCCACGATTGCAACGAGAACGGATTGATTAGGTGCCCTGGTTGCTGCTTGTGAATGTGTATGCCAACTGATGACGCTTGCAGCTAATGTTCTTTTGCTAGATATCTAGCATGTTGTGTTTGCAGACTCAATCAGGACAGTGCATCCAGACATGGTCGATTATTCAGATCGACAATCTGACAACACAATGACTCTATCTAGCAGCAGAACATTTATGTCATAATAAATTATATACCACGCCATTTCTGCTGCAGCTACCGTTAGAAATGTCACATATTCTTATGTGTCTAGAGGATTTTGTTTGTAGTTTGTTTCTATTGGTCTATCTATAGTATTAGGATTTTGGTTCCTATGTTCATTTTCTTCTTGAACAATATGCAATAGCTTCAACATTTTCATGATATTCCAACTATCTATTTCCTGAATTCGTGAAGTTTTTGCATGTACGGCAGTTGGTCAGTATTGAATGGACAAGAAGTTTTTGCATCATAGCACTAAACTTCTCTCTAACACAGTAACAGTTTGCAATGCTTCTAAAGCTGAATTCTTTCTTTGTTTATTTATTTATTTAAGTGATGTACATTCTTTTAGTTTTGATATCTCCTTCAGTTTTTCACATGGTTCTTCTTGTGGATTCCTTGAGCAGTATGGTTTATAAAATGATATGAATAAGCACCTTCAACTATGTGGACTTCAGGTGTAAACTATAAAAGCTACATGGTATCTGCTATTTGATCAAGTTACTTGTGGTTGCCCAGTGTGTATCAATGTTCTTCCAAATTAATCTAGTTTTGACAAGTATGCATATTATATATCAGCTTCAAATACTCATTGTTGTTTCTCGTGACGTGATTATTTCGAAAAATAACACCAAACCACTGGTCGCTGAAAAATGTTAAGAATCAAATAACAGTTTGACAATTGGTTTAATGAAGATAAAAAGAATCTAGAAAACTAGAAGACGACAGGAGGAAGAGGGGGGAACAAGAAATTAGTGCTTGATATTCCTAAAATGATCCTTATCTGGTCTTTTCTTGGGGTCCATAATTGCCTGGTATGTAGAAGTCATATGCTTAAGCCAAGGATCTAGCCACTTGGATACAAGCTTCATACGCAACTTTGAAACCTGCATCTGCTCAAGTTCAGTCCTATTTAAAGCATCCGTCAATGGAAACCTGCATCTATCATCGTCCCGAGATTATTCACGTATTCTGCTGCAACCTCATGCCCAATAATTTCACAACCTTACAAAATCAATGAACATGGTGCTTCAAGAAAGTACTAAAATTTTAATAATTCAATTGAGTGGTCAAATGATATTGGATTCAAGTGATTTTTAGTAGAGATGATCTTTGAATGAATATCTAAAAAATGGACGGTTTGGATTAGTGAAATACAATATGTAATGGGCCCTACAAGAGTGTGTCCCTCAAATAAGCTTATTTAAGGGATCCATCAAGTGAAGCTCTCTGTATATATATATATATATATATATATCATGAGGAAAGTTATAATAATATTTTTGGTATCACATTGGAATGAGGGCAGCATGATAAGCTCAGAAATTTAGGTTTTAATAAGTCTCAGACTTATTAGTTACACAAACACAGAATAAATGAATTGAAAAGAATATGGAAACGAGTGACAAAATCTTTAAGAGTAGCTTGAAAGGGGTAGATATTAAAAATTTCTAAATAACCCGTCAAAAAATAAAAATAAAAGTTTCTAAATAAAGGAGGGACATCCGTATTTTTACTAAAACAAAGATTGATCTTTACTTATCCTTTTCTTGTAGTTGGGGGAGGGGATTGGATTCTTTGGTACGAACAAGATTTGACGTTTGTCATAATTTGGCACTAGCTAGGAAGAATTCAACATAACGTAGTGATAGTTGATGAGAACTACAACCAAACTAACGAGTAGGCCAAGATATCCTAGGATTTGCTCAAGAGAACTTAAAACCAGACAGCTTGAAAGTAATGAACAAAAGAAAACAGGCAAGTAGAAACCTGAGATGATGAGGCAGAGAACTGTTGTTGAACAATAGTGCATCAACAGATGATTCAATGAATGCACTTATGTCAGAACTCATTCTACATCTTCGTGAAGTGTGGCCAACTCCCGTATACTTGTGCGCCTCTTCTGCTTGATCAAGAGGACTCAAAACCTCCTGTGTAACAAACGGGAGATCCTCTTTTGATTTACCAGAGATTTACTCAGCTAGAACATGCTAAAATATGAGAACTATGAGAGAATATTTGTTTGTAGGAATTTTCTGTGTATTCTTCTCCTTGTAGGAGGTCATATTTATAATACAACGGAGCCTTAGTTTATTTCCATTTACAATAGAAAATTAGAAATTAAAGTAAATCAATTATAATTATAATTGGAATCACTGGTGTGTAAGGAAAGATATCAATAGTCCACAAGTCACGCCAACATTCCCATCACATTGGTGCATAGATGTTGCCAATGTCTAATTGATCCAGTGAATTCTGAAATGCTCTAATGGAAATCGCCTTTGTCAAAATATCCGCCAATTGATCCTCGGATTTCACGAAAGGAAACTAAATCACTTTAGCATCAAGCTTCTGTTTAATGAAGTGTCGATCCACCTCAACATGTTCAGTGCGATCATGTCGAACTGGATTTTGTGCAATAGCTATAGCAGCCTTGTTGTCACAAAAGCGATTCATTGTGGATGGAGGTTTATACCCAAGTTCAGGAAGCAACTTCCTTAACTAAAGGAGCTCACAAATTCCTTTAGTCATGCCTCTGAACTCGGCTTCTGCACTGGATAAAGCTACTACCTTCTGTTTCTTGCTCCTCCATGTCACCAAATTACCTCCTAAGAATGTGAAGTAACCCAATGTGGATTTTCAATCTATTACACTATCTGCCCAATCTGCATCTGAATAATCATCAATATTCAGATGACCATGTTTTGAGAACTTAAGTCATTTTCCAGGTGCAGAACTTTAAATATCTAAGTATTCGAAGAACTGCATTTATGTAGGCTTCACTTGGAGAATGCATAAATTGACTGACAACACTCACAACATAAGCAATGTTTGGTCGAGTATGTGACAAATAGATCAAATCTTACCACTAACCTTTGGTATCTTTATTTGTTAGTTGGAACTTGATCCGGGCATTCCTGAACAATATGAGTGTCCACAAGTTTGCAATTTAGCATTCCTGTGTCTGTCAATAAGTCCAAGACATATTTCCTTTGAGAGAGAAATATGCCTTGATACGATCGGGCCACCTCAATCCCTAGATCCTTTATCTCAAACTCAGGAGCCAAATAGTCTTGTAGTTGAGATATTTCACGTTTATCATTTCCAGTAATAATCATATCATCAACATGGATTAGTAAAGCTTTACCTTCCATTTATGATGTTTCAATAATAGAGTATGATCTGAGTGACTTTGTTTGAAACCATTGTTCTTTATTGCCAAGGTGAATCATCCAAACCATGCATGTGGTGACCGTTTCAATCCATACAATACCTTTCGTAATCTACATACTGTTCCAGTCTAAGTAGTATTATATCCAGGTGGAATGTCCATATACACCTCCTCCGATGAGTTCGTCATGCAGGAAAACATTCTTTACATCAAACTGGTATAGTGTCCAATCCAAATTAGCTGCAAGGAACAATAAGACTCTGACGGTGTTCAACTTTGCAACTAGTGCAAAGGTTTCTTCATAGTCTATACCATAGGTCTGTGTGTACCTTTTGCCACAAGTCTTGCCTTGTATCGCTCGATATATCCATAAGCATTGTGTTTTATAGTAAACATCCATCTACATCTGATAGTTCTTTTTCCTTGTGGTATAGTCTCCAGTGTCCAAGTTTAATTTTTCTCAAGAGCTTTCATCTCCTCTTTTATAGCTTGGAACTACTTAGGATCTTTCAAATCTTCAGAAACCTTGGTTGAAATATGGATAGCAGACAATTGATGCACAAAAGCCTTGAGTGGTTATGACAGCTTCTCAGTGGATACATGATTTTCAATTGGATACTTGGATGTCTTGCCAATATCAGGTGAATAATGGTTTGTTGGCTTCGTACGATTTTGCCTTAAAGGTAATTGATATCCAATATATTTATCCTCTAAATACACAAGTCTAACAGGAGTAGTTACCTCAAAGATATTCTCACGAGATTGGTCTGGTAGTATTGTTGAGTGAGGGGGGAAGGGAGGCGATCTTCATCTTGTTGTTGTGAGTTGTCTGGAGGAGTAGGACTCGAATAAAAAACAGCTTCGCAGGGGTTAGGCGATCAATCATTGTGCAAGGGCGATTGATCATTTTTCGGTAGAGAGCATTCCAGCGTGCCAGACTCCGGACGATCGATCATCGGGTTTTGACGATTGATCGTTTCTTGGCCGAGAGCAATCTCGTGCTCCAGACCTCGGGGCGATCAATCATCAGAGCCAGAACGATAGATCACTTATGTGCAAAAGTGAATGTCTTCATTTTCTAAGTTGCTCCAATTGTGCTCTTCACTACGTATCTCCCCTTGAAGAGTAGAATTGGATGTTGGGTCATGGAAGAACATCTTTGATTCCAAAAAGGTCACATCGAAAGTGACATAGGTATGCCGGGTATGAGGGTGATAACATCAGGAGCCTTTCTGATGAGTGGCATAACCCACAAAAACACAACGAAGTGCACAAAGATCAAGTTTGCTTTGGTGATGTTTGTGGAGATGAACTAAGGCCACACATAAAAAAATGCGAGGGGTAAGCACCAAAATAGAGGGTAGGGGCCTATGTTGCGTGAGCACCTGAAATGGAGTTTTGAACCCCATAAAGCATGTAGTTGATAAGGTGGTGGTAGTGACGACAACATCATCCCAGTGATGACGACAACATGGCCACCAATGAGAAGTGCGAGGGCTGTTTCGAGGAGATGGTGATTCTTCCTTTCGGCAACACCATTTTGTTGTGGTGTCTAGGGGCAAGTTGTCTCATGAAAAATGCCATGTGTTTGGAAGTAAGTCTGAAAGTCATGATTAACAAATCTTCATCGTTGTTGGAGTGAAGAATCTATATTCAAGCATTGAACTGTGTTTCCAAGAATTGGAACATGGAAAACACTTCATTCTTAGTTTTCATCAAATAAAGTCATGTCATCCTTGTACAATGATCGACGAATTTGACAAACCAACGAATACATGAATGAATTAAAGAAAAAGGAACAATACTTTTATTCATACTTAAAGGATAGGATGCTCGGTGACTCTTGGCTAAAATGTAAGTGTCACATTTAAAATATGAGTCCTTAAATATATAAAATAAATCGGGTAATAAGTGTCTCATATAACCAAAAGATGGATGCGCCAAACATCGGTGCCAGATCCAAATCTATCGGTGCTTGTCATTAGACGAATGCTTCACACTGTTGGCACATCCCAAACTAAAGCCATCCACATAGTACAACCCCCCTATTTTAGTATCACGTCCAATAAATTCCTTGGTGATAATATCCTGAGTAAACAAAAATGGGGATAAATCAATGCACAACAATTGAGTTGCTTAGTTGCTTGGCAAACATACATTAATTTATTGGACAAAGATGGAATAAGTAGAGTATTGGAAAGGGATAGAGAAGGTGAAAGGGCGATAGTGCCAGCCCTTATCACATGAGAATTACCTCCATATGCATTGGCAATACTTGTGCGTTAGGGTGGAGTAATTTGCAAAAAATCATTCGAATAAAAGGTCATATGATCAGTGGCACCAGAATTAATTATCCAACCAGGAGTGTCTCGTAGATCAGAAATATGAAGTGCATAATCACAGTTACCAGAGTTAGCCGAAGGCGTTGAGCTATCAGGAGGGTTTACCTGAAGAAACAAGGCTAACTGGGGTTCAGGAGAGACAAGTATAGCACGACAGAATTATTTCCAGTTTTTCTAAGCTTGCGAGTGCGGAATTCCTCCCACCATTCAGGATAATCATTCAACTTAAAGTAGGTGTCGTGGGTATGTTTGGGGTTGCCACAATGAGTGCAACCACTTTCATCATAGTTGGAGCTTGAGAAGGGAAGGTGGGATGGTTTTAGGAGGTGGCGCACCAACAGTATTAGCATATGACTGGATCTGGAGGTGGGCCATAGTTGAGGAATTCTGGGGCCGTCCTAGCGATCTGGTGGTAATGATTGAGAAGCACTCTTGGCCGTTAAGCCAGCGCTAGTGGGTGCGGATGAACCCATCATCACAGCTTGTCAAACATCTTTAAGGCGGACATAGACATAAGCTTGGTCCACGAGGGGGAACAAAGTCATGTGAAGAACATCTCTTCGAGCCTTATCAAAACAATCATCAAGGCCATCCAAAAATATGTAAACTCAATCATCCTTTAGAATATCATTATAGCGATGGATATCACTTTCCATCATATTTGGACGACAGAAATCAATCTCTGCCCATAAGCTTTGGAGAGTATTGTAATAGGTCTCAATGGAGCCACCAGCTTGTCGCATACGAAAGACTCGTCATTTCAGATCATACACCTGAGAGGTGTCAGTGCCATCATAGTAGGTCATGGAAATTGCATTCCACGCTGCTTTCGCCTTCGGAAAGCAAATGAAATTGCCAATCAAGCTATGCTCCAGAGAACTGATGAGCCATCCTTTCATGATGGAGTTCTCGGTGTGCCAATAGGGAAACGTTGGAGCTGCCAGAGGAGGAGGTTGTAGAAGATCGCCATTAATATATCCCAATTTGTTGTTGTTGGAGATATACATCTTGAAAACTTGGGACCATAGGGCATAGTTGGTGCCATCCAACTTGATGCCGATCTATGAGCGGAAGCTTCATAGGTAATCATCTTCGGGATTGTCGTCTGAGTCGAGTTCGAGGTCGTTGTCTGAGTCTGGTTCGAGGTTGTCGTGTGAGTCGAGTTCGGTGATATTGTTTAAGTTGAGTTTGGGGTCGTCTGGGTAGGTTTCTGATTTAGGATTGGGTTTGAGGTCTAGGTCTGCATCTTTAGAAGTTAAGCCACCTGGGAACTTGACTTAGCTATGGTTGGTTAAGAAGGAGAGGAGGAAGCAGTGTTCGGTTCACAATTGTATATCATTTTGTACCCTTCTAGCTTATGATTTCGTTATGTTTTTGAGTTAACCTTGTGCTTTTAACCTCTTTTGTGTTTGTCATTCAGTTCATTGAGCTCTAGGTATCACTTGAGGCTTTTGAAGTAAAATGGTGAAAACAATGTGTAAAAACTGAAGGCTGAGTTACAATTTCATTTCGAACATATCTTTTTCATCTATGCTTGGATTGGGCCAGTTCACGTGAGCTTGGAAAGAAGACATTCTGAACTTGAAGATAGACAGCTCAAAGTCGTCATTTGATTTAGCCTAGCCCAATTCGTAAGCCCAAGAAGTTGTTCATCATGCTGACATGAGGATGAGCTGGTTGGAAGCTTGGTCATGCTGACATGAGGACGAGCTATTGGTTTCTAGATGGAAGCTTGGTCATGCTGACATGAGGATGAGCTATTGGTTTCTGGATGGAAGCTTGGTCATGCTGACATGATGATGAGCTATGGCTGCTAGTGGGATTAGTTGGTGAAGTGCAGCAACCACATTCTGATTTTCAATTGCAAGTGTGTTAGGTGATTGCCATAATTAATTCTGATTTCTTACTTCCCTCTCCCTATAAATACAACTTCCATTCCACATTCAAGGTGCAAGCCTGGGATTCACAACCCCACAAAACCCTCTCCATCCATCTTTAAACACCCCCATACACTCTAGGTGCAAGTCTGGGATTCACAACCCCACAATTCAGCCAACCTTCACTCCATCCCCCCTCAAACACTTCCATCATTTTCCCAAACACATTCAGAAATTATCGTCAAACACTCTCACAATCCCAAACACTCCAGCAATCAACCAAAAGCTCTAAACAGCCTCAAATCACCAAAACAACTCCAGCAAACCTCTCTTCTATTTCCCTACGAATTTCATCTTTCTCAGCCATCACCACTCACTCAAACTCATCCCAATTCACCTCCATATCCTTCATACATCCTTCTAGACGTGAGAAAGCTCTTGGAGAAGCATATGACGTGGAGAAGCACTTGGAGAAGCCTTGGACACCACAAGAACTTCAAAAAAGGGGTTTTTCTACTCTTATTGCATTCATTATGTTTTCTCATTTCTGTCTTAATTTCTTTATCATTATGAGCAGCTAAATCCATAGCTAGGGTTTCAATGTAACCTGACAAGACAATTTCATGTTTCAAGTTAATGTTACCCTTTGTTGATTACTTCTAATTTTCTGGTCTCATTCACTTGTTCTTAGTTGAATCTTTATGCATGTTTAAATAACTGGCCATTATGAACACATGCATGTTGGTTATCTAGTTCAAGTTTACATAAACACCATATGACTCTTGAACCGATTAGTGAATGAGTGGGTAATGCATTTAGGACAAACACCATGTTTAAATGTTTACTTGGTTCCTTTGTGTTCTTCTTAAGCTTAATGGATTCAGATTCATAGCCTAGACTAAACACCATAGCTAAGTTGTGTTTTCTGAGTACTTGATTAAAACCAAACACCATATGGATAATCATACATAAGAAAGAACGAACTCCAGAAATTGTAATCAACTTAGATGATTGTTAACTTGTAGCTTGAAATTGGATTGTCATGGTGAAGTTGAACCCCTAGTGCATGTCTCCTTTGTCTCTAAATTTTCTAAACATCTACTTGCTGATCAATTGCTATTTTGCATTCCCTTTTAGTAGTTTTCAGTCACTTGCTATTTGCTTTCCCTTTTTGTAGTTGTTACTCCAAACAAACTCAACACAACCTCATTTAAATTCTGTTTAGTCTTAGGATTACTTGTGAGTCTAAGTAGTAGTAATAATGGCCTTTCATCCAAGTCTCTCTGGAACGACCTCGTGCTTGCATTCCTATACTATAATTGGTTCGTGCACTTGCAAGAAATAGATAGAGTAAAATCTGTCCAACAAAAAAAAATGGCGCCGCTCCGGGGACTTGTTTAAGAGTCTTATTTCTATTGCTTACTTTCTTTAGTTTTTCTTTGTTTTCAGGTATTTGCATGTCGAGCAAACCATTTCTTGAACAAGTTGTATCAGCGGTCAAGAAACACTCTCAATCCTGAACAATTAGGATCCAACCAATCCGTGGTACACAACAACCATCACTGGCTGAATTTGAACGAAGGCTTGATCAAGCAAGGGAGGGAGCCATTGAATCTATCCTCAATCCCTTAGAAGCCGAAACCTCCAATTCAACAAGCTCTGAAGAGTACTCTCTGTTCAACATCTTTAACTCAGATCAAGAAGAAGAAGAAGAAGAAGAAAAGATGGCAGCCCATGACCAACTTGCTTTGGAGGATCTTGCTCAACCAATCATACCAAATTCACCTTCATGCATCTTGCCGTCTAGAGAAGCTAGAAACTATGAGCTTAAATCTTCTCACTTTCAAATGCTTCCTTCTTTTTATGGTTTACCTAATGAAGATCCTTTGGCTCACATTAAAGAATTTTATACCTGTTGTTTGTACTTTGCCTTTGAAGGATGTGTCTGAAGCAAATCTGAGGATGAGGGTCTTCCCTTACACTTTGAAAGATAGAGCAAAGACTTGGTTGATGTCGTTATCCCCTGGATCACTAACCACTTGGGATGCTTGTAAAACCAGGCCCTAGGCTCTAAAAGCCTACAAAGGGGGGGTGAAGTAGGCTAGAGGTCAAAGACCTACCAAATTAAAAATTTAAGCCCAGCTAAGAGTAAAATGCGGAAACTGGATTAATACAGACAACTCCACGTATTAATCCGAAGAGAAACTCTTGTGATTTCGGATCAATACAGTGCAATGTCGTATTAATCCATGTTAGTGTACTGATGTGATTTGAACAATATACAGCAAGTACAACAATGACAGCCAGAGTATAAACATACACACAGATTTGTTAACCCAGGAAAACCCAAGTGGGTAAAAACTGGGAGCACCAACCTAGGAGAGATCCAATCCACTCATTAAGAAACAAGATCATTGACATTTGAACAAAGTAGAGCATGACATGTAAACAAGATCATTGACATTTGAAATGTAAGGCACATAAATTGAAGAGCTCACAACACCAGATTTTGCAATTGAATCACTTCACAATTTGAATTTGACATTTACACACTTTGTATAATAGTTGGCCCAATTTTGCGGCTCTTCACCCTAGATCACCTTGATTTCTCCTTATATCACCCTAGGGTCGTGACTACATTGGCCACACTTCTTTTCTCTTTTTCTTTTGATTTTTTTTATAGCTCATTTATTGCCTTGAATACAATACAATCTGAAATACAATCATACTCTACATGTCCCCTAGATGGTAGGATGTTTAATGGATGATAAGGTGATAGAAAGAAATGGCTAAGTGTTTGAGCACAAAGGGGTTTACAATGGAATATGTATTGTATGGGTTGATGGAGGAAAAAGAAAGAGGCTTAACAAAGATGGCCTAAATCATATCTTAGTTATAACTTAACATTCCAGCTGAATCACACAAGCAAAAATGCATACAATTGGGTAAGACATGCAAGAGTTGTATAATCATGGCTTAGGTGCATAGAAAGCTCAAGCATAATTATGTGAAACTTAGCTAGCAAAAGAATAAGATTCAGACCTAACACAATGCTTATCAAATTCCTAAGAGCCATATTAGAAGTTAGACTCAAGATTTATCATTGGTGTGGGAAGGAAAACTGAAAATGACTCAAAGAAAAATAAACAGAAAAAGAAAAACGTGAGATTTCAAATTGCTGTTTTGCTCAATTTCAACATCTAATCTGTTTTGACATGTAACTTTCAAACCACTTGGTCAAATTTAACGCTCTTTATGTCGTTGGATTCAGCATGAAAAAATGAAGATCACAACGCGGACCAAACTTTCAAAACAGCAGCAGAAAATAAAAATTTTGTAGCAATGAAGAAGCCTACGTTTTCAAACACAAACACAAAAACTAAAAAAACTTTCCAGCACCCCCAAACTTAAATGATGCATTGTCCTTAATGTTGAATCCATGTAAAGCATAGAATGCACATGAAATCCAGGGTAAAGGAATGAAATGAAAAAAAAAAAAAAAAAAAAAAAGAGTTTAGAACTTCCCCTTGAAGACAATGAGAGGGTAATTCATATAGTATGGCAGCACATGTTCTTCTTTGGGTCAGCTGCCATCATGTTTCTCCCACATCAAGAAAAAGAAAACCCTAACAAAAACAAAACAGAAAATGAGAAAAAACTAAGCATGAGTGGCAATTATTATACAAATGAAAGAGATATGATTAGAATGCTCCCTTTGAAGTGATTAGCTGGAGCGTGGTTGGCCATAGCAGGTTGGAGGTCGACTTCTCCGCTACTCCATACTCCATGTTTCTATGGATTGGGTTGTCTCCTCTCTCTCCCTCTTTCTTATTGAGCTACTTCAGAAATGCTTAAAGAAAGACAAGGAAACTTGAAACAGAATTTCAGATTTGTTGGATTAGGAAACCATAACTTAAATGAAAATGATAAACTAAACTAAAACATCAAGATTAGGGATTCAACTTCACCACAAACATCTAATTCCATGCTTCAAAGTAACAAGCAACAAAGTAAATCAAACTAGCTTATGGAGTTCGTTCTTTCTCAAATATGATTATCCATTTGGTGTGTGGTTGTAATCAAGTATTCAGAACAAGTATTTAGCTATGGTGTTTAGTCTAAACACAAATTCCAAACCCATTAAGAACAAGAAGAACAATAAAGAACCAAGTAGAATTTAAACATGGTGTTTGTCTTCAATATCTACCCATCCATTCACTAATCAGTTCAAGAGTCATATGGTGTTTATGTAAACTTGAACAAGATATTTAATTAAGAACAAGTGAATGAAACCAGAAACTAGAAATAATCAACAAGCTACTTGAACCCTTTCTTTGGTGTTGTGTAAGCTGGGACTCAAACCCAGTTCTCTTGCTTGTCAGGCAATTGTCCTTGTCCGTTGGACTACAAACACAACTTATCAATTATCCTCATTAACTTTAAAACATGAAACTGTCTAGTTATAAAAATAAATAAATAAAAAGTAGGAAAACTAAATAGAATCAAGCGATGTTACCAATCCCCGGCAACGGCGCCAAAACTTGTTGCGTAGATTTAGCTGCACCAAAATGGATTAAGCTGCATCCTCAACTTGTGATACTCGCAAGTGCACGAGCCGTTGGTAGTTTAGCATATGTAAGTGCGAGGTCGATTCCACAGGGATTGGTGATTGAATGATCCAACTCAGTTTTCCTACACAAAACAGAAATGGAAACAAGAGAAACAAAACAAGAAGAAAGAAAAGAACTAAGACAAGATGGTGAGGTTTTAGAATCCACCTTAATTGTTCTAATCATGTTATGGCAGCAAGTAAACAAATTGATTCACTCATGAAGATGCTCACAAATAAGTCCATGGTGTTTGGATCAAATTGTATTGAACATCACAAGGACCCCAAGCATGGTGTTTACATTAGGAGACCTAGAAACCAAATCACATAAGTTGCTAATGGATGGAATGAAGATGATCCCCAAACCTTCCCAACAAGAGCATAACGCATAAAACCTTAGGTGATCAGTCAAAGGATGCAAAATAGCTCCATTAAAACGGTGAAGAAGAATTCATGAATGAAATCAAACTTTATAAACTCAAACCATGATACAAGACTAGCAAGATGTTTATTACAACTAATAACAGAAAAACAAAGAAAATACAAGAAGAAAATAAAAGACAAAGGGAGGAGAAGAAGATAAGGACAGCATGCTAGAGATGGAAAAGAATCATCTCCATGGCTGCTAGGAGGCCAAAGCCTCCCAGCTCCTGCCTTCTCCCTTCTCTCCCTTTGTGACTCTCAACTTTCCCTCTCTTTGTGTACAATGGAAGTGTAAATGATGGATCTAGGATCTGAGTTGAATGTGGAATGGAAGTGGTATTTATAGGGAGAGGGGAGTGGGAAATCTGAATTGAATATGGCAATGACCTAACACACTTGCATTAGATAATCAGAAATGGTTACTCCACTAAATCCCACTAGGCAGCCCTAGCTCATCCTCATGTCAGGATGACCAAGCTTCCATTCAGAAACCAATAGCTCATGCCTAGCTCATCATGACCAAGCATGCAATGAGCTCATCTTCCTGTCAGCATGATGTGTATTTCCATGGGCTCACGAATTGGGTTGGGCTGAATCAAATGATGACTTTAAGATGTCAATTTTGAAGTTCAGAATGTCATTGATCCAACCACACAAGTATTGGCCCAGTTTTTGCTTCTAACTGAGGCTCCAGTTTTTGCACGTTTTGCACCATTTTGCTTCAAATGCCTCAAGTGTATTCTTCTCATGCTCTCATGCTCTATTGGCCTACAAAACACACAAAGAGAGGCAAATAACTCAAAATTCTAAGAAACTAAGCAAAAGAAGTAAGTAAATAGGGTACGTATATGTATGAAATTATGAGTTTAACACTTTCCACCTATTTATCTTCTTCCTCACATATTCAATTGCCTTAGCATTGGCAGCTGCATTATCTCCAGTAATTGTGAGTATCTTCTCATGTCCCCAATCAATCAAACAATTTTCAAGCAATTTCACAATACTCTCCCACTTATGACTATCAATTACACAAAAATTTAGGATCTTTTTATGCATTTTATAGTCGGAAATCCACAAAGTGGGCAGTCAACACCATGTAATTCACATTTTGAATCGATGTCCAAGTATCGGTTGTAAGGCATATTCTATGTGAACGAAGGTCAACTTTCAACTTCTCCTTCATTTTTGTGTACATTTCTAGAAATCTTCTTCCAAGAGTTCTACGAGAGGGTGGATTAAATTGTGGGCATGCAACACTACAAAATTCCCTAAACCCTTCACCCTCCACAAAGCTAAAAGGTAGCTCATCTCGAACCACCATCCTAATACAAGCATCCAAACAATCATCTTTGTTAAAATTCCTAGAAACAAAAGCATTACCCTTGGATGCATCAAATGCGAGCGTTCGTGTGTTCTTATCCTTGTGCCTATAAGGATATTGCAAGCATTGTTTGTTTAGATGCTTCAACATGTTGCTAGTCCCATTTTTCTTAGTATCACTAGCATAAGTAACACTACAATACTTGTACTTAGCCCTTTTTTCAACTTCTTTTCTTTTAGTCCCATCTACCCCTTTCAAATCCAATACCAAATCATACTTTTCAAAGTGTTCCCACACATCACTCTCCTTCTTACAAGGTTTCCTTTTCCCGGTACTAGGTTCTAATGGTGATGGTGTTGGATTTTGTGATGCCGCTCCTCTAGGAGGTACAAGGCATCACCACAAGGTAGAGAACCATCATTCTCATGCATTTGAGCCTCATTAGAAGCAGGTTCCTATTCATAAACATATTAAAACCATATTTAAACACAGCCAAACAAAGTTTTACTACCCATAAACATATTAAAACATATATCCTATTTAAAAAAATACATTTAAACTGTCAAAACGATTTTCCTATGCATACAACTCCCTAAACATATATCTTATCCAAAAATCAGATTGCAAACAGATTTTTCCTATCCAAAGACAGATTACAAACACAGGATCCAGAACACAAAAACAGTACTACAAAAACGGATTATGAAAACAGATTGCAAAAAAGATTTAAACATATTACAAACACAGATTACAAAAATAGATTACAAAAACATATTTAAACAGATTACAAACACGGATTTAAATAGATTACAAAAACGAGATTTAAATAGAATGGCAGCGGCGCGAATATTTACCTCCATTTAAGCAAAATTTTCCAAACTTTCAAAGCTCGCAGCAGCAACGATGCTAAACAACTGTGAATGAAATCAAAAAAGGGGTTAGGTTACAAACAAGCTTCATTCCTTTCATAAATTCAAACCAAATACCCATTGCTCTAAAAAAAATTCCTAAAATTAAAACCAAAATTTGAACTGCATGTCTTAATCTTTAATATGTAACTAACCATAATTCATTCAAAAAAATTGAAGTATCATGCATGAACTAAACTATGTCAGATAAACTAGAGAATTGTGTTTGTGATCAATAAACTAGAGAATTGTAAATAGACCTGCCATTATCTGTGACATCATTATAAAATATTTTTTATATTTTCTTGCAGACATGGATGTATGTCATGACTCCAGGATTACCTGTACACTCAAGAGAGACTTATTATACTCATTAACGAAATTAATCACCCTGTCTCTGTTATTAAGGTCAGTACCAGAAACTTTTATCTTTCACTAAAATATCTCGAAAACTTGATCAAATTCATCATGTTGCTGTCATACTTCAGGCAGTAATATATACAGGAAATGTTCTGGCTCTCTACATGAGCAAACCTCCTGGATTCAGGTACAAAAGTGGAATGTACCTCTTTGTGAAGTGCTCAGATATATCAAGTTTTGAATGGTAAGAAATTATATAGTTCCTGATCATGATCAGAAATTGTAATATCTTTATACTCAAACACTTCACTCAACACAGGCATCCCTTCACCATCACTTCTGCCCCGGGAGACGACTACTTGAGTGTCCACATACGAAGCTTGGGAGACTGGACGACGGAGCTTAGAAACGGGATTTGAAAATGTGGTATATTTACATCACTAACCTAATTGGTGGCAGCCCTAATTCGACAACCCTAAAGGCTAAAACCTTAACAGAAAAAATATATCATCACATCAACCTCAACCACCAAATCAACAAGCCTAATTTTAAAAAAAAAAACCATATATTTAATTTAGAATAAACCTCAAATTCAAAGGAAGATGATGCTAGAATAAATCACCTTTGACTGAAATCGCAGGGCTGAAGGATCGCAGGGCTGAAGGCGGCGCGGTCGAGAGAGAGAGAGAGAGCTGATGCGGGTCAAGAGAGAGAGACCTGAGGCTGGTCGAGCTCGAGAGAGAGAGAGAGAGCTGAGGCTGAGACGGGTTGAGTGCAAGAGAGAGAGAGAGAGAGAGCTGATGCGGGTCGAGAGAGAGAGAGAGAGAGAGCTGAGGCTCAGGCGGCTGGTCGAGCTCTAGAGAGAGAGAGAGGTGAGGCGCCGCTCCAAAACGAAGAGAAGAAGATTGAGGCAGGCGCGCTTGGTCTTAGGTTAAAAACGAAAAGAAGATTTCAGATAAGACTGAGTGAGAGAGAGAGAGGGGACTGAGAGAGTAGTGTACTAGTGTGTGTGGGTGAGAGTTAGCAAAAAAAAAAAAATTGCGTAAGGGATCTGGTGAAAGCACCCTCACACTTCCTCTTTTTTTGGCCAATCACACGAGGCCAGGTGTAAATTACATATATATTTAAATATTATCGGTTCGGTTCAGGTCCATCGGTTCTTAAAACATTATAACCGAGGGCCGATCGTGGACCTTCCCTTCGGTTAAGGTCCAGGTTTGACTTTTTCAGTTTGGTCAAAAAATACTCTTTTTCGGTTTGGTTTGGGTTGGTTCCTTCGATTGCGATTGATCGGTTTATGGTTTTTATGCCCACCCCTAGTTAGCAAGTCCAGTTTGGTTTCCTTATGAACAGTTTGGGCCTCCTGGTAGGCCCATTTGAATTTGTTGGGTTTTTAAACTTTAAAACAACCTGAATTTTTAAATTGTTGGGCTGACATCATAATTGGCCAAATTTTTACACCACAATTGGCCCAAATACTGAAACTTTTAACAAAACAAAGACATAAAATGATAAGTTCAAGTTATCAAGTCTGCCAAATTAAATTACAGCAAAGTTCATCAGGAATCAAGTCTGCCAAATTAAATTACAGCAAAGTTCAACAATAATCAAGTCTGCCAAATTAAACTAGCAAAGTTGGCAGCAAATTAAATTACACAAAGTTGGCAAAGTTGAGCAGCAAATTAAATTACACAAAGTTGAGCAGCAAATTAAATTACACAAAACAAATACACAATTGGCTCCATTATGTCATCCATTATCAAGTTGCCAAAAATTTGAGCAGCAAATCTCATATCACAAGGTTTACCAAGCTTTGCTCTAGTTGGATGAACGCTTTAGATACACAATTTCACGTGACAATATCAAGTATCACTTGCTTTAGATTCTTTTATCCAATTTTCCACCAATTGCCTTCTTTTCCTTCCCCCTTAGTGCATGCTAGTGGTACTAGTATTACTAGTTTCATGAGTTTCATGAGTTTCACTAGTGGCACTAGAATCACAACTTTGATTAGGAGGTGGTGGTGGTATAACATACTCTTCATAGAGTTTCATTAGAAGCTCTTTCACCTCATTCTTCTTCTTAGTAGCATCTTGGGGATTTTCATACCGACTCTTTAAGACAAACTCCAAGTTACCCAACTTATATCGAGGATCAAGTACAAGTGCTACCAACAAAAGTTGGTTCACTTTATCAATGTTACCCCAATACTTCTCAAACTTTTTCTTCATGCTTTGTGCCATCTCATTCAATACCAAGGAAGTGTGGGTTTCGGTTAAAATCATATCCTCTCCTATGAACAAATCATCAATTTTACCTTCCATGGCAATCAAGTCATGAAAGGTGGTGTGGGAAGCCCATGTAAGGAAAGACTCATCTTCAAAGTGGCCTCATAGAAAACCTTTAGAAAGTTGACAAAGATAAGAGCATTACTCCAATCTTCATCATTTGGTGGCCCTACCCTCTTTTTAGGCCTATGAGAAGGAATCACCTCCCCATCTTCCACCAACGATTCTTCTTCACCAAACCATGACATATATGGGCCATCATCATCTTCACCCATTCTCACAAAGGCTTTTTCAAACCTCAAAGCGGAATCCAACATCATATATGTAGAATTCCACCTAGTTGGCACATCCAACACCACAAGCCCTTTGCAATCAATTTGGTCCTTCTGGACACAAGCCTTGAATTCCTCTAACCTTTGTGGAGAGGATCTTACATACTTAACCACATTCCTAATACACAATATGCTTTTGTCCAATCTTTTCAAGCCATCTCTCACAATCAAGTTCACTATATGAACACAACACCTAACATGCAAATACTTTCCCCCCAACACGACCTTACCATTTCTCCAATGAATCATCTTCGACTTCAAGTACTCTAGGGCCTTTGTGTTTGAAGAAGCATTATCGGCTGTGATTGTTAGTATCCTTGTCAAACCCCAATCAAACAAACAAGTCTCAAGAAGCTTACCAATTGAGTTCCCTTTGTGATTAGAAATCACACAGAAGTTCAAAACTCTTTTGTGCAAGTTCCACTCACTATCTATAAAGTGTGCCATAATCACCATGTAGTTGATGTTTTGAACGCTTGTCCAAGTGTCCGTTGTAAGACATACCCTATGTAGTGCTAAATCTTCTTTCAATTTTTCTTTCATGGCATAATACATGGTCATAAAATGCCTCACAAGTGTCCTACGAGATGGTACTTGGAAATAAGGATTCAAGGAATCACAAAACTTCCTAAACCCCTTACCTTCAACCACACTAAAAGGTAACTCATCCATGACTACCCATTCCACACAACTTCTTAACCAATCCTCTTTAGTATGACCCATTGATGTAAGACCAAGTGCTTGGTCGAAAGAGAACGTCTTTTGCCTTTTATCCTTACTCACCCTCTAGGGGTATTTCTTACATTGAAACTCAATATGCTTCCTCAAAGTTGAGGTCCCATTTAGTGAGGGGTCAGCAGCATAATTAACAAAGCAATACTTGCACCTAGCTCTCTTCTTAGAGATTGAAGATTTGCTCCCATCTTCCTTGACAAACTCTACTACATCCTCATACTTATCATAGTGATCCCATACATCCGATTTATGAGGAATTGGTTTTCTCACCAATGGAGGTAACCCACAATTGAGTGGTGTTTGGGCTTGAGGTTGATTTTGAGATGGTGTTTGGACTTGAGGTTGAGTTTTAGTTGGTATTTGGCATTGAGGTATGAGATTAGGTGATGTTGCTGATATAGTAGGTGATGGTGATGAAGCGGATGTGGAAGAAGAAGTCAGATTATCACCACAAGTTGGATTATCAACAAATGCGTCCATTTATCACTTAAAAACTGACATTAATCAACAAAAACAGAAACTAATGAATACAAATAGCCATAAGTAAATCATCCATAATAAAAATTGAAAAACAGCCCACCTAAATAAAAATTTAAAAAAAAAACAACAATTGATAATCTAATAAAGGCCTATATTGCTAAGTATGATTATTTGGTGGAATTGTTTTTATAAAAAAAACAACAATTGATAATCTAATAAAGTCCTAAGTATGATTATTTGGTGGAATTAAAAAATAAACAGAAACTGATAATCTAATAAAGTCCTATATTGCAAAGTATGATTATTTGGTGGAATTAAAAAAAAAAAAAAGAGCAATTGATAATCTAATAAAGTCCTATAAGCATCTGAAAGTTATTAGAAAGTTCAAGGTCAAATAGCTGAACTCTACAAGTAGGCAAGCTAGTAATCAGATTCAAAGCTCCAATTATATACGTATACTTAGCAACAGGGCAAGGTTTAACACTTGTCAATATGTATGCAATGAACTCGTCAATATGAAAACCCAAATCACAGCATGAGAACAAAAAAAGCATCAATATGTTCCCACTTACAAGCTTATATTCAGTTCATATAACATTAGCTATCTTTCATGTACAACAAAAGTAACAAAAAGAAACTCATGAGAAATCTTACATCTTCAGAATATCTCCTTCTTCCAACACTGTTTCGTCACTTGCAAGCTGGGAGAAATGGCATACAGTGTTGTTCACAGAAATGCAAGTTGGAAAGGCTACCCCTCGTTCAATCTTCTTCTTCACATTTTTTTAACATATTACCAGTTTGCCTAAATAAATATAAAAACAACACGACCCATAAATCATCGCATTAAAGGGGCAAATCAACATAGTCATAAGTAATAAATTCTTGTGAAAATAAACAAAATTTCAATTCCAACGAGAAAAAATTAATTCATGGGATACTTACTCTCTAATGTATGAATCACCTTTCTCACAAAGGGTCACAATCTTAGCTTTCAGTTTGCATTCGGATATTACCAATTGCAGAGCCTCTGCAAAAATTTCCCAAATGTAATCAATATAGTCAGCCATAAAAGTATATCAATATTCAAAAGTGTAATATGTATGTATTTGCGACTGTTATAAATGAGAGAAAAAGCGAGGAAGGAGGCTACTTGATTACACAAGAAATCTAATTCTGGACCCTCAAAACAAAACAATGCAAACCTAATTTTAAAAATCCCCAATTGAGATGAGATGAGATGAGATTTAACTTACCACCAGACAGAGGCGCCAACGATGAGAAGAATGGCTGTGACGTCGACGACTGAGAGGAGGAGCAGTGACTGGGGAGAGTGGAGGAAGAATTGGAGGCGCTGTCGTCGATGGCTGCGATAGAGTTTGAAAGGGAGGAGAAAAAATGTGTCGCTAGAGAAAGAAAGCCCTAAGTGTTGAGCTGTTAACATGGGCTGAAATTGAGTGTAGAAGTTCTATTTTAATTCTTTGCAACCTCCAATTATATAGCACCATTTGTATTATATAAATAAATTAATATATATTTAATTATGCCCAGTCCGGTTCTGCGTAGTCCAATTTTTAGAGTTGAAGAACCGGAATTGGAACTGGACAGCACCGGTCCGGTTCGGTTTTTTGCACTGGTGTTGACTTTTTGGTCAACACGATTTTTTTCAGTTTTTTGCCAGTTTGGTTCCGTTGTCCGGTTCTTCGTCCATATGCCCACCCCTGATGGTGGCGGCTAGGGTTTAGAAACTAGAGTCAACAATCCCAAGATCGTCGCTTTGATACTATGCTAAAATATGATAACTATGAGAGAATATTTGTTTGTAGGAATTTTCTGTGTATTCTTCTCCTTGTAGGAGGTCATATTTACAATACAACGGAGCCTTAGTGGCCAAGTAAATAATAAATTCCTATTTATATTTACTTATTATTTATAGTAGGAAATCATGAATTAAAGTAAATCAATAACAATTATAATAGGAATCCTTGGTGTATAAGGAAAGTAAGTCAATAGTCCAAAAGTCACGCCAACAGAAGAAGTAATGAAAGCTTAAAACTCAGTGATATATGCATTGTTCAGCCTTTTTTGGTCTTCATCTGTCTGAGAACCTACAATTGCTACTAAGAGAAATTTACCTACAAATATCTATATTTGAGAGGGGAAAAAAATGAACAAAAAGAAGAAGAATACAACAGTTGCATGTACTTGTCCAAAAAAAAAATAGAGAGCATATGGGACCAGATCTCGGCAATCACTAGTCCATTATGTAAGAATATTTTATAAATATTCTATGTGGCCCACATGAAGTGACCTATGTGGTAAATAAATTGTTTAATTGATTCAATAAACATTATTCATAATAATTATATTGGTCAAATAAAGAGAAGTTGTTTCCTATTTTATTACTGTAATGGGTGGTAATTGATTATGGCCCTCTCGCTGCCTATAATAGTGCACATACCCATCTTATGTGTACATTGATGAAAACACGTATTAGGGTTTTCTATTTTAACGTGCAAAAGGCTTGAGAGAGAAACATTGCTTCCTTTGTACGACGGCTCACAACAATCTTGATACTCTTCGTGTTGAAGTCATGGATCAAGGTACGCATATTGTTTATTAAGTTTCCGCTTCTTGTGAAAATCATGAGGTTCACGATCTTATAAGTAATTGGGTCTAATGATTTTACCCAATATTAAGAATTACATGTGGTATCAGAGCATGGTTGAGAACTCTCATGATTTTCCTTTATGATCATAGAGTTTGATTTATTAATTTAATCGAACTATGAAAGAACTGATTATGTTTGCATGATTGACCAAGAATTTGATAATTTTAACTGGTTATAAAAAATTAATAATTGTTGTCGTGGGTTGTTGCTGTGGGTTCTTCATTATAAATTAATATCAAATTACTTTATATAAGAATTACATGAGTATCTGAGCAATATGACATGTAGTGAATATGAATATTATGGATTCACTAAGTGATACATGTTTATCGCTTACCAATATCATTGTTGTTCAATTAATTTGATATTCATATCATGAATTGTTTGTTAGTCACCAAAGTGGCCAAACTAGAAAGTCCCATGAATTCAAATTAAGTGATAATCAATCAATTACTCATGGTAAGATGATGCATATAAATGAATGGAACCTTGTTATGTTTCTTTAAAGGTTTTGATATGAGCACGTTGATTTTCAATAGTCATGAGATGTTTATGGGTCACCCAAAGGTAGATCAATTATTCTTATGATTGTTGATATAATTCTGGTAATCTGTATGTGCTTTATTTGGGTTAGTTTTGGATATTCAAAGATAGCAAAGCTTGCCTAATTATGAATGTGCAGTTGCCAATAATGTGATATAAATGCATCCTAATCATTTAGTGGTATTGTCATAGTATCTACGCAAAGGAGAGTTGTGATGATACATTTATTGATTGTCAGATTATGTATGCAATTATGATTTTTGTAGGTGTTGGTAACTCAAAGGATTAATGTTGTGAGCATTTTAATTGTAGTCTCAGTGCTTGTTTCGCTTCATTCACTTGCTCCATCTATTCCAAAACTTAATGAAACAAATTTCCCAAATTGGTGTGAACAAGTCCAATTTCACTTAGGTGTTCTGGATCTTGATTTAGCACTCCGAAACTGAGAAACGTGCTGCCTCTTACCTGATTGATTGGTTCATAAATTACATATCATTTTGTACCCTTTTAGCTTATGATTTGGTTATGTTTTTGAGTTAAACTTGTGCTTTTAATTTGTTTTGTGTTTGTTTCAGTGTTTTAAGTTTGAGACTCAATAAATGCATTTTGGAGACAAGTTAGCTCAAAACGTTGTCTGCAGATCAGTCAACTTCACGGATTGGACTGTACTTGCTCAAGAAGAACCAGATGATGAGCCATACATCATTGGAAAGATACGGAAGTCTAGTTTCTGTATAATTTTACGGTTCATGATTCCGAGTCTTCTAGAGAAAGTTATACATGTTTTGGCAACTTAAGGTCAAATTCGGCAGCATCTGCGTTACTGGGCCAAAAATCACATTTGAAGGCCTTTCCGATTTTTCCTTGAGCTGGGCTGCATATTCTTGGAAATATAAGACACATAACTTGAAGATACATATTTTTGCAGATTTTTCAGAATGGATGAACAAGCCCAAAACGAGCCCACAAGCTGGCTGCAATGCATTGTCATGCATGACATATGCATGATGAATTGTTGTTGATTGTGGGAAAGTTTGTGGAAGCATATTCAATTCCTATTTTTGAGTGGAATTTTGCAGCAGCCAAAAGATGGTGAAGTGGATGATGCAACACTAAGCTTAATGCCAAAAGATGATGAAGTGGGAGTTGCAACACTAAGCCTAAAGACAAGAGGAATTGTTTTCAAATGCAATAGTGGGTTAAGTGATTTAAGTGTTGTAAGTTAGTGAAGTTAGTGTGTTTATAAAATTCAATTGTATAATTCAGATTTTCACTTCCCCTAGGCCTATAAATAGGGAAGTTCTCTAAGCTTGTAAGAACACCCCAAGGGGGGGAGCTCTCAAACACTTCTCTAGAGCTCCCTTCCCTTCTCTCCCTCAAATTCTCTTAGTTTCCCTTTGTAGCTCTCAATTGTTGTAATAAGTTCATTCTACTTTCCCTTTCTCTTCTTCTAAATTCTTCAACACTCTCTTCTCCAAACACTTCCCAAACACTTCTCCCATTTCCTTCATCAAATTCTCTAAAGCTTTCAAACACATGCTCTTCCAAAATCCACAAAGTTCTCAACATCATTTTCCCTTCTCTTCCAAAAGTCTCCATGTCTCAAATACTTCACAAACACCTTTCTCTCCCTTCCCTAAGTTATCAAATTCTCCAAGTTCACAAACATTCTCCAAGTTCTCAAACACATTTCTCTTCCCTTCCAAAAATCATCCAAGTTCTCAAACACTTTCTTCCAAATTCTCAAAGTTCTCAAACACTTTCTCTTCCAAAATCCTCAAGCTTTCCAAACACTTCTCTACTCTCTTCCACATTTCCCTTCTCTTCCAAAATTCTCCAAATCTCTCAAACACTTTCCTTCCTTCCTCAAATGCTCTCTTTAATGTTCTCTAAGTTGTAATTTATTTTTCTTGTAATGTACATTCGTTCTTCTTGTTTTGTTTCTTTTGTTTTCATTTTTGTTTTGTGTATGAAAATTGAATTGGATCATTCAATCACCAATCCCTGTGGAATCGACCTCGCACTTACATACGCTAAACTACCAACGGTTCGTGCACTTGCGAGTATCACAAGTTGAGGATGCAGTTGAACCCATTTTGGTGCAGCTGAATCTACACAACACTTGATAATAGCAATAGTGAAGAGAAGTCTTTCCATAAGGCTTGGGAAAGATCAATAGATTGAGCATTATGTTTATGCGAATGATTGTAGCGAATATAAAGATTGCGCTTCCTTAAGTTGAAACTGCTAAGGAATACTTGAAGAATGTTGAAAATCATTTCAAGACTGCTGACAAGTCCCTTGCAGGGACATTAATGGCTAAGCTTACCACCAAGAAATTTGATGGTACGCGAGGCATCTGTTGCGCCTACCCAAGTACAAATAGTCACACATAGTAATAATCTTGGAAGTCTAAGTATTGTATCCTCAAGGAACAGGTAGGCAAATGTCTGCACACAAAGAAATAATTAAACGTACCAAATTAAAAGTGACAAGCAAAATGGATAAGTAATTTGATTTGATTGTTGTAGAGATTGAGTTTACAAATGAAATATCAATAATGGAAATGCTAAGGCATCAAGGTTCAATTCTTTAAGCAAAATATGTTTCATGCTCTTTAATCCAAATTATAACTTGATTAAAATTATCATTGAGAAACTTTAACCGGAAGATAAAGAAATTAAAACTAATTTAATTTTTCAATGTTATCTTTTATTAATGATTGTTCAGAAAATGGAATTGCTTAGTATCTGCTCTTTTAATTTAAAAGCATGCTAAGTCAATTCTTAAGAATGAGAAAAATATAATTGAACTCATGAAAAGATAGTAGCACTTAAGATCAATCAAAATAAAAGGATATGAAAATATTGAACAACCAAAAATAAAAGAATTTAGCAATTCATACTGTATATTGGATTAAAAAACAATTCACAAACTTACTCAAAGGACATTCCCTTTAGCCTTAGCTAGAGTTCTAGCAACTCATTACGAAAAAAACATAACTAAATTTTGAATGAAATGGATAAAGAAATCTGTCGTTGTGGTCCTTGCCAAATAAGTTGATGGGTGATTTATAGTAGTCAATGAGGTGAGTGGAAAGTTAATACATTCATGGTAGGTAATGAAGGGTTTATGTGAGGGATTAATTGGATTAAACATGTGTTGATGATGGAGAGTTAGTGGAAAAGAAATAACAGTGAGGTAGTGGGCGTTAAATGGCTATGAATGACATGAATTAGGCTCTTTAGCTTCAATGGTTTTGTCTTCTCTTCTCCCTCTTTACTTCTCTTTATAATCACAATAATCCCACAATCAATTCTTCAATAATCCCAGCAATTCTCTTCACACTTGGCTTGAACTTGAACAAATATATATCTTCATCTTTTGGCTTTCCAACTTCCTACAAAAGATAAATTCACCTAATAAGTTCACCAAATTAATACAGAAAATTCATAAATCCAATTGGTGAGAATAAAATGTAATAACAAGTGAAATTTTATTTATATCATAAAGTCTCCAAAATAATATTAAAAAGATGTAATTTGAGACTCTCATCAGCATCCATGAGCATGTTCTTGAAATGACTAATGTAGCAGCAAAACTAAAGACCCTGGGGATGAATGTGAATGAGTTCTTCCTTGTTGAATTTATTTTGAACTCTTTGCCTCCTTAGTATGGACCATTTCAAATTAACTACAACACCATTAAGGACAAGTGGAATATGGATGAATTGTCCAGCATGCTTGTTCAAGAGGAGGGAAGACTTAAGCAGGAAGGGGATCATTTCGTTCATCTTGTAACTCAAGGAGCTAGAAAAAAATATGGGAGAAAGCCTATAAATGGCAAGAAAGGAGGGCCACCCTAGAGTAGTGAACCTGCTAATGTTACTCATGCTCAGAGGAAGGAACACAAAAATGATACATGCCATTTCTGGAGAAAGACAGGGCATTATCAGAAAGATTGCCCAAAACGTAAGGCATGGTTCGAAAAGAAATGTAAGCCTTTGGCTTTAGTATGTTTTGAATCAAATTTGGCTGAAGTTCCGTACAATACTTGGTGGGTTGACTCTGGTGTTACCGTTCATGTCTTTAATTTGATGCAAGGATTCCTTACGACCCAAACTTTAAATCCAAATGAAAATTTCATCTTTATGGGTGTAGGGGCTTTTTTCTTCCGGGCAACAGGTGGGCTGGGCTGATGAAGTTGTCTCCTTTGTTTGAGTTTGAAAATTAAGCCCCAAAATGCTTCGAAAGGGCAGCAAGGCCTTAGGAAGTATTTTGGTTATCTTCACCAACCAAAACAACAACAACTTACAAATAATTTCTTCATGCTTACAAATAAACTTTTGAGCTTGGCATGAGAGGCATGTGGCATGGGAGTAAAATTATCATGGGTTTAGCACTTTATGAGAGGGAGAGAATTGTGGGTTCCTATGAAAGATAGAGGTTCTAATGGAAGAAAGGAGGGGTTCTAAGGAGGAGAGTTTTGGGTGATTTTCGTAGCTTCCGGGCAGCTTGACGGTGACTCTGTCAAAGCTGTAGCAATCTGCCAAAGCAGGGGAGATGGGGGAAATGGGCAAGCAAAGCACGAAAATTTCTGGGTTTGTAAGTGAGAGAGAGAAAGCTTGCTCTCTGAAGGTTGTGGGTTGTGTTGGGCAGAAGAGGCCCTATTTATAGTTGCTGGGGTTTGTTCTTCTTCAAGAAACCCTAATGGCTTTCATCCCATTTTGCAAAGTTCTTCCTTTCATTTCTCTCCTTATCCTTTCAATCATCTTCTTTTGGTGAAGTCAACTCTGCTTCTTTGCATAAAATCAGGGGGTTTTGGGAGCTCAAGACCCCCCTTTCCCGCAGTCTGCCTCAGAGGGGAGCTTCCATTTTCATCCATCTTCTTTCTCCTCTTTCTTCCTCTTTCCGTGGTCAAATCTGATGAAGGAAAGAAAATGGGTGCGCCTCCTGGTTTAAGGGATGACATCCTTCCTTGCGTGCCAAAATCCCTTGGTCTCTTGGATGCTTTCACTTGGAACTTGTTCCTTAGCCTCCCAGCAGCCCTTCACATGTGGATTCCCCAAGCCCCTGCGTGATTTTGTCTTTCAGCCGAATGCTAAGACTTGTGCTGCCTTTTTATTCTAATTACATAGGCTTTTTAAGTCCACCACATGATTCATCCAATGGATGGGATAATCTGATCAAGTGTTGGGCCTTTTAGTTGGCTTATTCTAATTAGGGCAATGGGCTATTTTGGTTGGGCTATTTTAGTTGGAGTAATGCGGCTATTTTGGTTGGGCTATTCTAGTTGAGGTAATGGGCTATTTTCTCTCTTGTGCTTACCCATGTTTGGGCCTAAAAAATGGGCTTGAGTCCCGAGGCCCCCAGCGACCCGAGACTTCCATTTCTCGACCCATCGATGGGCCCCATGATAATTTGTTACCATCCATACCACAACCCACTCAAGCAAGCCCCGGGCATTCGAGTGGCTTGGGCCCACTTAAGCTTGTAGTGCGATTGAGTGTGAAATAATAATTTCTCGCTTGGCATGGCATGTCGCTTGGCATGCCATGTCGTTTGGCATGCTTTTAATTATGACGCTTAATAGGATAATTGGCATGAATTTGTAGAGCTAAGTGCATCTTTATAATTTTAATCTCAATTTCTAGCGTGACAGATTTTTATTCGGCATGGCATGTAGGATATGGCTTGTGCATGGCATACTTCTGTGTACTTCAAATCGGGTCTTTTTCCAATAATATATCGTCTTGGGCTAGGAATTTATTCGGGCCCAACCATAGATTTTTTGGGCCTCAACAATGGGGAATTGAGTCAAAACTCCAGTTGAAGCTATTGGAACCTTTCGTTTAATTTTGGATACTAGGCATAATTTAAATTTATTTCAAACACTTTATGTTCCTAATTTTTCCAAAAACTTGATTTCAATTTCTAGACTTGACCGTGATGGACTTCCCTTTGAGTTTGGTAATGGATGTTTCAGTTTATTTAAGAATACCTCTTTTGTTGGTTATGGTATTTTAATTGATGGGTTATACAAGTTAAAGCTTGATAATATTTTTGCTGAAATAGTTTTGACTCTGCATCATAATGTTGGGACTAAACGTAGCTTAATTGATGAAAATTCATCATTCTTGTGAAATAAACGACTGGGTCATGTATCCACAGAAAGGTTGGTAAGATTAGTAAAGAAAGTGATCTAGAGTTTTTCGAGAAAAGGTCCCATCCTTCAATATCATGATTGGGTCGACCAAGCCAGATCATGAGTGAAATATCATGATCGAATCGACCACGCTTTGTCATTAGAATGTTATAACCTTAAATAACGAGAAAGCTTTTTTTCGTTTACTCAACTCCTCTCCCTAATGGTCGAGCAACTTTCACCTTGTAAAGGCAAGGAGTTCTTCCGAACCAAGATTTTATTGATCTTGGTGTGTTTGTGGATTGTATTAAGGGTAAACAAACCAAACACAACAAGAAAGGAGCCACAAGAAGTTCAGGGCTTCTTGAAATTATTCATATAGGCATTTGTGGACCTTGTGATGCTCCATCTTTTACTAGAGAAAAATATTCCATCACCTTCATAGACGATTTTTCAGGTTATGGCTATGTTTATCTATTGAAGGAAAAATTTGAGGCAGTGAACATTCTTGAAGTGTTCATTACCGAAGTTGAAAGACAATTAGATAAAAAAGTGAAAATTCTTAAATCAGATAGGGGTGGTGAATTTTATGGAAAATATAATGATTCAGTTCAATATCCTGGTCCATTTGCAAAACTCCTAGAAAAGCATGGCATTTGTGCTCAATACACCATGCCACATACGCCGAAGCAAAATGGTGTTGCTGAAAGGTGTAATCGTACACTTATGAATATGGTTAGGAGTATGTTAAGTAATTCGTCATTGCCTATATTTTAATGGATGCATGCTCTTAAGACTGCTATATATTTATTAAACCGGGTTCCTAGTAAGGCAGTTTCAAAAACACCATTTGAACTATGGACAGGAAGGAAACCCAGTTAAGGCACCTTCATGTTTAGGGTTGCCTAGCAGAAATAAGAATTTATAATCCACATGAAAAGAAATTGGATTTTAGAATGATCAATGGTTACTTTATTGGTTACCTAGAAAAATCCAAAGGATATAGGTTTTATTGTCCTAATCATAGTACGAGAATTGGTTATTCAGGAGGTTAGGGTGCATGTTCCTTCACCCATGCCTTATAAGGAAGTTGTTGTTCCTACACATGTTGAACCATTAAGCGATGTTGAACAACAAATCAATGACCAACCACCCCATAATGAGACCGTCATGAATGAAAATGCAGTGGAAGAACCACACATGAAATAACATTAAGACGATCTCAAAGAGGAAGGAGGTCTGCTATTTTGCATGATTACGTGGTATATCTACATGAATCTGATTTTGATGTAAGGATAAATAAGGATCCGATTTGTTTTCGCAAGCCATTAAATGTGTTGATTCTGCTAAATGGATTAATGCCATGCATGATGAGTTGAAATCAGTGACAAAATGAAGTCTAGGATCTTGTTGAAATGCCTAAGGGTTACAAGCAAGTTGGATTTGAGTGGGTCTTTAAGACTAAATGCGACTCAAATGGCAATATAGAGTGATATAAAGGCAGACTAGTGGCCAAAGGTTTCACTCATAAAGAAGGCATTGATTATAAGGAGACCTTCTCACCAGTTTTCTAAAAAGGACTCACTCAGAATCATTATGGCATTAGTAGCTCATTATGATTTAGAGTTTCATCAAATGGATGTGAAAACGGATTTTTTGAATGGGAGTTTGGAAGAAGAAGTCTATATGGATCAACCAGAAGGCTTCTCATTAAAGGGAAAGGAACACATGGTCTGTAAACTAAAGAAGTCAATATACGAACTTAAGCAGGCTTCCTGACAATGGTATATTAAGTTTAATGATATCATTATTTCCTTCTGTTTCAAGGAAAACACTATTGATCGGTATATATATCTGAAAGTCAATGGGACTAAATTTATATTCCTGATTCTGTATGTTGATGACATTTTGCTTGCTAGTAGTGATCTTGGTTTATTACATGAAACCAAGAAGTTTCTCTCAAAGAACTTTGAAATGAAAGATATGGGTGAGGCATCTTATGTGATAGGAATTGAGATATTCCGTGATAGGTCACGTGGTATAGTGGGTTTGTCTCAGAAAGCATATATTTAATGAGTTCTAGAGAGATTTGGTATGAAAAATTGTTCATCCAGTGTTGCTCTAATTTAGAAAGGGGATAAGTTTAGACTTATGCAATGCCCACAAAATGAATTGAAACGCAAACAAATGGAGGGTATTCCTTACGCATCTCCTGTAGGAAGCCTAATGTATGCACAGATTTGTACCAGGCCAGACATCAGTTTTGTAGTTGGGATGTTGAGCAGGTACCAAAGCAATCCAGGAATTGATCACTCGAAAGTAATGAGATACTTGCAAGGAATCAAAGACTATATGCTCACATTTAGAAAGTCTGATAACTAGGAAGTAATTGGTTATTCGGACTCAAATTTTAGTGGATCTGTTGATACTAGAAAATCAAATTTTGGATATTTGTCCCAACTAACTGGCGGAGCAATTTCTTGGAAAAGTGCAAAGCAATCTTCCATTGCTTCATCCACTATGGAAGCCGAGTTTGTTGGCTACTTTAAGGCTACAAATCATGGGTTATGGTTGAGGAATTTTGTTTCAGGGCTTGGTGTTATTGACACCATTGCCAAGCCACTGAAAATTTATTGTGATAACTCTGCAACTATTTTCTTCTCCAAAAATGATAAGTATTCGGAAGCAGTAGTTACATATAGAAATTAGTAACTACTGCTTCCTAAACGAATTTCTTTTCTTTTCTTTTCAAAGGTGTCGAGGTCCTCAATCAGAAAAAGAAAAGAAAAAGAAATTTATTCGGAAGCAGGAGTTACATATAGAAATTAGTTCAGGAAGAGTTTCGTTATCGTCAAAGGTTTCCACCTAAACCCTAGGTAAATATACAACATACCTGAAACACATGCACTGCAATTGATGGAGAAGCAAGGTGAAAATCCCCAAACGACGAAAATTCCACCAGTTGCAATTGACGAAGATGAAAGGCAAATTCAACCCTAAATTGAAACCCAAAACCCTCGGCAATTAAGAAGCATGAAATCAGTAGATATTGGCTTGATAGGACCATAATTGATTGTGGAAGATATGATTTTTGTGATTTTTTCTGTTCTTGCTGTCTAAGGATTGTTTAACGTGATTTTTGCGATTTTGCTATTTTTGAGGTTACTTGATTTATATCTTAGGGGCAAAATTAGAAGCACAACATAAATTAGAAAATTAAGAAATTAAAATATAAACCTCAGAAATTAAAAAAAAGTAAATGATCCTATAGGGCACAAAAGTCAGAGGACTTGAATTACTAACAACAAGTGTGTGGATTGCACCCAAAATAAATAAAACAAGAAAAAAGGAAATAACTCAAGCAAATAAGTTCCCAAGTTCAATTAGATTAACAGATTGATTCTAGCTAAAGTATGATTAAGCCATGGTGTTTGGTCAAAACCTTGTGTTCCTAATTCCCTAATTTGATCATTTGTTGTCTAACCTAAAATTAAGCATTAGGAACCCATTAAGCATAGAAAAACAATTTAAACAACCAAGCATGTATCTAATCCCTGTTGTCGAATGTCCATACATACTCTTCCTATTTATAGTTCAATTCGAATTAAAGCATGGTGTATACTCTTAATTCAAACCAAGATAGCTAACATGCAAACCTAAATGGTGATCAATCATTCAAACTAGCATATTAACTTATAAGCATAATGAATAAGAACAAAAACTATAATTGAAACTTGGAAACTAATTAAACTTGAATACTTAAGAAAGAATGTACATTACAAATAAAAGTAAAGTCGAACTAAGAAAACTTGAAGGAAAATTTAGTAAACTCATTTTGTTACAACAATTGACTACTTGAAAGGAAACTAAGAGAATTTGAGGGAGAGAAGGGAAGGGAGCTCTAGAGAAGTGTTTGAGAGCTCCCCCCTTGGGGTGTGTTTTGAAGCTTGAAGGCTTCTCTATTTATAGGGCTAAGAGGGAGGAACATCATGATGAATTCTCATACCATCCTTCATGGGTTCAAAGGTGATCAGGCTGCCCTTTGCTTTCTTCACATGGGTTCAAAGGTGATCAGGCTGCCCTTTGCTGCCAACCCATGTGGTTGCCTTTTGCTTGCTGAAAAAAATGATTTTTCAGAACCAGACTTGGTGTAGGAAGGCCACAGGTTTCAAAACGTATCCAATGGGGCTGAAATATGGATATGTTATACAAGACACCCATTGAAACAACTTCTATGAAGAAAGTATTCGCATCAAAGCAGTAGAAGTGTACGTTTTGGCCACTGCAAGTTGGCTGCCGGAACATGGACTGGAATTGACTTCATTTCATTTCATTTCCTTCTTTTGCTTCACATGCATGCGCATGCTTCTCTTTAGTAGCTCAAAAGCTGATCTCCAGCTCCAAAGTGATCTGCCAATCCAATTCTCATGTTCAAAGGCTGAATCAAAATGCCTCTCATCATTCCTCATTCTTCTCTCTCTCCTTTCCACCATGACACTTTAACCTTTGTCTCTTCCTTGTCCCCTTTGCCATCATGTATTTTTATCTTCACAAATATGCTCTTTTAGACTTTCATAGCTGGAATGCCTCCCAACTTCACTCATTATGTTGGGTACAAATTCAGTTATAGCTGGGGTGAGGCACAAGGCTAAAAGGAGGCATATGGCTAAAAGCTGGCAGTTGCAAATCCTCCTGAGCAGGGTTCAATGATGGATGGGCTAAGGACTCCAGATATGTTCAATTGGGCTGAAATTTGGATATGTTATAGTACACACCCATTGGAACAACTTTCATGAAGATCATCACCTCATTCGAGCCCCTTAGCATGCTGAGCCAAGGCCAAGAAGTTGACCTACGAAACTGGGCTGGCAAGGGGCTGGAGCCAAAATTAGTTTGTCTTTAAGCTCTTCTTCCATTCACCCAAATCAGGCTTTAACATGCATGGATTGCATCATTTCCTATCCAAAGCCATCATTGTTACCTAAAGCTCAATGAACTGAAAGATAAACACAAAAAGGATTAAAAGCACAAGTTTAACTCAAAAACATAACCAAATCATAAGCTAGAAGGGTACAAAATGATATGCAATTATGAACCGATCAGTTGCTGCCACAAATATAGAAGTTCTTACTTACACGAGAAGGAGACAAGTATTTTCTTTCTAGTTTCAAGATCCTTAATTGTAAATAAGGAGTGCCAGAACCAGAGGTTTAAGGTTGCGTTTAGGGTCTTTTGGAGAAGACTTATGGGCTTTTTAAAGCACTTCCACCCATTTTCCATGGCAAAGGGCAAGGGTTGTTACTATTCATGTGAATAGTAGCAGCCCTTGCAAAAGGCTTATGTGTTTCCACCCATTGCCATGGCATAGGGAAAATACTATTCACTTTAACTTTCTATTTTTATTTTTACTTAAAATATTAATTTGGAGAAGATTTTCGGTTGCCGCGTGTCATTATTTATTATAAAATTCATATCTCATAATTCAAATGAATTTTTCAGATACAATTTTCGAATAAGATTTTCGGTGGCCACGTGTCCATATTTATTATAAAATTCACCTCTCAAATTTCAGATAAGATTCTCGGTTGCCACGTGTTGATATTTATTATAAAATACAAATCTCAGATTTCAGATAAATTGTGCCACATGTCATCTAAAATCGCGCAACGTGTCATCTCTATCTTCTAAATCCCTCTATAAAATCAGAGGCTCAACTCAGACCTCTCACACCATATCCTTTTTATCCTTTCATAGTCCACTCTCAATGTCGAACATGAGGAGATGCTTAGAGAGGCAAGAGCGAGAAATTAAAGAAAGAAGGATGAAGATGATAAACAAGTTGTCATGGCAGTGGGTATGCTTGATCTATCAAGGCAAGGCCACCATTGTGGTTCACAAGTCGATCGTGGCCTAACGTGGACAAACATATACATTATCGGAGTAAGAGTCTTTTGGAAGATTACTTTATCCCAAATTATGTGTACTCTATTGTTGATTTTCGAGGGCGATATAGAATGCAGCCTCGTTCGTTCAATAAAGTCATGAATGATATTTGCAATTACGATCCATACTGATGAGCACAAAATAAATACAAGTTTTATCCTTAAATTTATATTTGTTAGTATTTTCTTTTGTATTATGTAAATTTATTAGAGTATTTGTATTGGCTATTTCCAATCTTTGTTTTTGTATTTAATGAGTGGTTGTTTGTAGATATTAAGTGTCTTCCACCAATGGCATGAGGAGGAGGAGGAATAAGCAATGTGTTGCAAAAAGAGAGGAAGAACTCAAGTTGGATTTGATGACTTTGCCTTTTACAGCTCATGCTGTACAGTCCATTTGCAGGCCTGAAAAACGAATTCTCCCATGCTCAAATGAATAAATATCCTTCATGACACTTGTTCAATAAGATGTCGACTACTACATATCCAAAAATTGGAGCAATTGGATAAAAACTCAATCCACAGGCTGTCATACATCAAGACAGGTTCTAGAAGACAGCTTGCATATGCAGCTGGAATGAAAGGGACTTCATGCTTCTATAAATAGGAAGCAACTCAAGAGAGATTGTGTGGAAAAACAGGAGAAACACACGGCAAGAAAGAGAGAGAGAGAGAGAGAGAGAGAGAGAAAGAGTGAGGAAGAAAGAGAACAATGATGGAAAGGAAAGAACCAAGAGCTAATAACTCTTTTAAACTTGTTCTTCCTTTCCTAGTTCTCATGTAAATTATGTATTTTAATTTCTTTGTTTTGTTTTAAATTCTTAATTATGTCTAGCTAAAATACTTAACTAAGGTTGGATGAAACACCATTATTAAATAGAGTTCTAGTTTTTATTTTCAATTCTCAAATATTGTGGTGTTCAATGATTATAATTTTCACTTCACATGATTAATAGATTAATCTTCTTTTCACCACTTCTATCATGTATTGTGACATATAACATGTATTTGTGGTAGTTAAGAATTTGGATTAATCTATTAATTCATCCTTGGTTTATATTTCTAATTTATAAATTTCTTTGATATTTTGTTATTCAAATAAACTTTTTCACATAGGATGCTTAGGAAACTTTGATCCTTTGTAGTTAAATAATTTTGTTTACATTTTATGCTTAGAATTTGTACTTATGAAGGGAAGGAAAATTTACTTATGATCTAAATTACAAGCTTAATTGATAAATCTTGAGAAAGCAGTAGATTGATTTCTAGATTGCTACTCCATGGGAATTGAAAGATAAATAATTAGGATCTTATAGAATAATGGTGTGGATTCTAATACCTTAGTTATTTTTTCTCATAAATTTAAATCTTAATTTCAGTTTATTGTCATTTCCATATTTGTTTCATGCTTTATTTAATTTTCTTTATCAACAAACAAATCACCATTTGAATCAACTAGGTTGGCAATGAAATTAACTTGGGTATAATTGTTTTTCTATATTTACACGCAATCCCTTGGGTACGATCTCGCTCTTACACGCTTATTCTATATTCGATTTGTGCGCTTGCGAGTTTATAAATTTTAAAAGACACCGCTTTTGGTGACAACACATACTTCGTTCAGAAGTGTGATGCTACTAGGGTTTTGGGGCTATTTCAGACCAGGTGGATGAGATTGTTAGGATGGGAAAGTCTACTATTCTAGAGAGCTTGGTCAGATTCTGTGATGCAATTGAAACTCTCTACACTTGGGATTACCTCCACAAACCTATGTCTAAGGACCTCCAAAGGCTTTTACAAAAAACCAAAGTCGAGGTTTCCTAGGCATGATTGGAAGCGTCGACTGTATGTACCTGTCAATGGAAGAATTGCCCAACTACCTGGCAAGGAGATTATGGGAATAGGAAATGGCAAAAAAGTATCATTTTGGGAAGCCGTTGCTTCATTCGATTTCATTCGATACATGGGTTTGGCATGCCTTTTTCGGAGTTGCTAGATCTCAAAACAACCTTAACGTGCTCGGTCAATCCCCGTTGTTCAACGATGTGTTGAGAGGTCAAGCCCCTCAAATCACCTATGAAATCAACAATACCGTCAAAGTAGACGACATCTACCTGAGGTGGACGAAATTTGTCAAAACAATTTTGCATCCCTAATCGAAGATGGAAAAATTATTTGCTGTTTATCAAGAGGGTTATAGGAAAGATGTGGAAAGGTGTTTTGGGATCCTCCAATCTCTCGGTGGGCAATTATTAGGGGTTCTGCTTGTATGTTTGATAAAGAGGTGCTTCGAAGCATTATGATGACGTGCATCATCCTCCATAACATGATTGTGGAGGATGAGTATGATTATGATGCTCCAGAGGTGTTCGAACATGATCCCATGAACATGGCATTGATAAGAATTTATGAAAGGCCAATGAGAGCAAATGGACAACCACTGGAGCACGAAACAGTTGGTTAGGGACGGTCGTTACAACAACCGTATGATTGATCGTTATACGGAGATGCAATCTTCTTATATTCATAAATGATGTGAAGTTGACTTGATGGAGCACTTATGGGCGGTGAGAGACAATGACAGTGAATGAAGTCAAGTGAAGATGCTTTGTTTTTAATTATGCTTTGTATTGATGTATGCGTTGTTTGAATTATGCTTTGTTTGTGTTTTGTTTTGAATTATTCATGTTTGTGTGTTTTGTTTTGAATTATGCTTTGGTTGTGTTTTGTAATGGATTATGCTTTCTTTGTGTTTTGACTCGGATTATGCTTTGTTTTGAAATGTGTTAAACAAAAAGGTATTTGATTAAATGATTTCTTTATTCACTAAAAGAAAAGTAATACAACTAATTAAATAGAAGACAAGAAATACAACTAATTAAATAAAAGACAAGCAATACAACTAATTAAATAAAAGACAAGCAATACAACCTAATGGTTTTGATCATTTAACCAATTGGTGTCGCTAGGTCCATTGTCACGGAAAAGCCTTCTTCTCATAACATCCCTTTGTTCTAGCTTCCAAAATGACTTTGTTTCAGGGGACATATGGCTTGTATCCATGGCCATGGTTTCTCAATCCTTCTTTCCATGTCTTGTTTGCATATATACTCACTTCCTCTTGCATATTCTTCATTCATTGCCTTCTCATCTGCATCTCTTTCCATGTCTCTCTCAATTATCATTGTGCCGTTTAGAGCAATTTGCTCCAAAACTTTTGTAGTATCATTGGTGGAATCACTTTCTCTTGGCCTTCGCTGCCTTTCTCCCAATAGGTCTTGACTCCTTTTGGATTGGTGAGTCTTGATTCACCGAGGAATTCAAAGGCGAATCCAACGCCGTTGAATCGTGGAGTGGCATCTCGTTCAACACAATGGTCGGATTCATGGGAATAAGCTTGAATCTCGAACAATTTTTCACCACCTCCCAACATTAATGATTGTTGAAATATTTTTTGTCTTGGCCAATGGCACCGAACCACATTTGTGCTTGCATAATGTATTTAAAAAAAAATACTAGAAATGCAATAAAAATTGAAAAAAAAAAGGGATACTAAATTTAATAAAACGGAAATCACAAATAATTTACCTCATTGCCAAGATTTTCGCCGCTTCGAATGTTGTCCCTCGCTTTTGCCAACGCATCTCTCCATTTCCCCAACTTTTTATTCAAAATTTTCCACCTACAAGCCAAGGCCATTTCCGTAGGAGCAGAACCCGATTTTTCACAAAATTCAGTATGAATGTTTCTCCATATATGAGATAACTTCATCTCATTGCCCGTGATCGGACAATGACCAACTTGGACCCAACACTCACACAACAAAACATCTTCCACGGTTGTCCATGCCCCTCCGGCTTCGATGGAAGATGCCATAAGATGATGAACACAAATGAAATTTTGAAAGTGAAGAAACTTTAGTGTGGAAAGTGAATAATATTGGAAGGAGAAGAAAATGTATGAAGATTTGGTGTTGAAAGTAAAGAATATTGGTAGGTATTTATAGAAACAAATTCAGAAATTTTTTGTTCGAATTTTTTTAATATAAAAAAGGGCAGCCGTTGGATTGGAGGACAAAAAACGATCGACAACCCAGGACTTGCCACTTGGCTTCTAGCCAGTGACGGAAATCAGGGCTAACGCCGAGCCTGGTGTCAGGCTGGCGTTCAGCAGCCCCAGGCATGAGCACAAGCTTGTTTTGCCTTTGAGCTTGCCCGATTTGCTAGAACCCACCTCCTGCCCGAGCATGTGCTGAGCGCTAGACCGTTGAAATGGGGCTGGGGCCCCATCCTGCCTGGGCCACAGTTGCTTGGTGGAAATGCCTTTATACAGTGTCTCTTTATGGTCATTCAAACAAAAAAAAAAAACCTTTTAATGCAATGTTAATTACCACCAAAACCAAAAAGGAAGCAGTGCAGTGTTTATTATTTGTTAGATTTTTCACTAAATTTTGATACCTGGATAAATAAAAGTTCAATGAAAAAATAAAAACTAAGTAAACTTTGTATTTCAAGAAATAAATGAAATTGGGATTTCCTCCACTGAGGGTTTTTATAGCAAGGTTTTAACAAGGTTACTTTGTAGCACCTAGAGTGCCAATGATCTCTAGTTGTATTGTTGATGTTTTTAGTGTGAATGAAAGCTCTTGACTTGATAAAAATAAAATAAAACTAGAAAGATAGAAAGAGTTGCAGCAAGGATGGTTGTAATGTCACAATCCACATTGATGAGGGTGTTTGAGAATGCTTCTTCTAGATGCGCTTATGTAGAGCCGGCCCTCGCTCAAAGAAACAAGGGCCACAACCTAGGGCCTAAACTTGAGGGGGCACAAAAATATTTCCAACTGCGATCGTCCCATATGAAAGAAACAAAATCTAGGCCATCCACTTGTTTTGATCGTCCGAGCAGAGGTGGCCCAAGTTGTGTGTTGTGAGCACAAACTACTTGTCTAGTAAGAGCATTTACAATCGTGTGCACATACTATTTGTTCAGGAGCTCTTTATGAAATTTCAACTCCAACCATACTCCTTAGTTTAGGGAGTTATAATTAATGCTTTTAATTTATTTATAATCCAGTTTTTGAATAAAGTGTAGACATAAAAAAGCAATAAAAATTAAATAGCATTGATAGGGAGCATGGTTGCAAGGGTGGAACTAGAAATTTTTCAACGGATGGGCTAGCTAAAATAAAAGTATACATTAAATCATATAAGTTATGCTAATTCATAGCTTCATTAAATAATTTCCAATCAGTTTTAACATAAAACAAATACATATTAAATGTAATTTAAAAAATATATATTATCAAAATGAATATATGTTCAACAACATAATTCCAAGTGTACCTATTGAAGTTCTGCCTTGTGCGATCCTTGAGAAAATTGAAAAAGATTAAAACTTGAGAATTAGGGATAAGGAAAACTATGGGTATTGATGATGAGATCGACTTTGATAGCCCATAATGCAATGCAGAAAGGCAACATATATTTTTTTGGGACCACTAGGGTTAAGTTTCACACATATCCTTTTTTTATTATACAGAATATCATACTTCATTATTTGGTGGGACCAACTAGGATACTAGTATTTCATTATAGGAAAATGCTAGAGGCACCAACTTTGGGCACCACCTTGGGCACCAACTCTCTAATAGAGCGTGTGACCTGTTGTATTTGCGAACTCCACCTCTATTAGAGAGTTGGTGCCCAAGGTGGTGCCCAAAGTTGGTGCCTCTAGCACCACCCTTCATTATAATTGTAGTCAAACTTGCAAACTTCATTACGTGGAAACCGCCAAGAAGCCACACAAGATGAGGTACCCAGTCACTTGATGGGCTATATATAGGTTTAATATTTTTTTTTTTTTCAAAAGCTACAATGGGCTGCCTTATACGTTTAATTTATATATATATATATCTCTTTAATCCTCCAAATCCATGTAGGATTTGACTACTTGGTTGGAGCAACTTTAACCTTCAATTTTTGTCATTTCATCTCTATGTGGCAATTTGACATATCGGTAATTGTAGTCAAACTTGCAAACTTCATTATGTGGAAACCGCTAAGAAGCCACACAAGATGAGGGACCCAGCCACTTGATGTGCTATATATAGGTTTAATATTTTTTTTCTTTTCAAAAGCTATAATGGGCTGCTTTATACGTTTAATATTTTTTGGACATATCTCTTTAATCCTCCAAATCCATGTAGAATTTGACTACTCGGTTAGAGCAACTTTAACCTTCAATTTTTGCCATTTCATGTCTATGTGGCAATTTGACATATCGGTTGGAGATACTCCTTGTGCCTTTTCTTCTTGCTCAATAAAAAGAGGAAAAAAAAAACAGAGGGGCAAAATGTCATTTTTTGTCTTTGTAGTTTATCGATTTTTCACTTTTCGTCCTTTTGGTATCAATTTTGTCAATTTTGCTACTGTAGTTTATTAATCTTACCAATACAAGGACTGGTCAATTTCTTTCATAGTGTGTCATGGAATTGTTACAATTATGAAACTATAATGGTAAAATTATTGAAAAAATTTAAACAACGTGAACGAAAATTTAAATGAAAAAATTAGTAAATTACAAGAATTGAAAGTGACTTTTTTCTTTGTTGTTAGAGGGCACAAAGGAACATAAATACCCATATGCGACAGGGTCACGTGGTTACATCATAAAATAAATTTACATAAATTGTTATATGTCCTTGAATTGTTACAATAATAAAATTAGGGTATACTGGTGAAATACCCCTTGAACTTGTACCTCACTTTCAATTAACCCCCTAATCCCTTTTTTTTATATAAAAAATTAAGGATATAAACTTCTTCTTTTTTTGGTCAATTTCCCCCTAGCATCTAAATCATCAATATTTCATCTAATTTTCTATTAAATCATTAAAAATAAATATTTTTTTTGGGAAAAAAAATTATAGAAAAGAGAGAACAAAAAAAAAAAACCCTCCCAACAACCATCACCTTTCTTCTCACCATCACCACCACACCTCTCCCCACCATTGCATCACCACACCTCTTACCCAACCCCAGATCCAAGGCCACCCCCTTCCTCACCGCCACCTCCCCTCTTAGCAGCCCACACACACACACACACACTCTCTCTCTCTCTCTCCCCCCCCCAAAAATTTACTACCCAATCACCACAACCAACCACTCATCTCACTGACACAAAACAACTCCTCCGTATCCCTCAACTTAACCAGTCCAATGCCATCACAGCAGCCAATGATCCACCCCCCTTCCCCACCTGCAATCAACCCCCACATCCAAAAAACCCAAAATGAAAACCTTATCCCCACCCACAGACCCAAACCCATTTCGCACCGTCCTCCTCCTCCAATTGTAGCTTCTTTGCGAGGTCCGGTCCCACGTAGGAGCAAAGGTTGGTCTTCCATTCACGGTATATGTGTCTGTGGCTGTGGTTGATTTGGGGAAGAAGGGATTGTAGAGAGTAGGAGAGACAGAGATATGGAAGGTGAGGTTTTTATTTATTTATAAACTTTATTTATATTATTATTATTTCAAATTTCAAATTTCAAATTATTTTATTTTATTTTAATATAGAAATGACCAATTTGCCCTCATATTTAACGGAAAATTTGATGGAAGGTTGTGAATTTAGACGGAGGGGGAAATTGGCCAAAAAAAAGAGTTCATATCCTTAATTTTCTAAAAAAAAAATATGAGGTTAATTGAAAATTAGATACAAGTTCAGGGCAAATCACTAGTATACCCATAAAATTACAATGGAAAAATGGACAAAATTTGAATTACTGGGACGAAAGTGAAAAAAGGAACAAATGTGACTATTTGCCGAAAACCCCCATGGTAAGATCCATGACGTTTTCCTCATACCAGCACACTTCCCAGGGCCCCAAACCCAAGTGCACTTTCTCTCTCACAGTCAGTCAGGCTCAGGAGGACTCAGGAAAATCCAACAGAGAGAAGAGAGGGAGAGATGGAAGGTGACGCAGAGGCGAATGGCGATGCCAACGGAGAGATATTAGGGCCTTGCTTGACTGGCTATGTAGATGACGGTAGCCCAGAGAGCCACAGATACTACCTGTCACGCAGAACCGTGCTGGAGATGATAAGGGACAGAGGCTATTCTGTTTCAAGCTCAGAAATCGACCTCTCTCTCCAAGAATTTCGAGCCCGTCACGGCCAGAATCCGGATGTTGAGCGCCTCCGCTTCTCCGCTACTCATCGCACTGACCCTACTGACAGGGTAAATAAACAGTAACCTTTAATGGTTTCTATCTCTTTTTCTTGAATTTCTTTTATCTTCTTCTTGCATTGACCAGAGAATGGAAGAAATCAAAGTAAGAAGAATTTCTGGTTCGGGGTCGTTTTCTTTTTCTTCATTGTTGTGCTTGGGATTAATTATGTTAAGGATTTTGAAATCTATATGGTTCACAAAGTTGGAAATTTTGAGGTTTGGGCAAGCAATTGGGGTTTAGCTATATGTGTCTACACTTTTGTTTTGGTAACTTTTAATGTTGTTCCAGTTGGTGAACTAATATGGCTGCAACTTGGGGTTGACCATGACAATCTTACTTTGCATGTCATATAAATGCTCTATCTATGGATGCATGTTCTTATTTGATTAGAATTATCTCGAATTTATAGTGTTTTCTTGTTGAGTTCGGCCTATATTGATCCTTGTGAAGCTGACCAAACTACTATCTAATCCTTAACTTCTGCTAATCATGGATACATGCTTCGTTTCCGAATTTTAGGTCTACGGTCCTCAAAGAAGAAGCAAGGCTGATTTAGTGCCGTAGATTTGTTTGGTGGCCTTTTTCTGTTATGAGATATATCAGTACAACCTGTGCATGCATGCTTAGTTGTAACTTGTAACCAGATGTTTACCAGGCCACGGGTAGCTTAATTTGATGTGAAAACTACAGTGGATGATGTAAAATTAAGGAACTGACAAAAATCATTTGAAAAGAAAAGATGCGAGCTTTGCCTTTGGAGGATAAGAAATGACTTGATGTGAAAATCTAGGTTTTGCTAATTTGCTAATCAATTTTTATCGGTTTTCAGAAGTTTGTGATTAGATCTGTTTAATGCGTTTTAGCATCTCTTTGTTGTTTGGGAAGCAGTTCCATGTGGTTAGTTTGGAGATGAGAGTGGAGTGTTTGTTTCATATATTGGAGCTTGTTTGAGTTGGATGTCTTGTACCATTTTGCAAAGTGATTCCTTTATTCTTCTAGATGTCTGATCCTGTAGACTCTGGAAGCTACGTTTTCCTATTCTTCTTTTTCTATCGCTCACTGGATAGGTTGTTCCCTTTGATAGAAAATTTATCTTATTCTGCAATGCTTTAAGTGGATGGTTTAGTATGCTGTCATGCATTGGTATCAGTCGCTAGTGTCATATTCTAGTATATGATAAATGATGTGGCCAATTATTCATACTAGACATACCTTGAAACTTCTGAAAGGCCCTGTGTTACAGGGGAAGTGGAGAAAGAGTCCAGGGATAGATATGATGTTAATGAGTTGCATAGGGACTTCGAAGACTGCTTAACTTTACTTATCCAGACTAGATTTGACTGCTCAACCGCACTTACTTCTACAATTCCACTTACACTTGAGTCAAGGCGACTTCCTTCCATTTACCATTGGAATGAATTGTAAAACTGTTATGCATGGGTACCCGAAAAATGAAAAAACAGTGGCTGTGATGTATTTTCCTTGCTCTTCACTGAAAGTTGGTGTAATGATGCTAGTAATAACTTATGAGCAATTGTTATTTATGATTAATGTTTGAATTGCAGATTATGGTCATTTACTGCGGGCCTGGTATCGTGAAGGTTAATGTGATTCGTGGGCTGCATTCTCAGATTGCTAATAAAGACACTTTGAATGGGCTCATATTAATTACCCAAAACCAAATAACAAGCCAAGCTCTAAAAACTATGGAACTTTATCCATTTAAAACTGAAATATTCCAGGTTTGTTTCCTAATGTCGCTGATCTTTTGAATTTTCTTTTTTTAAACATAGCAAGTCCTGCAGGATAATTATATTTGATTCCATTTACTGATTTTCTGGGTTAGCTTTATAAATGGCTTATGATTGGAGATGCATTATAGGCATCCTCCTAGAAGTAAACTGATGAACTAGTGTTGTTTAAGAATTAAAATGCATTGGTACAGTGGGCTGTTTTGTAGTTTAGGCACAAAGGATAATGGGAAATGCAATTTACGGAGGTCAAATCTGGAAATTTGAAATTTATATATTCAATTTAAGATAAAGGAAAATTTACGTTTCCTTTTTTTGAACATTACGAGTCCCGCAGGATAATTATATTTGATTCTGTTTCTGATTTTCTAGGTTAGTTTTATAGATGGCTTATGATTCGAGAGGCATTATAGCCATCCTCCTAGAAGTAAAATTGATGAACTAGTGTTGTTTATGGATCAAAATGCATTGATACAGTTGGCTATTTTGCAAGTTTTAGGCACAAAGGATAAAGGGAAATGCAATTTACGCAGGTCAATTGCATGTTTTGAAAATTTTAATTTATATATATACAATTTTTAGAAAATTTATAATAATGTGATTTGAAATGATGACCAAGGTACGTATAGTTGCTTTTTTGTTGTTTCCTTAGATGCTTTTGAAAAGCATTTCACAATAGCTTTTTAATAGTTGCTTCTGCCTTTTGCTGTTTCCTAGTTAACCTACCTTTATTTGGTTATTTTGTTGGCAGCATTTCTACTGAAACATTTACTGAACACTGTACAAGTGTTTCTGCCTATTATCGATAGTTTTAATGGTTCACTCCCTTGGAAGCTCTTCTTCTCACTCCTCTCATATTTCTATTTCTGGCTTTGTTTCTCAGATTACTGACTTGCTTGTTAATATCACAAAGCATGTCTTGAAGCCAAAGCATCATGTACTGACTGAACAAGAGAAACAAAAACTCCTAAAGAAGTACAACATAGAAGAAAACCAGGTTAGTGTATTAACTCGAGTAAAGAAAAACCAGCCACTAATTTGCTTTCTTTGGAGTTCATTCATGTCATTCTTAATTTTTGAATAATCTTGAAAGAGTTTGAATTGCTAATCTGACTTGGGCTGTGGTATGCCCTCTATCGTTTGAAATTACTTATGATATGGAGTTAAAAAAGAGTGCTATGACTTTATCTGTGGGTGGCTGGCAGGGATTGTTCAAAGTAGTGAATTTGGTTGAACCCATTTTTATGTCATGTAATCAGTATTAATTCCATTTTAAGTAAAGAAAATAGCAATGTCAAATTAGTCACCACAAAAGTTTCTGTTTAATATCTTTGATGCATCCAAGATAGGGAACGCTAGATTGAAACAATGGAAATTGCACGGAGTAAGTTGAAACATTTAATAGATGTAGGGACCAAAACACAAGTATGCACACACATTCACACACAAACACATTCAAGAACATTGTATTCTATGTGGCCACATATTGAAGGAATTCTCTAAAGTTAGTTTTGATCAATGTGTGAATCTCTCATTCTATTGCTCTCTTTAGGAACTTGAGCTGAGATGGCTTATTGCCATCCCTAGCAACTGATAATACTTTGGGCCTATAGACCTATTTATGTAGAGCAAACTCAAATGATAAACTAGTCTACTTGACCCGAATCTAAGGACTCAAATATCCCTTTTGGTCCTCTAGACCTATATTAGAGGCTTGCCTTTATGCCTTCAAGTTAACCAACTTGTGGTAAGGTTGCAAGCATAGTAGTCACCTAGCAGAATCTTCTTTCTCTTTCACTTTCTCCCTTCCAGACTTTACAATGGAAATTCTGTACAATCATGTACCGAATGTTTGCATTTTAGTTTATTAAATTGTATATTACCATTACATTTCGTGTAGATGGTTGATTGGCGTATAGCTGGTAACTAGACCGTAATGTTTCCATTGTCATAATCTCATCAACTGTTCTTCCTGCAGCTTCCCCGACTGTCAAGAAAAGATGCGATTGCACAGTACTATGGACTTGAGAAGGGGCAGGTAGTGAAAGTTACCTATACTGGTGATATAACCGAGTCACATGTTACATACCGTTGCATCTGGTGATGCCTTTTTCTTCTGGGTGCTCTTTTGTATCATATCCTTTGAGGAATGCCGCCCTTTCTAGTTTCTAGTTTGTGGCCTCTTGTATCTGTAACCTTGATAAATATCCATCCTTAATTTTGTTTCTTGTTTTCCTTATCAAAAAAGAACTTATTTCTTGTTTCAACATTAGCTCGATGAATGCTTGAGTATTGCTCACGTGAGCGGCATGTTTGAGCGTCTGTAGTTCTAGATTATTCACATTTTATCACAAATGTGATGACATTGATCGAATTTGAAGAATGAGGACTAAAATGATGCGTTTGGAATAATACACGGACCATTCGTGATAAAAAAAAAAACCTAAATTATCTCACTCATGGACACTAAAACATCAGGCACTGAACTGAGCAAGAGCGATATGATGCATAGTTTCCAAATCTCTGGGCAGCAGTTGAATGGAAGTGTAGCTTTAAATAAAGGGCTATTCTCTGGTGGGAACGTCATTTTGCGAACCTCTAAATCAGAACACCGTTGGATCAAATCTAACGGATGATAAGAAGCAAGTGTAACTGAAAATGGGTAAAACCATACCACTGGAACGTGGCTTCCTCCCTCCAAAACAAACGCATTGTGCTCCTGAAGACCACAATATCTCCCTCCAAAAAAAGTTCTGTTTCTCTGTCTCTATTTCTCTCTCTCTCTCTCTCTCTCTCTCTCTCTCTCTCAAAGAACATGGTTTTCTTCTTTTTTCTGATTTGCTATTTTGTTTGAGAAAAGAGAGCTGTTCAGTTTTCTGGTTTGGTGATTCAAATAATACAAAGCAAGGTATTATCCTGAATGAGCACATGCACTGTAATTCATTTTGTGTTTTCATTTTTCTGGTTTGATGATTTTTCTGGTTTGGTCATTCAAAGCATACAAAGCAAGGTATTATCCTGAAGAGCACATGTAGCACTGTAATTCTTATTTCTGTTTTTATTTTTCTGGTTTGATGATTGTGTTCTGCGCTCTTGTGAAGCCTTGAGGACCCATCTAGTTACCAAAAAACTAGTGAGCGTGACACCTTGTTAGAATCGTTGAGCATAGTCGAAACTGGCGTTGACTTCGAATACTTGAGGATTTGAGACCCTCTGGTTCTGAGTTGTCGGTTTAAAGTGTTGGAGCAAACGGGAAACTAGAGTTGAGTTTGAATCGTTGAGGAGAGAAAGGTTGAATTTTTTGGGGCAGATGTGCCGCTCTAAAATCGATGACATTATTATATTTGTTGAAATTTCAAAACTCAAAATCAGTTACAAGGTAAGCGATATCCTGTGTTTGTTAATTTCAATATACTTGCAAAAATGTTTTGACCAAGTATATGGTCATAATTTACGCTAGTTTGGATATAGGTTGTTTAAGGTTTCACTAGAAACTCCAAACGACCTCGTAGGTGTAGCATTAATATTCACTAATGGGTTCATAGATTATTTTGTTGCAGAACTCCATTATTTAATAATGTTGCATAGTCTATTTGATATTTGTGGAAAATTTGAAGATCAAAATCACTTATGAGGTAATTAATATCCTGTAATTGTTAATTTCAGTATCATGGAGGAATTGTTTTTACCAAATATATTTGCATAATTTACGTTATTTTGGATGTCGGTTGTTTAATATTTCACTAGAGACTCCAAAAGGCTTCGTAGATATAGCACTTGTATTCACTAATGGTTCATAGCTTATTTCATTTTAGACTTCATTATTTACTAATGTTTGATAGTCTATTTGATATTTGGTGAAAATTTGAAGATCAAAATCACTTACGAGGTAACTGATATCCAGTAATTGTTAATTTGAGTATATGGACATAATTTACGCTAGTTTGGATGTAGGTTGTTTAAGGTTTCACTAGTGACTCCAAACAGCTTCGTAGGTGAAGCACGTGCATTCACTAATGGTTCATAGCTTATTTCGTTTCAGACTCGATTATTTACTAATGTTTGATAGTCTATTTGATATTTGTTGAAATTTTGATATTTCTGTGTTTATAGTATTGTGGTTAATATACATTTGAATGCTCTTTAAACGCATGTGGCAATACTATTATGATGATGATATGATTTTCAAGGTTAAATTGCAAGAATTGTGAAATGGAGTCTGAAGCAGAGGTGAAACATGAAGTTAATGTGGAGTTCAAACCAAAACTAGGACTTGAATTTGATTCCATTGAGGATGCGTTGAAGCTGTATGATCTGGATGCACTAAAAGCAGGATAATATTCACTGAGAAACTCTTTTGTATCATGGCATCATTGTGTATCATGCTTGTTGCATATTTCAGGTTGTCTATGAGGATTATGTATCATTATGGTTATCATTATGCACCCTACAACACATATTCAACATCACTGGATCAAAACATTGTTTAGAAGATTGGATTTTCCAAAGAGCAAAGAAGAAGGTGGAGAAGAGGAGGAGTTGTAGAGATTTGTGTGGGGTTTTATGGATATATCTGGCACACATGCCCCACCCTAAAAATGTCAAAATAGTATCAGGAAAGTATCACAAAGGTATCATAAGGAAGGTTTCTGGTTTCGACAGAACGAGTGAGAAATGTCGAGAATGAGAACAGCACAAAGATGTTTTCTGGTTTTCTTTCTTGTTATTACTTTCTATTTCTCATGATACATTTATACAAGTGTTGCCTGACATTAATTACACAACTTTTACCTGGGATTCCTCCATGAAACAAGGTCTCCATTAGACAAGGAGAGAAAGTCTTCCATGAAACAAGTATTCCATGAGACAAGGAGAAAAGGTGTAGGGAAAGTGTCCTCCATGAATTAAGGAGGAAAAGGTTTGGTCAAGTGTAGGGACTTATGTTTGGTCTTGGTGTTTCACATGACGACAACTCACATGATGACAACTCATAAGTCATAGGATTCTTCATATGCTAACAAAAAAAAGGGGATTATGAATTTTATGAAAACAAATATAATCATAATCATATTACACGTGGCACAACAAGAGATTAAAATCAAATCATATCAGTGTTTGTGACATAATATGTATATTAAAATTCCAAAACATGATAAACTGTTGATAATGTTTTGAGTCATTTATGACACTTTACATTTTTACTAAGGAGAATCTAGGGAGAAAATTAAGTAAAATTATATTTATGACACCCTACACTTTCCAAAACATGATTATCTTCAAATAAATACGCGAAACTAAAGGGAGAAAATTTACGGTGTTTTTTTTAATCATTTTTGGTGAATTTTGTCAGTTAAACAAAAAAAAAACATATGATGACATGTGGTGCTGCAAGAGAAAGAAAATTGAAACTTTGATAAACTATTTGAATTTTTTTATGTGTAAAAATTATATTTTAAAGCTTAAAAGATAAATAAAATGTCATAATGAGTTTGTGAGAATTTATGGTGATTGTGATTTTTGAAACTTAAACTATGAGATGTGAAAACAAGATTTTGACTTTGGGAAATTTGAAGTAATAATTAGAGGAAGAGTTGTTGTAAAGTAGTGATCAATACTTTGTAAACCACTTTTTGGACTTGGGATACGAAGTATTGATGTTGAGAAATATGTATGTAATTTTTTTTTTTTGTATTTTTTTCGTTTATTTTAATATTTTAAACGATTTTACAACAAAATATGATTAAAATATAACAAACGTAACACATGTCAGCACAAGGAGAGCCTAGCATCCAATCCATTTCCATGTGTCGGCAAGGTAAGCCGCCACCTGGCATCCCATCCAATTAACTATTTCTTTTTACTTCAAAATTGATTTAAAAATCGTTTATAATTCAAAAAATTCCCAAAAAATAATGTCGGGATTGGTATGACATTTTCTTCGAGCACGTACGTCAAATTTCGCTAGTGCATTCAAATTTTGATTCGATCCTTATGTGATCAAACAAACAATAGCTTAGGGTTTACAAAATGTAGTTATGTTTTTATTTGCATCATTCACATTTAGGGATGACCCCCAAATTTTAATTTTAAAACAATTGTAAACCACTTTTTGGACTTGGGATACAAGTATTGGTGCTGAGAAATATGTATGTATTTTTTTTGTATTTTTTTTCATTTATTGTTATATTTTAAACAATTTTACAACAAAATATGATTAAAATATAACAAATATGACACGTGTCAGCAAGGGACGCCGCCACCTGGCATCTTATGCAATTAACTATTTCTTTTTACTTTAAAATTGATTTTAAATGGTAGAGTTTAGTGGTTAGGGGTTAGGGTTTGGGGTTTAGCGTTAGAGTTTGTGGGTAAAGAGTATTATGGAAAGCTTTTTCATATGACAAACTTTTCATGCTATATATATATGTGTGTGTTTTTATGCTATCAAAACATAATAACTTGGGATGGGTATTAAATAATATTCTGAATGTTTGTTGTAATTTTCTAATTTTTAATTTATTTATTGTGAATTTTAGAAGTTAAATCATAAAAAAAGAGTGTATGGGATAGAATGTTTTGATTTGTCTGTGAACAAAGTTGAGTTTTTATCATTGTGCTTGTATTTTTATAATTCAGAATTAGAATTTTGGAGCTTTAAGGAGAAGAGAATATATGAAATTTCGGTGTATTTTTATGATTTTTAAATTTTTATTATGAATTTTAGAGCACCCTGTGAGTATTTCTCATGTGTGGCCTTATAAGATGATAACACGTGTCATGTTTTTGTAATTTATTGTGTTTTATCTTAAACAATTCTTAAAAAATTATATAAAAATCAGAAAAATATACTAAAAATTGCTACAAATTTCTTATGACACAACATTCGATTATGGAGATCTAAAATTATGATTTCATATATTTAAATTAATGAGAATCATTTGATCAAAGAAACAAGAGTGTATGTGAAAGAATGTTTTGATTTATATCTATGAACAAAGTTGAGTTGTTATTATTGATTTGTATTTTTATAATTTAGAATTAGCATTTTGGAGCTTTAAGGAGAAGAGAATATCACAAGATGTTCATAGGAATTTTCTGTGTTTTTTTTAAAAATTTATTTATTATGAATTTTAGAAATTAAATTGTAGAGAAATAATATGAAATATAATAGATTGACACGTGGCAGAGTCTTGGACATTGATTTCTCCTCCCTTTTTTTTCGTTGCCGCTCTTTTTTTTGGGCGAAATTCTATTTTCGCGCTACCCATCTTGTTCCCCTCATCCTAAAAAAATTGACGCTTCTTTTCTCTTTTCATCCCCAAATTGAAACCACTTCCCTCCTCCTCTCTCCTTATATCTTTTCCAGACCCAAACCTTAAAATTCCCACACCCACTATCTGCTCTCCCTCTCCCTCTCCTCATCTCTCTCCCTCTCTCTCTCTCTCTCTCTCTCTCTCTCTGTGGCTACATGCTCCAAGAAGAAGTATGATTGCTTTGTAAGTATCCATTTCAAGAATTCAATCTCTTATTTCGTATTTGGGTTTCAAGTTTTATTTTTATTTTTGCAGAATCTAGGTTGGTTTGTCTACTTTCTCCCTCTTCGTTCCAGGAACCCTCTCACTCATGGTTTGTATCAATTCCTAAATGCCAATTTGTTTTTTCTTTAAATGTTTCTTGATTAATTTTTCTGTATTTGTTCTGAAAAAATGGGTATAATGTTGTTGGTTCATTGTATCTAGTTCACGATTTTGATAAATTTTCAACCATCTTAAGTAAGGTAATTGTACAGATTGATGGTAGAAAAAGTAGCAGATCTTGATAGTCCTTGAAAGTTTGTGAATCTCCTTTGTTTGATTGTGTTGTGAATTTTTTTTTTCCGGATAAGATGTGCTGTGATTATTTAGTGGCAGTATTATATGAGGAGAGGGTCTTGCAAATTTGGCACTTCTTGTAAGTTTCACCATCCTAAGCAGAGAAGAAGCTCTGGTTGCCTACAAATTTGGTAACTATTATGTTGGTAAAAAAAACCATTAAAGAAAGGCTGATTTTCAACTCCCAAAAAACAGCCCACGTGCATGCTAAAGAAACCATAATGATGTTGATCAAATAACCTCCCCATCATTACACCTTGTCTCCCACCAAAGACATCATTAATACAAAAAATATTCCTCCACTAAAGAGGAAACCCAAGGTGCCGAAAGTATGTGCAGCTCCCCTATTTTCCTTCTCCTTTAAAGCCATCAATTAATGACCATGCATGCATATCCCATACATTCATCCATGTGCTTTGCAAAGGGAAAAATACCAGCCGCATATCTTGACTTCACACTAAAGAGGGATTTCCAACGGATGTTGGGACATCGGAGGTTAACAACCACTATCATACATTAAAATCATTTTCTTGTTCAATTTTATTCGAACACATCGTTTCATTTACTTGTGTTATGTTGCTGGCTCATCTGCTTTTTTTTTTTTAAATTTTTGTTAAAATTTGTTACAGAGTATCAGAAGAAAGGTTTTTGGTTTCAATTATATGTCCTTTGTATTACTTACAACATAATGGTTGTTGCATCCAAGTTTTTCCATGAACTAAGAACACATGCATGAATGCAAGATAAGGGTTTTGTAGTATGAAAACAACTTGTGAGAGCACATTGTTTAATATGGAGCACAGCGTGATTCCCAACTATTGCTTTAGGTGTGAATTCCCAACTTAGCACGGAATGAATGTCTCCATCCGCTTTGGGTGTCTCCATTTTTTGGGCATCGTATTACACTATTAGAAATGCATTTTCATTTTTTTCTACAAGCTTAAAAATGGAGGCAAATCCTCCACCACATGCACATCAACTTTTAGATCCAAATTTTCATAACCAAGATTGGAGCTTAATGAAGCATAATGGAACAACTGACTGACACGTTCATATGTTAAATATCATGCATAAAAATAAACACACAAAAAAATTCTTTTGAAGCTTTAGGGAATAGTAAATCAAGCAATGTTGAAGCTTTAGTGAATCCTTTTGAAGCATTTATGAAACATATTTTGGTGACAGAATTTCAACATCTACATTAGGAATAGCCAGTAATTAGAATACTAAAATATAAAAACAAGATAATTAAATGTTGGTTCAAATTCAGATTGGTGATAATTTCCTCTTTGACAAATTGGTCATAAAGAAATAGTGAACATTCTGGGCAGTTAACATCATGGATACCAAATTTGTCAATGAGAAAAGATGGTGATATATCCTCCAGGCCAACTTCGAATGGAATTTCCAACTTTTACTACCATGTCATATACTTCTTTACAAGCAAAAAGAATTAGTTAGAAAGCAAGCTTTCGGATTCTCCAAAAGGGAAGGAAATTGGATTGAAAAGGAAAAACTTCCAACTTTAAGGCAAGGAAATATGCTGAAAGAATTGTGAGCATTGAAACAAATGATGTAACATAATCATTCAACTTGGTCATCTCTGCCAAACCAAAAGGCAAGCTAAAAACCTATGTACCTGACCATTCGTACCATCCAGACTCTTCATCTGGAAAAAGAAAGAAGAAGAGCAGAAAATTAATGACATGCATATGACAACCATTACTTTGTTCTAACAAATTAACAATTACCCCTTGTTGTATATGAGATGTATCTTAGAAAATTAATGAAGTCTAGGATTGGGAAACAAGATGAGAGGCAGGACCTTTGCTTCAGTGTATCCAAGAAAGCAAATATGATGAGAGTTTTACAACATAAATTTTTAAAAAAAACAAAGCAGATGAGCCATCAACATAACACAAGCAAATGAAACGATGAGTTGGAATAAAATTGAACAAGAAAATGGTTACTACTAAACAGAGTATCAAAAGAAAGGTTTCAGGTTTCAATCATCTGTCCTTTTTATTACTTACAACAGAATTTATACAAGAGGAGAAAGACTTGCTAACCAAGCTGAGCATTAATTACAAGTAGGTAACATATGGCAGCTTCAGTTTGGGTTCCCAATTCCTGGAGAAGGCAGCTGGAGTTTGGGTTACCAAAGGAGAAAAAAACAAAAGCCAAAATCAAGCACAATAAATGCTTTCATAAGACTTGCTAATAGTTACTAACCTCAGATGTCTGAACATCAACAAAAATAACCTAATAATTGGTGAGAGAACTCATTGCTATCACTTGTGAACCCAAAAAAGCCAAACATAAAGTTCAGAACTTACAAAATAGAAACACCCATAAACTACTTAAAATTCAATAATTAACGAAGAGAAACTACTCATTCTATTCTCTTCCATTATCACCACCGCAGTCCACTTGAGTATAAATCTAATAAGCCAGCAAAACCCACAAATTCAGAGCCAATACACAACAAGATCCAACCTTTTGAACCAAAAACTCAAAACCCAAATATGAAATAAGAAATTGAGTTCTTGAAATGGATACTTATAAAGCAATCATACTTCTTCTTGGAGACCATGTAGCCACAACGAGAGAGAGAGAGAGAGAGAGAGAGAGAGAGAGAGAGAGAGAGAGAGAGAGAGAGAGAGAGAGAGAGAGAGAGAGAGTGATAAATGAGGAAAGGGAGAGGTAGAGAGAGAGAGACATATAGACAGAGCTGATGAGAGAGAGAGAGAGAGAGAGAGAGTGAGTGATAAATGAGGAAAGGGAGAGGTAGAGCAAAGACAGGATAGACAAACAGCTGATGAGAGGGAGTGTTGAGATTGCTGGCTAATCTTCTTGTGAATGAGGAAAAGAGGCCGGAAGAGATAGGACCAGAGAGAGAGCTATAGTGCGAGAGTGGGTGTGAGAATTTTAGGAAAGCGATAGATACAGATTGGTAGCCATTCATGACAATTTTCACGGCAGAAATGAAAGCAAGGATATGGGTAGATGGAAAGATAGATGAGAAAAGATGAATGTAGTTCATGGAGATTGAATGTCCACTGGAAGGGTAAGTGACGAGAGGAAGAGCGATCTTTACTAGTTCTAGATTTTCAACAAATTAAAACAAGTTTTTTGGTATTTGGGTTGTCAGATTTGGGGGTTTGTAGTTAAAATTTAAAAATGAATTAAATGGCAGAAGGAAGGAAAAAAAAGGCGCGACTGGAAAAGGCGTGATAGCACAAGTGCAAAGGAGAAACTGCAGCGTACCCCGATTCTAGTGTGAGCTTGCTTTTTCTCCCCAGCCGTTGAGATCACTTAAATGGCTGAGATGGAGCTGCAAGTAGAGGTTTGCAAAAAGATGTTCCCACCTGAGCCTAGGCGTTAAATAAAAGCTTTGCAACAAAATGCTTATGTAAGCAAAATGGGAGGTGGGCTTCTTTCGGCTGCAGCCGGCCTGTTTGAGTGGCCTGCATGAAAAGCTTCTGGGTTAATGTTAATAAGTCTTCAAACCATCAGTTTAAAATCAGAATGTTTAAGTCCAAAATGAATTGTTTTATCATAACATGACAATTTTACTCGCCATACCATTATCCTTCATTAATTTAATCATATTAGTCATGATGCCTCAATGTACTTAGCAAGACTCCAAACAGAAAAGAGAATTAAAATCTAAGAGATAAATTACTTACTAAAAAAGGCATGTAGCAATTATAAACAACATGTAGCAATTCCCTCTCCTTAAGTCACACCGTTGTGTCTCAAGGGTGAATTTAGAGACCCTTTAATGGTGGTTTTAGAAGATTCAACCACCATCATTTGAGGATCGTCACGTAAGTTATTTTGATCAAATTTATTCAACATGCAACCCAACATCCATTATTTTCTTGCATTTATAAGTCCAACACCCAAACATCTATTTAAATAGAAAATATTTTTGCTCGGGGTTTTTATTTTTTTTCTTGCAATTCAAGGTGTATTATCAATATCTTTCTCAATATTTGATACGTATTCATGAATATAACTATATTTAGCTGTTTATTTTGTATTTGTGAAACTATAATTAGTTATGCCTATTGACATGAGTAGGGAGGTAATGATAGTACCTTGGGTTAAATTGTTTAAAGTGGTGAAGGAGTTCATTTTTCCTGTTTCCATTTCACCTGTCCCACCCTTCCTGCTTATTTCGTTGACATGTGTCCTCACTTAATATTCCATAAAACACTGTTAACTTTGAATCAAATTATTTACAAAAAGAAACTCAAAATTAAACTAAAAGATAAAACGCAGTAGCCACCTAAGCACCCACCCACCGGACCTCAACCGCCACCCACCACAACCACCCCACCCCGGTGGCGACAATCCCTTTTTATTTTTATAGATGCAATCATGGAGGCGTTGTTGTCTTTGGATTGCATTGATTTGGGAACAGCCAGGCCATGAAGAATATTTGTGGGACATGCGAAGAACAACTTCCTTCAATTTTCAATCCTCACTCACACATTAAAAAACAAGAGTTTTCTTTGACTTAAAGAATCGGATATCCCTCCACCCCTGGAATGTCGAGCTCGCGAATCGAGATGAATCTTGCCAGCGTTGTCGAGGCAGAGGACGCGGTGAGGGTCTGGATTTGGTACGGTAGTGCAAAGAGAGAGAGAGAGAATGAGAGAGAGGGGGAAAAGAGGGCATGTTTGTTGAAGTAAGGGGCCATAAGATGAAGGCATATGTAGATGTGGATCTGGATATGTTGCCATCGCTGCCTGGGGGTGGTAGTGGGTGCCGGAGATGATGAGGTGACCGTGTTTCTGAATAAATTTATTTTAACATTTAATATTTTGTTAATAAAAATGACACTTAACAGAGTTGTTAGGTTAGAGGACACATGTCAACAAAGTAAGAAGGAAGCAGTTAGGCACAGGAGAAATGGAAAGAGGAAAATTGAACTCCCGTTAAAGTGTGAGTGTGCGTCGAAGTTTTAAGTTTATTTCAAATCAAAATCTAAAACCACCTACCGAACCAACGGTGCACTGAGTCGACTCAGCGGTCACCTCCACACAATGACCGATCCAACGGTAAACGAAACGACGTCGAAGAGCGGAGGCGGCGGGTCTGACGCATCTCGAATCGGAGAGGTAAAGCAATGGCTGACTCAAGAGTTCTCCCAAGCCGGAAAAGAAGTGCCCGATTTCGAATATACCCCTCGTTCGGTGGCATATTTACACAACCTTGCCACTCTCTCCCAAGCCCAAACTCAAGCTTCCAAGATCCTCGCCTCCGATTTCCGCCTCAAAGCCTCCGAATACCGAGCCCAAGGTCTCCCCTTTTAACCCAACGCAAAAAATCCCTTGTTCATGTTCTCTTTGTATCTCCATATGTGTTGTTTATGTTGTATATTTTGTATATATCCTCTCTTTTTCAAACAAAATTTTGATTTTTTCTTTGTGGGTATTAGCTGCGAGGATCGGAGAGATATTGGAGAGTGTAGGTTTGGCACAAGAGGGTTTGGCTTCGAACGTGGTGTCTTCAGCTCAGGTCTTAGCGAATGTAGCCAATTTGTTGAATATAAGAGACACTGAGCTAAGCAGGTGCGTTTTTGAATTTTGGGTTTTAAGTTTTACTTTGAATACTGACTCATTGTTTTTTTTTTTTTTTTATGAAAGATTTTACATTGTTGTTTGAATACTGAGATGACACAAGAAATGTGGGTTTTACATTGTTGTTTGAATACGAGGCTGAGATACGAAATTTGGGTTTTATATTGTTGTTTGAACGCTGGTCTGAAATAAGAGATTTGGGTTTTTACATTGTTGTTTGAATACTGGGTTGACATAAGAATTCTGGGTTTTAGTTTTCTTGTGGCGATGGGGGATATATCCTTGAGGAAGACGGGTGTGGAGGAGAAAAGAGCTAAAGCGCAAAAAGAGTCCAATGTTCTTCTTGATTATACTCGAAAGGCAATTTCCAGGTTAACTTATTTGAAAAGGTAAGATCTTGTTGGATATGTTGCAAGAATTGTAAACATTAGGAGTATGAATTTGTTGAATGTGTTGAGTTTTCAAACTTATGCAGAACACTTGCCCAACTAGAAGATGATGCAGGTCAATGTGAGGCACACATTGAGCATTGGAAGAACAACTTGGCGCTGATGCTTGGTAAGGAGAAACAATACAACCAAGAAACTGTCCGCTTTAAGGTATTTATTTACTTTTCTTGCTTTTTTTGGTCCAATTCCTCTTTCCCCTTGTTTAAATGTGGGTGGATTTCTTGAGCATCAGTATCAGTATCTAAGAGTAATTGTATAGACCAAATCGCATTACCTATTAATATTATATATCTAAAATGAAGCTCTATACTTTAGGACCATTTTGCAGATGTGGTTTAAATACACACACACAACTGAAGAGATGCCCCCCCACCACCATTTATATTGTCCACTAGGTGAGAGTACGATTGGGAGTTGGACAAAGAAAAGTATTTCAATGGTGCATAGATTGTGATACGTATTCCAAAATCTTATAAAATTACCAACTGTGTAATTGTGGAAATAAATTCTGATTAAGCTCTAGTTGCATGAAGTTGGATATTGGTTGGTTTCTGAATGCAAGCCCATGTCCAACAATGCTGGAACACAGGAATAATCAGGGTATTGAAAAAATGGGCATCTGCATTGCCTTGATCATAAAGAAAGGTGGGGTTTTTTTTTATGAATGGTGATGATTGATAAGAAATTTAGGATTTTAACATGCCACAGCTTAGCAAGGCATTCTAACCCTCGGGTGATTGCCTTAGTTTGAGGAAGGATATCACACTATAGGTGGAATGTGGCAAGAAATCCATGATTTTGTGTCCTGTATGAGGAAAAGTAAATTTTTTGCTTGGTGGATGGTATAAAATGAGTGATAATTGATTATCAGTCTCCATTGGCTAGTTTATTGAAATTCCGTACTGAAGTTGCAGGAATGTATTTTGTCAGCCTATTGTTTGGTTATGCAGTTAAAATAAAGGCCTACATTTCTGTGTTTAATTTGACTAAGAGTTGTTGTGTAAACGTGTTGGACAGGACACTCTTAACCGTGTGGGTTACACCCCAGATATTAGCCATGGAGTGTTGGTTGGATTGGCTGAGGAGCGGAAGGAATTAGAGAAGAAGACAAAGCCAGTCCTTGATACTTTGAGAAGCTACCAAGATTTGCCTCCGGTACTTTTCTATTTTGGTTAATTGATCACAGTTTGTTTAGGTCCTACAAATATTGTTAGGTTTATCATATATGTATGTGTGCAGGATAAAGCTTTGGCTGCTTTAGCAATCGAGGACAAGAAAAGGCAATATGCTGCTGCGGAAAAGTATTTCGAAGATGTACTGCATACAGCTCTTTCCACTTCGAAGTAATGCACCAGTAGACTTACTGCTGTATGATTGCCTCTGTATAAATATATATAGTTTCGTGTTATTGGACAACTGGTAAACTGGTCAATGTTTCTTTGTTGATCCGATGATTGTTGCACAAGTTGTGGTCACATTAGTTTTGCTACTTTTGTTTTTGATCGGTTGACAATGAAATTTTTATTTGGATAGAGTTCTATTTGATGGAAAACTTTCTTGTATAGAGTTTTATCAACATGCACTCAAAAGTAAGAACCTTGAAGTCTCTTGTATTCTGGTGGCAAGAGCCCTGCCTTTGTGGTTTTATTAATAGAGTTTTCTTAATAAAACTACGGAAATTTTGATTTACTTTGCAATGAAACATGTCATCAGTCATTTGATTTACTTTACAATGACCCTTGTGGAGTTTTCTGGTGGCAAGAGCCCTGCTTTCTCTTTCTGTGGAGGGAAATCTGTTACCTTCTATCCTTTAGGTGGACAATCATTTCTACACCTAATATTATTTGAAACTTAAGCTTCATCAAAAGCCTGTTAAGCCAACGGTATACCCAATGAAAAAGAGCCTTGACCGGTTGTCTCAATTCGAGCTCCCATGACACATTGGTAGTATGTGTAAAAACCTGTTAATTACACTTGCATTCAAGTTGTTGCTATTTGCATGAATTGATCAGGCCCGCCTATTGTGTGTGAGCACTGAAGCTCGTCGTATTAATGGTGTGCTGGTTGATCTTGTAGGACCAAGGCTGTTTGTATAAAAGCTAGGACCTCTCAGATCTTTCTTTTTATTTTTTATGATAGTTTCGTTGGCACATTAGAAATAAATAGAAATAAGATGAATTAAAGGGAGAAATGTAATGAAACGAGGACCCCTTATACCTTTAATCCAACGAAGTCCTTTGCCATGCGATTTTATCTTAGCATCATTAAGGGAGAAATGTTGGAGATACTTGGTTTTAACTGAGACCAACTAATTATTGGGGTGGGTTAAAATTTTCCAACCTAATTTAGCTAAACTGTTTTAGCTAAATGGTTAAAATCTTGTTGCTTGTGGATACCTGATCACCTAAACTGTTTTAGGCGCCTTTCAACCCACATGAACTTGAGTTGGACACAAACCAACCCACATGACCTAAACTGTTTTCTTATTTGAACCCCACACTTCTCTTAGTTCACCCCATATTCTAAGTTCACCCCATTTTTTAATTTAAATTTTCACAATTTCTAAGAAAAGCTCACTATCTTCACAAACTACCCTTAAATACACCCCAAACTGAAAAAATAAGAAATAAAAGAGATTTTCTATTTAAACCCCACAATTTTCTTTGTTCCTAACCAAAAAAACACAAACAAATAGAACCCCAAACCCGAGATTTAATACTTTCTAGAGAAAGAGAACAACTTTACCTCTCTCCAAGTAGAGGAGTTTGTCCTGATATGATCCAATTTATACTTTACCTCTGTTCTGATCCAATTTAAATACGATGTAGAGCAGTGTGTATTTTTCTAAAACTTAATATAAAGAGTGGCGGGATGTTTATAGATGTACTAGGGATAATTATTAAGTTAGATGGCCTTTTTTGTCTTTTTACACAATAATAAAACTTACAGTTTAATGATTTAAGTATTGGGGTGAACAAAGAGAAGTGCGGGTTTAAATAGAAAATCTCTTAAGTATAGTGGCAATATGTGAACTAATAAGAGTAAGTGTACTTTCCATATCCAGCAAATTCTTTCCAGTTAATAATGTTTCGGATGCCCGAAACAACCAACAAAAAAACAAGAAAAAAAAAAAGACATATTGGGTTTCTGTCGAATTTGTTGAAGAAGAGTATTGAGACTTCATTACAACAGCAACAAGGCAACATATACAACATAACATAAAATCACAATTTTCCGTACATATTTGCAAGGTATATATGCCGAAATAATGGCAGAATATATGTAAGCTAAGCATTATCAACTGATTAACAACATAATATGAGGGAAAAACCTAATCATTTGCACAAAAAATATCAAATTGAAAAGAATTTTTTTTTTTTTCATAAAAAAAAGTAGTCAAAGTGCAGAATTTGTTTTGAGCTATTCTCAGTCTGATTATTCGGAACCTTCTTTTTTCAGGGGAAAATTGAAATTTGTAAGTAATAGCCAGTCATTATGAACATTGTTGGCTTGTGCTCATCACCTGCGAACCAACGCTGCAACAATCCCAGCTGCTATAAGCCCAACAGCACTGGCAGTAATGCCTATTCCAATTAAGCCATCTGCATTCCAAGCAATGTGTTCACAATTCCTTGATTTTAGTGCTACAGTGCAGTCAAAACCAAAAGAAAAAGAAAACTACTCAATACCTTTAGCAATTTGATCCTCAACAGTCTTCTTAAGGGTCAGAGCCTGTCTCCAATCAGGAGCAATCTGCAAAACAAAGAAAAAAGGTTAAAATTTTTTTTTTTAAACAATATTAGGACGAATCATTGGTAGTAATTGTAGAAATTAAAATTGCAACAGGCTGAAGGCAACTCATTTGTGTAGTGAAAAGGAGGATAGTAGTCTAGTCTGTAAGACTACAATAGATGAGCAGCTAAAGGTTAAGTCCACACAGATATTATAGTTACAGTACACAATTAGATAATTAACTATAAGTAAATTATACCATGCTGAAATAAAGCTAATACAATATATGCACAAGCACACAGCACGCAATCAAAATTTTAGAAAAGGACGATGCATTTTAAACTTACCACCTATATAGCAGAGTCAAGTGTTGTTGAACATTTAAATGACAGTCCTAAGAATCAAATAGTATTATTCAGGGCAGATTTTCACTGAATGAGGGTCAGCCAACCATATTCTAAATGTAAGAGACACATGAACATGTCGCAGAAAAGAGAGATGAATGCCACCAAAGGGTGCTGGAAAATTAGGTGCAAATGAAACGAAAAATAAGAACAAACCTCTAAGCATTGCTCCACAAGATGCCGACTATTTGAATATTCAGCAGTTCTGTAGTATCCAACAGCCAGAAGGTAAAGCTTCTCTCTCTGATGCAAAGGGGAGCTAGTGTTGGCCAATGAAGCTGTACAAAATCATATTCTTCAGTATTTTTAAATGAACAATTTTAGGTTGTAGAAACCACTAGAGAATGCAAACCCACACTGCCAGTATCTAATATTGGAAACTCAAGCATCAGTGACAAGCTAGAACGAAAGTTCTTCAGTTAAAAGCAAAACAAGAAACAATCACAATACAAGAGAAAATATATTTAGTAATTTAACTTTTTTAATATGGAAAAGACTAACCAATTAAATATAATATTGATGTTTGCGAAAGTAATCATTACTAGAAATCCAGAAGGGCTCAGTGTCTTGTAATTTATAAATTTTCTTGTGGCATGGAGGGCCTAGTTCCAAATTCTTATGAAAGAATGAAGTAGAAAAAGATACTCTAATGAATTTCTCGGGAGAACAATTTTGTTGGTGAGAATCAGGAAAAAAGATGGCATGCATTATGGAAGTGTACAATCACCATCAATACTGTTGTACAGAAGAGCAATAGGGTGAAAAGTGGGAAGATTCATGGCAGTGTGAGCCCTCATAATAGTCTTTCCTATTCCTGCAGTGTCTAATACCCCACACAAAGGAGCAACAGAAATGATTGTTCCATTAGCTTAGAATTGATTGAATGTCTTTAGGCATACAAATTCTAAAAAGGCTGTCAAACCATTGCAAAATATAAAGAATTGCCGGCAGATTTGATAATGTTATATTAAAATAAACAAGAAAATAAAAATAACAACATTATGTTATTTTTATTTTCTTGTTTGTTTTAATATTAGAAGACGGAGAAAAGGAGAAATAGAAGAAAAACTAGAGATGTGATATTTTATAAATTCAGCCTCCTTTCTCCTTCATATCTCTCTTCTCCTTTTCAGCTCCCTCTCCCCTCTCTTTCTTTAATAAAAAAAATGAAAACAAAAGTGCTCCCAAATTGGCCTACATTTTACACAGAATTTTTTTTGTATAACTAAAACCATGACGAGCAATTAGAGAAGATTAATTAAAACTCATAATGAAAGAAATCATGAATAACCCGTTAAAATAATCAGGAATTCTATGGTTGAAAAAGACAGGTACAGAATCAAAATCGAGACGATAGGGAAATGTAAAAAGAAGTGAAATGAATTGACAACACCAATGGTTCAATATGCTTATGTTACCTAAAAAGTAAAAACTTGCAGCATTGAACGTTTAGAAATATTAATAAGAATAATGATAATACCTTCAAGCATGGCAATTCCACGCTGCACATCTTCTGGTTGCTTTGAGTGGACAAGTGCCCACGATAACCTCATTATGCTTTCGCTCTTCTGCTCATCTGAGTCACCCTTGTTGGCCTCCGCAACTTCTTTCTCGCACCCCTGACCCACAATTCACAAACACTCAAGTGTCTTTAATTCAAGCAAACAAAAATCAAACCAAATTGGATTGGCTGAACAAAGAGGAACCCAGATCTCTGTTTCGTTTTTCCTTCAGGGTTCTTCATTTTCTCGGGAAACAAACAGAAAATGAGCATTAGGGGGTTTGTAGTGTGCACTTACGTGGATGACGTCGCGGTCGCACCAGGGGATCGAATCTCCCCCGCCGAAAAGGTTAGCGATGGAGTCAAAAAATTTGTCAAACATCTGTTCCATTTTGTGATTGCGGATGATGAAATGATCGAGTCTCAATTCTCAGGGGGTATTCCCTTGGGATTGGATTTGGTATTTATAGGTTTGTGAGGAAACTTTCAAGTCTTTTTTATTTAAACCAAAATGGGACTTTTGAATGTCGGCTTTTTTATATTTTATTTTATAATTAAACAGATATTGTACTGTATGGTAAGGGAAATTCTAAGATTTACAGTATGGATACATCAAGTTTTTGCACCGTTAGATCAGATCAACGGTTCCTATTTTTTTAAATACAAAAAGGATAAATTGTTAGATGTTTACCTACAGTACCATTTGCTGTTACGAAATATATCAGCAATTTTAATATATATATATATATATACAGAAATTCTCTTATGCGGACATCCGACGTTATTATCGTGCTGATACCGTGTATTTTGTACTACCACTCTCTTTTTTTCTGCCTTTTACAATAAGATTCGCACGATAATAACGTGCAACATCGAGAATAACTGTATATATATATATATATATATTTTAATTAGGTATAAGGATCTAATTGACATTTTATATATAATGACAATACATAGCAATTTCAAAATTCATGTAAAAATATAAAAAATATCAAACAAATCAGTTCATTAATCAATATGGCATTAACTGTATGTGAGTTAAACAAAAGAGTCAAAACATTCATACTCTACAGTAGTTTTGGGACAAGCAGTTCTGTACATTCAAATTCTCAATTAACAAAAAGGCCAAAAGAAACAAAGTGACACTACAAACAGAGTTCTATACAATTAACATAAACCAAACCCTCTAAAAGGACTGACTATATCAATTTCAAGTTGATGGATGGATGGAACAACCAGAATTTACAAAACATTCATTGATTCTCCTTGAACTTCATATGCTGATAAAGCAGAGTCTGGAAATTCAAGGGAATCAGTGATATGGAGACCTCAACTTGAAATCACAGTCCTCTGAAATCCAAGGGAAATCATTATAGTCAATTGGTGGATAGTCAAGCTTGTCAGAGAGCTCATCAAAATCCTCATATGGAGTGTAGTATTTTGGTGATTCAAATACAGGAGGTGGAGAGTCAAGCTTTTCAGACATCTCTTCCAAATTCTTGCACCTCAAGGGACTCTCTGGCTGAAAACAAAGACAAAAAAACCGCATTGTTAGGAAATCTAAACCGACAAAATAACTTCAGAAAAGGAAGAAAAAGGAAATGCAGACTTGCCTTAGGTTCGCTGAAATTCATCAGAAGTTGATCCAAGTCCATGGCCTTGTTCTGTGCTTTGATGCATTCTTGATGATTGTGTAAGAACCCTTCCTCTGCAATAGCACTAGGACAAAGGGGTTCTTCTGCCATAACCTTTAGCTTCATGCTGTGGTTCTTCTGCAGATTTGGTTTCACTGAGTTTGAAATGTGAGATAGCGTATTCCTGCTACGGGTCTGCACTTTCTCTGAGGCTTTAAAAACACCTTTCCTAGTGCTTGCATCATGAACGATTTTAGGAAGGCTGGCCGCTTCCTCAACGACAGGAAAATTCTTGGAAGGCTGCTTTTTTGATGCCTGGGAGAGAACAGGCTTCCCCGAATTCGATATGTCACCAAGCGGTTTCCTTCCACCAAGCCCTCTCATTTGTGTTTTTAAAACATCTCCATTTCCCACAATAGAAGCTCCTGTGGCAAAATTCTTGGAATGCTGCTTTTTCGATACCTGATTGAGTGCAGGCTTCCCGGAATTGGATAAATCACTGAGCGGTTTCCTTCCCACAACAGAAGCACCTGTGATACATGTTATAAGGGTTACACCAAAATAGCCCAACAAGAATTTTAGGCAAAAAGAAAATAATTGGTAGGCTTGAGAAGTACCATTAGATTGGACATTAAGATGCTGATCGCGAATCACACGACCAACTTGTGATGCCATTGTTGTTCTCTGTACCCACTTTTCGATTTAATTTTCTGCTAACTGCAGAAACAAATGAAAATAAAAACACTTAGAACAATCCTTCACATCACCAACTTCCATACAAGATGTGGCCTTAGATAAAGAAATATATATCCAGAATTCTAAAACTAATTGAACACTTCAACTGAAGTGAAAGAAATACCATCCAGAATCCAAGATCTTATAAAACTACGAACCTCAAATGGCAATGGGGAAAAAAATAACACCAAATTCTTATTTATTTGCATCACTAATATGCATCCCTCATCACCATGCACCATCATTTTCAATCATTTCTAATGGGTACCATCTGAATCTTAAATTCAAATTCTTGTTTTTACTGTACAAATATTTGAAAAACAAGAACACCAAATCCAAATCCAAATCCCAGAAAAGTTCTGTAACTATTGAAAATTATATCTTCTTTTTTCCTTGAAACCGAAACAATTAGAAGGTTAAGAACCCCAATTCAAATTACAATTCAAAAACATTTCCCAGGAATTGTAATTTCCCAAATTACAATTCAAACCTAAACCCTAATAAACGAATTTGATTAAATCATAAAGATTTCTAAGAATGTGGAAAACTCACCAAAAGTGTTTCAAGTACGCGATCGATATCTTGCGATTTTGGAATACAAGGCGAATTCTCTAAAACTGGTCAGATGCTGCAAAGTTGGTTCTTTGTCGGGCTCAGTTCAAAATAAATGATAGATGATGAATGGGGTTTCAACGGTTACTTTATATGACTTTACACTACGCTCCTTTTTTAAAACACGTAATTACCAAAATGGCAATTTATCTTCATCTTTCACACCTGAACTTGTTTTAAAAATAAATAAATAGTTCAGACTTAAAAAAAAAGGTCATATTACGCGACTCATGATTTATTCACCCATTGATTCATCGAAAGATTTTATGATTAAATTGACATACAAAGATGTTGGAAAGCAAATGTGGGTTAGGGTAGTGGCCCGTCATCTTGCACGCAAGTTTAAATTCCTTTATATATATAGGGCTTGTTTGTACATTTGATTGTATTTACTAATTTATGTTAAATAATATTAATTTGCTCTGAATAGTATTTGACTTTTATCCATAATATTATAAAGTGTTTGGTGTTGTTCCGAATAAATAGGTCTACCAAGTTATACATGTGACAGATTTTTTTTTTCTTTGTTTTTGCCAAAATCTATAAGACAAGATTACATCAACAAACTCATTTATTGATGGAAAAAAAGGGAGTTTCACTAAAATATCCAAAATAGGGGCTGAAATTAAAAAAATACCCAACACCAAAAACACTTTATAAACATACCCAAAACCCATCATTACACATACTCAAAACCCATTTATAAACATACCCCAAAAATATACAATTGTTGATTGTGGGATTGATTTTGGGTATGTTTCTATGTTTAAATAGTATTTGGGTACTTTTATAAATACATGGCTAGAATTGGGTATTTTTATAAATATCTATAAAAAAAAAATCACATTTTGATATATTAAAAAAAAACTTATTTTCTGATGGTTTTTGTGTTGACATCGTCCTTTTTGCCATCTTCCTGTAAACTCAAATGCAATATAGGAACGGCCAGTTGAGATTTTACCAGATAGAGTCAAATCCTGGTTGAATTGCTCTGACATCTACAGCAACCCAACCCAACAAACGTATTAATTTGCATATAAATAAACAAACATAAAACTTAAAAAATGAAGAAAGTATAAAACTTTAAATCAAAATGAAGAAAATTGATGAAAGCAGCAAACAACGGACTTGTTGAAAGGAGAGAACGTCAGAGCCGAACTTGGACTTGTTAAAATCTCCCTCGATAGGTGGAGAAATATCCGTTGATTGCAGAATTGACTTTGTGGTGTTCTCTTTATCCTGGGGACTTCTCCCTTCAATTGGGTATGCAAACCCCACCAGCCCATGGAATTGCAATTTCACGAACTTGGACGTCGTCGAAGGCGATGAAGCGAGCCAACTGCTGATTGGTGCCTCGTGCATAGGAGAATTATAGGGAGAAGAAGATGAAAGCCTATGATGTTTCACAAGTGTTTTTTTTTTCCCGGCTTTATAATTAAACGTATATTATCTAAACCGGGGTACGTGGATTGTGTTAGTTAGTTAAGTAAGGAGAGTATTAATAGTCCAAATCATTTAAAATAGTCAGGTAATTAAATAATACAAGTTGACATCAAACAACTGACATTAACTATTTACTCGTATTCAAAGTTTAATACGGTATATTTGATTAATTCAGTAGCAATTAAGCAACAATTTTTTGTTTGAAATGTTTTTTTTTTTAAAAACTAGGGATAAAGAGCACCAGTGCATTTTCTATACTATGTTAAGAACATTTCCACCTATTTATCATAGCAAAGGGTAAGGGGAGGCAAGTTACTAGTCATGTGAATAGTGTCAACTCTTGCAATAGGCAAGTTGAGTTTCCACATATTGCCATGACAAAGGGCAATTACTATTCACTTTAAATTAATTTTATTTTTTATACTTAAATGATTAATTTGGATAAGATTTTCGATTGCCAGGTGTCAATATTTATTACAAAATTCACATCTCATATTTTGGATAAAATTTTTGGATAAGATTTTTGATTGCCACGTATCCATATTTATTATAAAATTCACATCTTAGGTTTCAGATAAAATTTTCGGTTGCCACGTGTCTATATTTATTATAAAATTCACATCTCAAAATTCGGATAAGATTTTCAGTTGCTACAATTGTGCCATGTGTCATCTCTATCTTCTAAATCCTCTATAAAATCATAGCCTCAACCCACAACAATCATCCATATATCCTCTCTATCCTTTCATTTTTCAAATTTTACAAAACACATTTTACTTTCAATGTCTTACACAAGGAGGTTGTTGGAGAAAGCCGAGCGAGAAAATGAAGAAAGAATGCGCAAATGAGCTGAAGAAGAAAGGGAGTGGAAAGCAGATGATGATCAAGTTGCCATGGCAGTGGGTATGCTCAATCAATCAAGCCAACACCACCGTGGTTCACAACCAAGTCGTGGCCGGAACGTGGACAGACGTAGGCACTCTTGGGCTAAGAATCTCTTGGAATATTACTTTATCCCAAATTCGTTGTACTCTAGTTTTGATTTTCTAGGGCAATATAGAATGCAACTTCATTTGTTCAATAAAATCATACATGATGTTTGCAATTACGACGCACACTTCTTTTAGAAGTATGATGTACTGGGGTTTTGGGTCTTCTCCAGAGCAAAAACTTAGAGGTTTTTTACCTAATGCCTGGCATTTGGTGCATCTCCAGACTAGGTGGATGAGATTGCTAGGGTGGGTTATCCATTATCCTAGAGAGCTTGGTCAGATTCTGTGATGCAATCGAAACTATCTACACGAGGGATTATCTCTGCAAACATACGCCTAGGGACCTCTAAAGGCTTTTACAAAAAGTCAAGGCTCGAGGTTTTCCAGGCATGATTGGAAGTATCGACTGCATGCACTGGCAGTGGAAGAATTGCCCAACTTCCTGGCAAGGAGATTATGGGAATAGGAAGGGCCAAAAAAGTATCATTTTAGAAGCCGTTGCATCACACTATATTATTGAATGCTTTCTTTATATAAAAGACAAGAAATAAAACTAATTAAGAAATACTACTAATTCAATAAAATACAAGCAATACAACTAATTAAGAAATGACAACTCTATCAATACAACCTAATGGTTTTCATCATTTAACCAATTCGTGTTGTTAGGTCCATTGTCACGAAAAAGCCTTCTTCTCATAACATCCCTTCGTTCTTGCTTCTAAAATGACTTTGTTTCAGGGGACATATGGCTTGTATCAATGACTATGGTTTCCCGATCTTTCTTGTCCATGTATTGTTTGTGTGCATACTCTATTTCTCTTGCAAATGTTTCATCTCTTGTCTTGTTAGCTTTATCTTTTTTCATGTCTCTCTCAATTCTTAGTGTGTTGTTGATAGCAATTTGCTCCAAAATTTGGCATCCATTGCATTGGAGCAGAAAGAATGAGACATCCTAGGAAGCTCCACGTGGCTTCTATCTATTGGGGGAAAGCACGACGAAATTTCGAATTTTTTTTCACTGTTGGCGTGTGTGACTCGCGCAATCTCCGCGTGTACTTCATGCGCCAACGGTAAAAAAAAATTCAAATTCGTGCACTAACGTCACAGCCCTTAGCAGCAAGGTTTGGGGAGGGGGCTGGGGGCGGGCTGGAGCAAAAACCCATTTCCAGCAACAAAATCCAGCCCGGGCAAAAGGTGGGACCCAGCGAACTGGGCTGGCCCGAGGGCAAGGCAAGCCCCAGGTCCAAAACTCGGGCGGGCTGACGTCATTGATGACGTCAGCCCTGTGCCTGCTCCAACGGTAATGGGCCACGTGTCGTCGTCTGGACGCTCCGATTGTTATTTTCTCTCCAATCCAACGACTTTCAATATTTTTGCAATAAAAATATGAAAAAAATTACCAAAAAATACTGGAATTTTTTTTCTATAAATACCTACCAATACTCTTCACTTTCAACACCAAATCCTCATACATTTTCTTCTACTTCTACTATCATTCACTTTTTACTCAACATTTCATTCACTTTCTAGTTTTATTTTTCCATATAATCTTTATGGCTTCTTCTATCGATGGTGTTGGGGCATGGAGCACCATGGAAGATGTTTTGTTGTGTGAGTGTTGGGTCCAAATTTCTCATTGTCCCGTCACAGGCAATGAGATGAAATTCTGTCATATGTGGAAAAAAATTCATCAGGAATTTTGTGAAAGGGCAATGGGTTCGACCCGTACGGAAATGGCATTATCTAGTAGGTGGAAAATTCTTAATAAAGAGTTGGTGAAATGGAGAGATGCATTGGCAAAAGCGATGAACAACCATAGAAATGGGGAAAACCTTAGCAATGAGGTAAATTATTTGTAATTTTCGTTTTATTAATTTCTATGTCATATTAATTTTTATTTAAATGTTTCTTGCAATTTATATATTTTATTAATATTTCTTGTATTTCCAATATTTATTTAAATGTTTCTTGCAATATTTATATTTTGTTAATATTTATTGCATTTCTAATCAATTGTTAAAATCTCTTGCATTTCCATTATTATTTTTTATAGATTATGCAAGCACAAATGCGGTTTGGTGCTACTGGGCAAGGCAAAAAAAGCTTCACTCATACACAATGTTGGGAGGCAATGAAGAATTGTAAGAGATTCCAAATTATTCTAACGGGTTCAGAGGTGGTGTTGAACGAAACGCCACCCCATGAGACACCGGCATCGGATTCACCTATGGATTCTCCGATGAGTCAAGACTCACCTATCGAAAGGGAGCCTAGGCCTATTGGGAGGAAAGCGGGGAAGGCGAAGAGAGGGAGTAATTCTACCAAGAATGCATCTAAATTTTTGGAGGACATTTCAAAGCACCAAGCCATGAGGATTGAAATGGATATGAAACAACAAGAGCATGATAGGGCAATTCAACTAGAATATGCAAAAGAAAGGGAGTATATACGCAAAGAAAAGGAGTATGTATGCCAAGAAAACATTGAAAAAAAGGATCGGGAAACCATGACCATGAATACAAGCCATATGTCCCCTGAATCAAAACAATTTTGGAAGCTAGAACGAAGGGATGTTATGAGACGAAAGCTTTTTCGTGACGATGGACCTAGTGTTATAAAAAATATATATAGTTTTCTTTTTCCATAAAGCCAAATACAAAATATTATATTATAAATAATGTTATAATAAATAAATAAGAAAGCTTTTAAGGTATAATGAAATTGAAGAAAACAAAATAATAGGTAAGTAAAAGGAAAATAAATAATAAATAAGAAGGTGAGTTTGGTACGGTGAAGCACGTCAAAGACGCTTTCCTAAAGCCTTTGTAGCCTCCCTACGTGCAGGTACCTGATGGTCTACAAGACTCCAAGATACGACCCCTTGTACACAAACTCAAGATCCGCTATGAGCACGTTCATAGACGGATATGGGTATCCAAGTCACAGAACCATTGCCAAAATAATAATATAAAGTAGAGAATATATATATATAAGTAGAAAAGGAGATAACTAGTTTATGGTGGTGATTGTGGTATGTGATATTCTGATGGTGTACTGTGTCTTTTAAATGTGAAGGAGGAGTGGCCTTTTATAGGCATCCAAAAACATGTAACCTTCACCAACCACAAAAGTTCACCAACCAAAAAATAATGGCATTCACCAACCAGAAATAAAACCTGAATATTAAATATTTATAACCCCCACAATAAATAAAATAAAACAGAAAAATAATTAAATAAATAAAACGGTTAAATTTTTAAAATCTTTTAAAATTCCAACAATCCCCCACAAGATTTTCAAAATTTTACCGTGACAAAAACCAGTGAAAAATATATAATATATATATATGGCAATATAATACTATGTAATAGGTGTAGGTGCCTTCCGGGCTTGAACCTTCACTTAGTGATGATAGTCTCCATTTGAGGAACCTGAGTGTACACAGTATTGAACTCGGTACCTTTGACCAAACTTCAACATATCCCACACATAGTATTAGTTGAGACTTGGATGCGGGGTAGCGCTATTTATGGCCATGCGCTCATCTTGATTCTCATGAGAGTTACTAGAGAATAGCCCAATTCTCATAGTCGCGGCCTCACGGCGTCTCTCACTTAGGTGAGTTCTCCAAGAGTACATGTGACCTGCACTCTGCGGGAGTTTGCCCGCCTCGAAACTCATTCAGGGATAGATCCCTTCCTGACGTCACATAAAATAGCACTTTTGCCTTAGGGATGAGCAGAAGAATATCTCAAGGATATCTCCATAATTTTATCAGTACTATATGAGTCACGCAATATGGATTGTTTCTACCACATTGAACTTCCTTCATGGGATCGCCAATCACAGAAGTTGGGTTACCTCCCTAGGTGACTCCCTTATGGGCTTAAGCACATCCCCCTCGACATTTTGCATTAATAGCCTCCTCCACGAGGCATGCATATCAAGACTAGCCTTCACAAGGCATGTATAATTTAGGTCATGTCTTTGTTCTCCATTTTAGCAAGCTTTAAACCTGCATATTATTAAAATATTTCCTACACACTCTTGCACACAAATAATTAGTAGATTTCACCTCAGTATAATTGGAAATTAAGTACGCATTGGTATACAGTTAAGTATAATAGAAAATATCATACATTAAATCTTATGATTAAGAGTACCTCTCAAGTTCATGAAACATTGAGTACACCTGCCACCACTTGTGAACAACAATATAACAATGAATTCATTAAATAAATTTAACTATAAACACTGAGTATTTCAGGATACTCTTACTCCCTTTTGTGCACTCAAAGTGGCTGAAATCATGATCGCATATCCAGGTTGAAATTGTATCTTCCCGATTCTCAATAGGAACCTATAAGACAATAAGAAGTCTCCACCAAAATTTTATACCAAGGCCATTATTAGTTGCACACATTTTCATATCAAAATTTAAGACAATTTAGTCTCATAATAAAATTTCATAGTATAAGAAAATTTCACCTACACCAAGTTCTCCAAAAATGCTCATTTTTTAATTACTTAAAGATAATATCAAGGTTATGAAATTAAGGCAACCCTCACATTTTAAAATATGTTAACGTAGAAGCCATCCCTTCAATGTTTCCAACTTTGGCCACAAAAAAATAATAAATTACAAAGCAAATTGATTGCAAGACAACAACCCCCACAAGTTAAGAAAAATTTCAACATATGTGAACATTGTACCAAAAGTTTATTAATTTTAAAATTCATAAGATATGCCAATAATATTTTAAATGATTTACGGGTTGAAATCCCTACATCAAAATTCAAAATTAAATGCCACTATGACAGCAAAATTTAATGTCAAATATGAATACCAATTTAAGACAAAATCATATCATAGCAATTTACAGTTTTTTCAAATATTAAAGCGATTTTGAGGCCAAAACAGATGCAAAGCTTTTGACATTAGAACTGCAGCAATACTATATAATCAAACTATAAAATTTCTAATCTGCAAGTTCAACGGAAAAAAAAACTTATGCCAAGCTTAACTGTTTTCAACAAAAAAAAAATGCAATTAAATTTCTTAACCATGTTAATTGAAATAATCACCCATCATTATTAATAACTTTATTGCCAATACAATTATAGGAATTGAGTGGACCATTAGACAAATCTGGATAATTAATTTCAATAAAGAAAATGACATTTATTTTTGTATTTGTAAAATATATGCATATGCACAAAATAAAAGAGTCAAATTTAATTTCTCCATAAATGTAAAAGTTCTAATTGTTGAATCAATTAGCCAAAATAAATTGTACCACATTCATTGCAGCAATGCTCACAATTGCATAAGATAGAGAATTAATTAGTATAACTTATCTGGAGGTATATGATACTCGACCCCCAATATCTCGATTCCATCATTCTTGAAAATCACATAAATCTCGATTCTCATAAATAAGATAAGCTTTGGACAAGATCGTTAGTGCAATATATATGTATAGTTATATAAAATATTCAAAAATTCAAAGTAAAAGAAATAAAGCATTCTGGAGAATTTAACTGGTCATATAATACATTGCCAATTTAAAGCAATGAAGGTAGAGATTACTTATCTTGATCTTCATAGCCACCGTTAGAGAAATTAACTTGCTTTAGCAATCTAGTGTTTACCTATTTGCATAACCAACGAAAATTGCTTGTGCCAACAAATTTTATGGCATTACACCAAAGTTTCTAATTAAATTGTATAAGGCGGCAATTAAGAATAGTTTGGAAATCAAATATGTGTAGTGCCCAACAATGTGAAATGAAATCAAAACAATTGAGGCAATCAACATGAAGCTTTTTGACAAAATTGAATTGCAGCACTAATTCTTTTGGATTGAACTTTCAGTTTAAAAGCAATAATAAAACGTATATTAATTGTCCCATTTAAATACCAGTGGAAAGCTTCTACAACAGAAATTATAAAACCAATTGCTCAAAACTGAAACCGTTCTAGTCACAATATACAAAATGATTTCCACACAAAATCTGGATAGTTAAATATACAACATAAATAAGTGACGAAAATTTGAAATATATATAGGCATATATGCACAAAATAGAATTGTCAAATTTAAATTCTCCATACATGTAAAAAGATCTAATTCTCAACATTGATGTATCAACCAACTAGCTAATGCATTTATAAAAACAAACGGTTCGTTTTTCTCCCAAATTTGAAACAATGAAAGCCAGCAAAATAAAGAATAATTAGGCTCAATAAAACTTGCAATAATATCACATAAATGAAAATACATAATCAATATAAAAATTGAATACACAGATAGGCCAAAACTAAAACTGACGCAATATTAGATTTTGTATTCAAAACAATTAAACTACAAAAACTGTTTGCAAGTTTTTTCTTTTCAATAATTGAATATTCAAATCAAATTTGTCTTCATAAAAAGTAAACTTAATTGTCTGTTGACCAATAATTCTTACTAGGTACAAACACTGTCTAACTCATATACCGAGGAAACTCATATGCAAGAACAAAACAACCAATTGATATTTTGAAACAACACTAGATTATATAAAACCAAATACATATAATTAACAGACTGTTATTGTTTTTATTTATTATTATTATTATTATTATTATTATTATTTTGGTTTTCCAAAATTATAAACCAAATTAAAAAAAACTCAAGATACGTTTCAATAGCGATAAAATCTCATAAACCAAATTACAGTTGTTGGCTGCTCCAAAATTAATTTTAAAACATTTCAATAGCGATAAAATCTCATAAACCTTTCTATCCAATTTTGAAACATAAAAATCTATAATATTATCAAAATACTAATTGACAAAATTAGTACACCGATTGAAGACAAAAAATTGGTCAAATGAAAACCAAAAACTGACGCCAAAGTAAATATTTCAAAATAACCCAATGAGTAGCAATAAAATGTTCCAATGACCTTGAAGTAAATTTTGATAGTAATTAAAATATAAATATACTAAAGTTGTAGATATAACATGATGTTGTAAGGCTAATGGCTGAAAGAAATCAAAAGCAAAATAAATCAGTCTTTGATTTCATAACTGATAGGATATTTATACCAGGTAGCAGGTACGTTGAGCTATAATAATAATACCACATAAATTAGTATGTAGGTTTTTTATTTTCAAACACTAGCACTAATTGCCCAAACGTTAGCAACAAATTATAAAAATATAAATGTACCAACAATAATTAAAGCAATTGAAATTGTATACTATAGATAACATCAAAGCTTTAAACTGCATATACCCAAAATAAATCATAATTTTCATTTTTGATAATCCAATACAAATGCAAAAATATTTAGTCAAAGAGTTAAAAGGTATTAAAGCAATAACAGTATGGGAAGAAAACAACTTTAACATACAAAGGTTTAATAGACATATGGTTTCACATATATAATCAAACTTATGCTATGATAAAGACACAACCTAACAAATATGATTTATTCGAAATACATGTAAGATAATACTTTGTTTACTACAGTTTGAACCAAGCGGCAAGTGGTAATCTCATCAATCAAGTATTCAATTGAGGCTTCACAACAGTACGGAAAGAAAGTAGTTTTAATCTACAAAGGCTTTAGATTGTTATAAAAAATATATATAGTTTTCTTTTTCCGTAAAGCCAAATACGAAATATTATATTATAAATAATGTTATAATAAATAAATAAGAAAGCTTTTAAGGTATAATGAAATTGAAGAAAACAAAATAATAGGTAAGTAAAAGGAAAATAAATAATAAATAAGAAGGTGAGTTTGGTACGGTGAAGCACGTCAAAGACGCTGTCCTAAAGCCTTTGTAGCCTCCCTACGTGCAGGTCCTGACGGTCTACAAGACTCCAAGATACGACCCCTTGTACACAAACTCAAGATCCGCTATGAGCACGTTCATAGATGGATATGGGTATCCAAGTCACAGAACCATTGCCAAAATAATAATATAAAGTAGAGAATATATATATATATATATAAGTAGAAAAGGAGATAACTAGTTTATGGTGGTGATTGTGGTATGTGATATTCTAATGGTGTACTGTGTCTTTTAAATGTGAAGGAGGAGTGCCCTTTTATAGGCATCCAAAAACATGTAACCTTCACCAACCACAAAAGTTCACCAACCAAAAAATAATGGCATTCACCAACCAGAAATAAAACCTGAATATTAAATATTTATAACCCCCACAATAAATAAAATAAAACAGAAAAATAATTAAATAAATAAAACGGTTAAATTTTTAAAATCTTTTAAAATTCCAACACCTAGCAACATGGATTGGTTAAATGATCAAAACCATTAAGTTAGTTTGCTTGCCTTTCATTTCATTGTATTTTTTTTTTGTTTAATAAATTAGTGGTAATTCATGTATTTTGTTTTCTTAGTTGTATTGATTTTCTTTTAGTGAATAAAGAAAATATTCAACAAAATTCCTTTTTATTCAAAACATTCCATACATAAAAACAAACCACAACCAAAGCATACAAAATAAAAAAACCACAACCAAAGCATTAAAAAAACAAAGCATAACTAAAAATACAACATAAACATGAATAGTATTGACACGTAGGAACCCAAAAATCTTACCCGAAAATATTATCTAAAATAATTGTTTAAGTAAAAAAAGTTGTGAAAAAAACAAAAAAAATGAATAGTAGTTGCCATGGCAAGGGTTTGACATGGAAATACACATAGCTAAAAAAGGCAAGGGCAGCCACTATTCATGTGAATAGTGTCAGCCCTAGCCCCCCACCCTTGCCATGGCAAGGGTTTGCTGCTGGAAATGCTCTAAGTAGGAGAATGGGCTGATTTTGTCTCGGGCTTTGCTTAGGTTGGTGGCCCCCATGTCTTGCTCAGGCTGCATTTATGCGCTAGAAGTGCATTCGTGGTCCTAGGCCCCCTCTTGCCCGGACTGGGGCGCAACGTTGGAAATGCTCTAAGAAAGTTCTCTTTGTTTACTAGATGGTATACAATATCAATGCTGTCCTTTTACTAGATGGGGCTACACAGTACATGTCAATGATGTCCTTTTTTGAATGTCAATTTCAAATGTCAAATTTTGTTCACTAGATGGTATACAATGTCAATGCTGTCCTTTTAGGTTTTAGCCACAAAAAAAATTTCACTTTTGGAAAAAGCCAAAGCTTTTTCAAAAAAGAAAGAAAAACCTCTCAACTTTCAAATAAAGACATGCAAATGTAAAGGATTCCTTAGGAAATCCAACAATAAATAAGGGCAATTTTGTCCATTTTGGCTTCTTTTCAAAAATTTCTCTCTCCTTTGGCCTTTTCCAAAGTCTCCCTTTTTTTTTTTTAGTGGGAATTTTTTGAGTTGGGCTCTTCTTAATTTTGGATTTAATAATTGTAACATAAATTTAGATATAAATTCTTTTATTATTATTTTGGTTTGTAAAAGTTTAAGGGGAGATTGGCTACTCTCACCACCAACGCCAGGGAAGACTCAACCTCGAGACGGGGCTACATAGTACATGGGCCTTACCAACTGAACTAACCCTCATTGACAAATTCTTTTTTATATCATAGTATATAGTACGTATATAAATGAATTATATAAATTGAAGCCCTCCCAATTTGGAGGTCCTAGGGGTCGCCTTGCTTTCTTGTCCCCAGGGCCGCCCTTGAAAGTATGGCATGAGAGACCAAGTTTCCATACGAGGAGATGTTTATAGCTATGGGATACTGTTAGCTAGAAATATTCAGAGGAAAAAGACCAACCGAACCGATGACATGCTCAAAGATGGTCTAAGCAATCACCAATTCACCATAGGAACCTGCAAGAGACATTTGATTTGAGTAACAAGCCTTTGTGCTTTCCAATTCCAGACAATCTTTTCTCCATAATGAAATTAAAATTGGATAGCAGTGGTTGCTTCCCCACCACGTAAAATATCATCTACATAATCAAATTAAAACTGAAGACTTCATTGAACCAAATCACCATAATAGATTTCTCTCATTCATATTTCTCAAGTGTTTGTGGTCCTGCAATCAACATTTTTGCTCATTTTCTTTTTCGAACGAAAAGATGAAATTTTATTTCACAGCGGAAAACTGTACAGAAACGTGGACAAGCAATTAGAAAACTAATCTCCATGAGAGAAAAAACAATAATTCAAGCTACATCTAGTTTAACAACTAGAAAACTAATCTCCATGATGATGAATTTAATATTTTGGACCACAATGGTTGGGCCTGCTGAGACTAATAATGGCTCCCCAACTAAAAATCTCAGCTCCATAATGAAATTCAAACAAGCTGTACATTACCATTCCAATAATGAAGAGACAGAGTCCTCTTGTAATTGAGACAGCCTTCAACCATGTCACTATAATAAATTGATTATTTCTGGGACCATCCATAAGTAATAGTCTACTATTTGTGTGATCCTGCAACAAACCCTTTGGCTCTATAGATAGATAGAAATTTATACTTTCATCTATATGAGACTTGGTTTCTGATTTTCTCCATGCATAAAATTTGCATTCAGAACAAGATGGAACACTCACAAACTCATTCTAAACAGATTTTGTTTAGGTTTTTCCTTTTTTTATGGTGGACCACGTGTCTGCAATCTGCAACACTATCCACTTCTGGAATTGAATCTGATCGCCTGGCATTGCTAGACTTCAAGAAAAGAATAACTCAAGATCCTCTCCATATCATGAGCTCATGGAACGATTCCATTGATCTCTCCAGTTGGGTAGGCGTTACGTGCAACCCTGCCACAAAAAGGGTCATGGTTTTGAACCTGGAAGCTCAAAAATTGGTAGGCTCCTTATCTCCTTCTTTGGGAAATCTTACTTATCTTACTGGAATCAACCTGATAGACAACAGCTTTCATGGTGAAATTCCTCAAAAAATCGGTCGCCTCCTGAGCCTGCAACATCTCAACCTGTCTTTCAATTCCTTTGGTGGGAAAATTCCATCTAATATATCTCACTGTATGCAGCTAACCGTACTCGATCTTACTTCCAATGAGCTTTTTGGGTCAATTCCTAACCAACTCAGTTCATTGTTGAATTTAGTTAGTCTAGGTCTTGGTCGTAACAATCTCACCGGAACTATCTCACATTGGATAGGAAACTTTTCATCTTTGGAAAATTTTGTGCTTGCTATCAACAATTTTCAAGGAAGCATACCCAATGAACTTGGGCGTCTAACAAACTTGAGAAGATTTATACTCTGGGATAATAATCCGTTGGGTATGATCCCTACTTCACTCTATAATATTTCATCCATATACTACTTCACTGTTACTATAAACCAGCTGCACGGAGAGCTACCACCTAATGTGGGAATTACTCTTCCTAATCTTGAAGTATTTGCCGGTGGGGTCAAAAAATTCACTGGAACTGTTCCTCTGTCATTGTCCAATGCTTCGAGACTTCAAGTGCTTGATTTTCCAGAAAATGGTCTCACCGGGCCAATCCCCGCTGAAAATCTTGCAACTTTGCAGAGCTTAGTTAGACTCAACTTCGATCAAAATAGACTAGGAAGTGGGAAAGCGGTGACCTGAATTTTCTCAGCTTCCTAGCTAATTGTACTAGTCTTGAGGTGTTGGGTCTTAATGATAATCATTTTGGAGGAGAATTGCCAGCATCAATCGCCAACCTTTCTACCCAACTAAAAAGGCTTACTTTGGGGACCAATTTGATACATGGAAGCATCCCTGACGGCATTGGAAATCTTATAAACTTGACCCTTCTGGTAGTGGCCTAAAACTATTTGGGTGGTAGTGTCCCTGATGTAATCGGGAAACTTCAGAAGTTACAGGGTGTTGAGTTGTTTGCTAACCAATTTTCTGGGCCAATTCCGTCCTCCCTAGGTAACTTGACTTCATTGACAAGGCTCCTCATGCAAGAGAATAAGTTTGGGGGAAGTATACCACCAAGTTTCGGGAACTGCAAAGATCTACAGACACTTAACCTTTCAAGTAACGATCTAAATGGCACCATTCCTAAAGAGGTTATTGGGCTTTCATCCCTTTCAATTTATTTATCCATATCTAACAATTTTTTGACTGGTTCACTACCATCTGAAGTGGGTGATCTGAAAAATATTGGGGAGTTAGATGTTTCAGAAAACAAGTTATCAGGTGAAATCCCAGGAACCCTCGGCAGTTGTATTAGTTTGGAGCGTCTTCATTTGCAAGGTAATAAACTTGAAGGATCAATTCCCCAAACACTGAAAAATTTAAGAGGCTTGGAAGAAATAGACATTTCGCGTAATAACTTATCAGGGAAAATTCCTGAGTTTCTAGGAAATCTTGGATCTCTTAAGCATCTCAATATTTCTCATAACAATTTTGAGGGTGAATTGCCTAGAGAAGGGATCTTTTCAAATGAAAGTGGTGTCTCAATCCTTGGAAATAATAGGCTCTGTGGTGGAATTCCAGAATTCCTTCTTCCTGCATGCTCTACCAAAAAGCGCCATTCACCTCGAGGATTACTTGCCCCAAAAGTATTCATCCCTATAACTTGTGCACTAGCATTTTTAATTGCTCTGTCATGCTCCTTTGCTGCTTGTTCATATGTGAAAAAGTCAAGAGATAGACTAGTCACTTCGCATTCTTATACGGATTGGAAATCAGGTGTTTCTTACTCTCAACTCTTTCAAGCAACTGATGGGTTCTCTGTGGACAATCTGATTGGCTCAGGAAGTTTCGGTTCTGTTTACAAAGGAGTAGTCCCTAGTGATGGAAAGGTAGTTGCTGTTAAGGTATTAAACCTTCAACAGGAAGGAGCTTCCAAGAGTTTCATTGGTGAATGCAAAGTGTTAAGAAGTATAAGGCATCGTAATCTTCTTAAGATCATAACTGCCCGTCTCCAGGATTGATAATCAGGGCAATGACCTCAAAAGTCTAGTTTTGGAGTTCATGGAAAATGGAAGTCTAGACCAGTGGCTTCATCCAAGAGATGATGAGCAATCTCAGCCTAAGAGATTAAGCCTCATCCAAAGACTCAATATCGCAATTGACGTTGCTTCTGCACTAGATTCTCTGCACCACCACTGTGAAACGGCCATTGTTCATTGTGATTTAAAGCCAAGCAATGTTCTTCTTGATGAAGATATGGTAGCCCATGTTGGTGACTTCGGTTTAGCAAGGTTCCTCTTACAAGCATCAAATGATCCCACAAAAATTCAAACCATGTCAGTTGGGCTAAAGGGTTCCATAGGCTACATTCCTCCAGGTATAAATTTTAAATCCTCACTTCCTAATAACTTTTCTCTGATACTGCTGTTGGTTTATGTGGTGATTGTGAGTGGTGGGGTGATACCACTGTTGTTTTAAGGGTGAAGGGGTTTAGGACAATAGAGAATAGTTGAAACAAAAGTGATTTTATTATATTTGAGAAGAATAGTACATAGCTTGGTGTAGGCTAATTGCCCTCCTTAGCTTATTGGCTTATTGGCCATCACACTTGATTTAAATTAGTTTAGGGTATTTGGCCCTTCACTTAGATTGGTGAGCTTATTGGCGCCTCAACATAGCTTTGTTTGGGTAGCTCTTGGCTCCATTAGTTTGGGAGTTGGCTTGTTTACTCCCACATAGATTGGGAGTTGGTGGATGACTCCACTTTGCTTGGTTAGGCTACAAGTCCTTTTATAGATGAGAGTAGCCGACATAGCCATTATCCACCGACTTGGTTACTTTACTCCAGCCACAAGTGTGTGGCTTTGTCTAGAATATTCTATATTGTACAATATTATTTTTGTGGCTATTGTTTAGCCATCATGCTCCACTGCCATAATCTAGCAACATGAGTGTTCTTGCTCTAGAGAGTTCGTCCAACTTCAACTCTCTTTGTCTAGCCAACATAGTATGTTCTCCACAACTCTAGAACCATCGTTTTCATGATTCTTCTAGAATTGTGTAGAACACAAATGGACATTATTTTTCAACAATAAAAAAGATTGCTGACTCTTTTTTACTGGACAAGAAGTATAGAAAATTTTGAAATATATAAGATAAATTAACTAATGACATCCTAATGTATGCATTGACATGCAGAGTATGGCGTGGGAAGCCAAGTTTCCATAATGGGAGATATTTACAGCTATGGGATACTGTTGCTAGAAATGTTCACAGGAAAAAGACCAACCGATGACATGTTCAAAGATGGTTTAAGCATTCACCAATTCACAGCCATGGCTTTGCCTGACCATGCCATGGACATAGTTGAGCCTTCATTGCTGCTTGAAACAGATGATGAGGATGATGATGATGAACACGACAATGAATACGAAAATGACATACAAGAAAGACCCATAGGGAGATATAAGGATCCTGGCCCAGACAAAGTAAAAAGATTGGAGGAATGCGTGGCTTCAGTGATGCAAATAGGGATCTCATGCTCTGCTGTATCACCGTCAGAGAGGATGCTTATGGATGTTGTCGTCAACAAAATGAATGCAGTTAGGGGCTCATATCTCAATTATTTAACAAGAAGAAGAAGATGATGATGATGATTGCAATTTAAAAGAAAATATTTTAATGTAATAGTTTATCTCCGCTTAGCACATGATCTACTGCAATGTAAGCCTATCTATGTCCAGATATGTGAACTTATCATTTGAAAAGAGAAAAGTTAGTGTACACAAACTATAACGTGGTAAACTTGACCGTTTTAGAGGTGGAAGGTAACCAATTTGGTGGTAGTATCCCTCATGGAATTGGGAAGCTTCATAAGTTAGGGATACTGTATTTGAATGATAACAAATTTTCGGGGCCAATCCCATCCTTCCTGGGTAACTTGACTTTGTTAACACTGCTCTCCATGGAGAATAACAGGTTAGAGGGAAGTATACCTTCAACTCTTGGAAACTGCCAAAATCTACAGGTACTTAACTTTTCTATTAACAATCTAACTGTGGACCATACCTAAAGAACTTGTTGGGATCTCATCTCTTTCAATTTCTTTGACAATGTTTAACAATTCTTTGATTGGTTCACTACCATATGAAGTGGGTGATTTGGTAAATCTCGGAGAGCTAGATGTATCAGGAAACAAGTTATCAGGTGATACACCCATGACTCGTGGCAAATGTACTAGTTTGGTACGCTTACATTTGGAAAGTAATCAATTTGATGGAAAAATTCCTTAGTCTCTTAAAGACTTAAGAGGCTTGGAAGAAAGAAACAGATCTTTCCCGCAACAAATTATCCTGGGCAGCTTCCTGAATTTCTTTGCAAATTTCGAGTTCGTATTAAAAAGTAATGCACACTTGTACTTTGAATAATAAAGAAAAATCTTGAATAATATAGAAAAATTTAGAAAAATTGAGAAAAGTTGACAAGTTAAATTCACTAGAAACATCCTACTAATTATATAGTGTATTATAACTAGAAAAATCTAGAATAAGAAAACAATTTTGGCTGAAAATGACTTTGGAAGTGTCGGTTACCTGTGCAACCAAATTTTCCAAGCAAAGCTGCCGACTTTAGCTACTCTATAAATATCCTAGCAAGCCCACTTATGTATTCAAGTAAGTAAAGGTGAAAAACTACAGCTGTCCAACTCTCCCATCAGCCAACTCTAGTATTAAAACCTTGTACCTTTCTCATTTCAATCAATAAAATAAAATTACTTTGTTACACTTTCAAAAAGTTTTCCATTCCACATCAAGCTATTGTCCTAAATACTAAAACTAACCATTTTCTAAACCTCTTTTCTCATAAACTAACAATAAGCTTCTCAATCTTTCTCATAATGATTTCGAGGGTGAATTACCTAGAGAAGGGATTTTTACAAATGCAAGTGGTGTCTCAATTTTTGGAAATTTTAGGCTTTGTGGTGGCATCTCATAATTCCTTCTACCTGCATGAACGCAAAGCTTTAAGAAGTATAAGGCATCGTAATCTTTTAAAGATCCCAACTGCCCGCTCAAGCATCGATAATCTGGGTAATGAGTTCAAAAGTCTAGTTTTCAAGAAGGAGAAAAAAAAGAGAAGAGAACATAACATTAAGAAGAAGAATAAAAAAAGAGAGGAACGTGAAGAAGAAGAAGGAAAAAAAAATACAGCTCTTGGACATTAACTATCCCATTAGTTGGGTGTTAGGTTTTTTTTTCTTTTTTAATTAGGAGTAAATTGGTTTTTTGTTTTAGGATGATGTGTCAACTTTTAAATACCTTAGATTAAATTTTAATGAGGTGGCATATGGAAAACAAAAGTAAAGTAGATCATGGGAGAGATGTTTACACCATAATCAACCAAGTGTATCTAGCATCAGACAACTGACACTCAAGAGAGGAAATACGCTAAACAAGCACACGAACAAGCCCTTAGAAGACGAGTGACATCACCTCCTCCTTAGCCTACCAAAGGAAGGCCCCTCCCTTTTGAAGCGGTAGACACCTGCCAAAGCTCTCAACTACAGAACCTAAGGCTATGACACGTTTCACCTCCATAATAGTTTGCACAAAGTGTCACATCCCGGGATCGGCTCCGCCGTAGCACGATATTGTCCGCTTTGGGCCCCTCTCTCTGCCTTCACGGTTTTGTTTCTGGGAGCTCACGAGAAACTTCCCAGTGGGTCACCTATCCTGGGATTGCTCTAGTCTCCAACACTCTTAACTTCGGAGTTCCCATGACTCTGAAGCTAGTGAGCTCCCAAAAGGCCTCGTGCTAGATAGAGGTGGGCATGTACATATAAGGCACATCACCCCCTCTCCTTTGGTCGATGTGGGATCTTACAATTCACCCCCCTTAGGGCCCGACGTTCTCGTCGGCACACTCGCACCACACGACAGAGTAGCTCTGATACCAAATTGTCATATCCAAGATCGCTCCGCCATAACACGATATTGTCCGATTTTGGCCCTCCTCTCTGCCCTCACGGTTTTGTTTCTAGGAACTTACGAGCAACTTCCCAGTGAGTCACCCATTATGGGATTGCTCTAGCCCCTACTCACTTAACTTCGGAGTTATCATGAATCCGAAGCTAGTGAGCTTCCAAAAGGCCTCGTGCTAGATGGAGGTGGGCATGTACATATAAGACATATCACCCTCTCTCCGTTGGTCGATGTGGGATGTTACACAAATTCCCACATCAAAACTTTGTGCAAAACCTCCATTTTTACTTTCCTATAAATAGGAAACAGGACCAGAGTGAAAAGGGTAACTATTCTCTCACCTTTATTGTTACTCTACCAAAATTACCATATATAGCTAACTTAAGTATCGGAGAGCCTTCAACATGCACCACACCGATGTCCGAAGCTTGACGACTGCTTCTTCCTCCTTGTCTTCTACAAGTTCTCCAAATACCGAAGGTTCTCACTAGAGGTGTCAAACGAGCCGTGTCCGGGCTGACCCATCCCATTTAAACTCGTGCTTTTAATATTTTTGTGCCGTGTCTGGACCGGCCCATTTAATTTATCGGGCCGTGCCGTGCCGGCTCATTTAATAAAATCATTGATCCCGGCCCGGCCCAAAGCCCATGTCCATATTGAAATGGCCCGGGCTGGGCTCGGGCCGTGCCCGTGCTCGTGCTCGTGCCATACTTGGGCCCAATAACCAACCCATTTAATTTGAATTTTTTCACTTGAATTTTTTTTTCCCCACTAGATAATTCAAATTATGAACAATAAAAATATAATTAGAGGCAAGAAATGATGAACTATTTAAAAACAATAATCAATCAAACATTCAAACAATATGATGGGGCGGAGGGCAAAAAGTGTCCAACTCCACAAAGTCCACTTGAACTTTTCATTTTTAAACAACTTATTGTTTTATATGTGAAGAAATGTATTGCTTTGATTATAAGAGAAACGTATATGTCATATGTATTGATTAGATATCAAGTCCAATGTTGTTTAATTAATTAAGGACCCAAGTAATTTACCTAAAATGAAAGACATCAAATATATGTTTATGATTTTTTTTTAAACATATAAACAATGACATTAGATGTCAAATTATTGCATTTTGACTTTTTGAGAAGGAAAAAAAGAAGCTAAATGGGCCGTGCTTGGGTCCTGCTTGGGCTCGTGCCTTGCTTGAAGCGGGCTCGGGCCATGGACCGGCCCGGTCCATTGGACCTATTTTTTAATCCCAGCCTGGCCCAAATTTTCGTGCCGTGCCGAGCACGACCCATTAATATAAATTTTCGTGCCTTGTCGTGCCTCATTTAAAAGGGCTGGGCTCATGCGCGCTGGCCCGGCCCGTCCGTTTGACATCTCTAGTTCTCACATTCTTCCATGCTGAAGATCCAATACTCCCTACCTAAGTTGACCCTCCCAAAAAGAGCATCAACAAGAGAAAATCATAACAGAGGATCTGGATCTGACACTTTAATATATGTATATTATGGCAGAGTATGGCATGGGAGGCCAAGTTTCCATACTGGGAACTATTTATAGCTACGGAATATTGTTGCTAGAAATGTTCACTGGAAAAAGAGCTACGGGTGACATGTTTAGAGATGGTCTAAGTATTCACCAATTCACTAACGCCGCGTTGCCTAACCATGCCTCTGATGTAGCAGACCCTTCATTGCTCCTTGAATGAGATGATGCGGAGGGTAATGATGACAGACACGGAGGTGACATGCAAGAAAGACAAAGTACAAGAAATCGGGATTCGCCACCCAGTTCAAGAAAGAAGACTGGAGAAGTGTTTGGTTTCAGTGATGAAGATAGGACTTTCATGTCTGGAATATCACAAGGAGAGCAGATGCTTATTGTTTATACCCAAAATAAGCAGGCAATAAGAGCAAGACACGTGGGACAAATCGAGCCTGGAGCAGAGGTGCCTTCGGCACCTCCTCCTACCGATCGCACCACTTAGGGCAACGCCTTCTCATAGGACACGTGGCATGCTCCCCAGCGACGTCCACAGTCCCACATCGACATATTACAAATAGCGCATACCTCCCAAGGCCTATAAAAGGGATCAGCCATCCCAGAATAGAGGTAATCAGAAATGATCGGCATACCTGCTTAATTGATCTGAAAGTAAAACTTATTACATCCCGAACTTACTTAAGCTTCGGAGAGCCTTCGGCCGGTACCACACCGGTGCCCTTGGCCTTACCGAGTGTTCCTCTATTTTTCAAGTCACGCACCCTACCGAGGCTTCCAAGGTACCGAAGGCAACAAAATTCCTAAGTTGACCCTCTAAGTTAGAGAACCACTTTTGGCGTCAACAGCGTTGGCGCCATCTGTGGGAAGCGATTAAACAAATCGACCCTTCATCCCGAACATATGGGAACCAATGAAAAAGCTACGTTCGTAATACGAGAGGGGGGGTTCCGTACGGTATGTCAAGCGGGGTAAGCCCAGCGCCACCTCCATACACGCCGGCAACCAACCCTCCAGTTCCCCCAATCACGGAAAGTGCGGAGCTTCTAGCCCAAGTCGTGTCCCTTCGGCAGGACATGGCTAGGTTACAAGAACACAACAACTTCCTGTCGTCTAGAGTGGACGAGACACAGGAGTTCTGGAGTCCACGACGGAGTCTGACCCAGAGTACATCCCTTCCACACATCGCACGTCCACCTACCGTTCGGCAACGCCAACGACGTTCTCCGAGGTTAACCCTTCAGGTCCCAGCAGCGATCGGTACATCATGACGATAAGGATATACCGGACAGGGACCCCGCCATCGCCTCCTGAATGCAGAGGGTACAGAAAATGGAGGACGACCGAACGCGCTCACAGGAGCCGGATTGGGGACTCACGGCAGGAGGGGGATGTGCAGCCCTGCGCATAAAACCGTACACGGGAGTGGAAGATCCAATGACGCACCTCCACTCTTTCCAATCAGCCGTGGGGTGCCGAGGGCTGACCGACGAAGGACTGTGCCTGTTGTTCCCCTCTTCACTCACCGAGGCGACTTTGAATTGGTTCTACCGACTGAAACCGGGGGCAGTCGATTCCTTCCACGGGTTGAAGCAAATCTTCCTGAACCATTTTATGATTCAAACGGACAGGTTGTACTCTGCCGACGATCTGTATGCCGTTCGGCAGGGAGATGACGAACCGTTGCGTGAATATGTCGCACGGTTCAGCCATGAATACTCTAGATGTCCGGATACCGATGACAGGGCAGCCTACGGCGCCTTCAAAAGTGGCCTACGGTCATCACGCTTCCGGTATCTCGTGCATAGCAGCAATTGGCGTACATACGGCTTACTCATGAAGTAAGCGGCAGTCCACGCAAAAGCCGAATACTTCAATTCAAGGGCCGGGCCTACGGCTCGGCAGGGCGAACCCATACAGCGGACCTCTACGGCCCAGGCATCGCCATACGCACCAGCGGCAGAAGTAGCCGAATATCCTGACGGCCACAAGAGCAAAGATGCCGGAAGCTCCCAGAAGGGACATTCCAAGAAAAATAAGGGCAGGTACGGCAGGGGATAACCACCGAGCGCCGCTGCCGGCTCATAACCAGGGAACCAAGATAGAATATGCCATCTGATTCGCCTTCCGAATGTCAAACAACGAGGCTGAGTATCAGAGCCCTCTGGCCGGCCTTCGGCTAGCCAAGAGCATGGGGGCTAAGCAGGTCAGCATTCACAGCGGCGGCTCGCAGCTCATCGTGAACCAGGTCACTGCCGATTTCGCTGCAAAAGATGCGTCTATGACAGCCTACCTATCGGCATCCCTCCAATTGCTACGGCAGTTCCTGGCTTACGAGATTCGGCAGGTCCCAGGTCAGAAAATAGCCATGCCGATGCATTAGCCCGACTAGCTTCGGCAATCAACGACAAAAGTGGCCGACGGGTCCCCGTCGAGATTTTAGCCCAGCCAAGCACCACCTCTGTTGACGTATGTACCGTTCGGTATGAGGACACCTGGATGTCACCGATCTACACGTACCTAGCGAACGGTACCCTTCCAGAGGACAAATCCCAGGCAAGAAGGCTACGTTACCTGCGACAAGGTACACCGTCATCAATGATGTTCTGGACAAGCGCGGCTACATGACCCCTTACATGAAATGCATTACCGAAGAGCAGGGCGAGTACGTCCTTCTGGGAGATCCACAGTGGCTTTTGCGGCGATCAGTCCGGTTCCAAATCCCTAGCCCACAAAGCCTTCCGGAGGGCTACCACTGGCCGTCAATGCATCGGGATGCGATAGCGATGGTAAAGAGGTGCGACAAATGCCAACGCTTCGGCAATATTCCACATCTGCCCTGCCGAACCACTCACACCGATCATAAGCCCATGGCCGTTCGCCCAGGAGGGACTTGACCTTATCGGGCCCATGCCGCAAGGCAAGGGACAGGTTAAGTATGCGGTCGTTGAGGTGGATTATTTCACAAAATGGGTAGAAGCCGAAGCCTTGGCCACCATTACTGCCGCAAGGATCGAGGAATTTGTCTGGACCAACATCTGTTGCCGGTTCGGCATCCCATACGCCATCATCACTGACAACGGCAGGCAGTTTGATTAGGAACTCTTCAGGAAGTTCTGCACTCGCCTCAAAATCAACCTACTTTTCGCCTCCCCAGCTCACCCTCAGTCGAACGGACAGGTGGAGACCGTGAACAAAATTATCAAGAAACTCCTGAAACGGCAGCTCAACGGTGCTAAGGCGCCTGGCCGGAGAGCTTCCCGAAGCTCTGTGGGCCATCCGAACGTCCTACCGTACCTCAACAGGGGAGACTCCATTCAGCCTTGCATTCGGCTCCGAAGCCGTTGTCCCTGGAGAGATCGGTGAGTCTCTTACCGAACGGCAAACTTCGAGCCAAAGGCGAACGAGGCTGCGCTTGCCATAAGCCTGGATCTAATCGAAGAGCATCGAGCGGCATCCAACCTTCAGAATGAAGCATACAAGCAGCGCGTCTCTTGGTATTACGACTCGAGAGTTAAACCCCGCTCCTTCAGAATCGGGGACTGGGCGATGCGCAAAGTTTCGCTTGCAACCAGAGACCCAACGGAAGGAACCCTGGACCTACCTGGAAGGACCCTATGAAGTCATCGGTATCCTTCTGTGCGGTACCTACCGGCTCCGAGGCACAGATGAGAAAACCCTCGGTCACCCATGGAACGTAGATCATCTCAAGAGCTATTTTAAGTAAAGCCCCCTAGCCAACGGCAGGGAGGAATTTGTATTTTTGCCTACGGCGAGTAAATATAAAATGGGATTGTCCAGCTACACGTATCCCGTCGGCATCATTTTTTCAAAAATGTTTCGGAGGGGCTCATCATTGGTGAGCCACAGCAACTTTGCCTACGGCACTATGCTCTTTATGTTCACTACCGCGCGTTGGGCACGAGCCAACGGCAGGACCATAGACTTGCCCACGGCATTTCTATAGATATAAGGCTTGGGGCCTCGTCCCTACCGATGTCTACGACACTTGCATGTTAGCGAGAATTAGCGTCCTACAGTTAGTAGCCTACGGCATCCTACACAGTTATTAGCCTACGGCAATAACATACAAGGATAAAAGTGAAACACATTGAGTAACGATGACAAAATAATACTTAAACAAGTAAAAAATGCCATCGGCATTTAGATGTTCGGGAATATCACACACGCTGATTAAAATACAAAACAAAAAAAAGTTCAAGTTTCTTCGGCAGCATCTGGAGGAGGGCCATCCTCGGTCGAGAGGGCATCGGCAGCATCGGCATCACCCGGGGTGTCCTCCCTTTCATACTCCTCAATCATCTCTTCGGTAACGCCTTCCGGAAGTGGTGGGGGATCGGCGGCGAAGTTAAGATTCAGCTTCTGCCCGGGTTGAACCGCTTGAAACGGTAGATAAGGTCCGCCATCTCTGAAGCCACCTCCTGGTCCAAGAGATCGGTGAACTCTTGTGAGGAACAGGAGCCCACGATGGCTTCGCCAACGGCAGCCTGAATCTCCGACGCCTTGGACTTTTCAGAAGCCTCAAGCGCCGCCTGCACGGCACCCTTCGCCTCTTCGGCAACCCTAGCCTCCCGCTCTGCGGCATCCAGGGCCTCGCGCATCTCGGCAAGCGTTGCCTCGTGCGCCTGAATCTCCGTTCGACAGCGTGCATATCCGGCACGAGATTGGCGTGGTCCTGGAGGGTTTTCACCGCGTCGTTGACCTTAGAGCGGCCCTCTTCGTATAGCTTTTTGGCGCGCTCGGCCGTGTTGATGGCCCTCTTCATGCACAGCCACATGTCCATCGACGCCTGAAAAGGATTACCGCAGGTTAGTATACCAAGCAAAGAGTAACAACAACAAGAAGAGAACGGGAACGAGGGATTACCGTGGCCTGGAGACGGAAGGCAAGCCCTGCCTCTTCCCGAAGAAGCTTCTTCGGCAGCTCGTCGATCTCGAGAGGTCCATCTGCTAGCCCACGATCATGTGGTTCGCAAAGTGGACCGTCTTCGAAGGGCACGCAAGCGTAACCAACCGCGAGGATGGCCCCTCTTCGTCCTCGACCGCGAGGATGGCCTGCAGAGGATCGGTAAGGCGCACCCTCTTAGGAGTGGAGGCGGTATCCAAGTCTACCGTCAGTGGCTGCTTCCCGGACGCCTTGGAAGAAGCGGTATCGGCACCCTTAGCCGGGCTGGGTACCGATTCGCTGACCGGCACCCTTCCGTGCGCATGGTCGGCATGGAGCTGCCTTTGCCGTTCGGCAATCGACTGCCCACGGTAGGGTCTGCCTCCGCTACCTTCTCAGAAGAAGCTTCCGGCTGCCGCCGTTGCTTCTTCCCCTTGGACGCCACCTGGAGGCGCCGTTTGCAGGTCTCCGATAGCTTCTTGACCTCGGCAGTCTTCCTGGCTTCAGACACTACATAAAAAAGACAAGAGTTAGCCGAAGGAAATCAGCGAAAGCAAAGGAAAAATCAAAGAGAACTTACTCTCGGAGGGCTGGCAAGACGGGCTTTGACAAGGTTCTCAGTGAAGAGGAACTGTGGGTATTCCCTGTCAACGGCAGGAACCTTCGTCCTCACTTGGTCAATCTGCCGAAGCTCTACCCTGAGTTGCCGTGGGCTGTTTTCAGCTTGCCTGCGAAAAATAACAAAACTGTTAGTGCAAACACAAAAAAATATTAATGGCCTACCGATCGGTATGACAGGCAACCTACCGGCAATCTGAAAGGTAGTGGGGATGTGGAAGCGAACGGGAACTCCCGATGGCGATTCCCAATCACCGGAGAGCAACACCCGCCGATTCCTCCAGGACTTCTGAGAAGTCGGCACGGCATTCAAAAAATGGCCCCTTTCCGAAGCCCTGAGGCAGTTCGCCTGAACCCAGCCACCATGATCTGGACTCTTGGACTTTGTGATGCTGTACATATGGCAAAACTGCTCGTAGGAAGGCCCATCCTCTTCGGCAAGTCCAAATGCCGTCACGACCCCCATCAATACGGCCCAGAAGTTCGGATTGAACTGCCCAGGGGCATACCCAATTTGAGCCAGGATCCTTTGAACTGGAGGCTGCAACGGTAACCTGACGCCTTGCTGAAGGACATCAGTGAAGAAGGCGACCTCGCCATCCTTGGGCTTGCTCAGAGATTCGATAGGGTGTGGGATCCTCATCCCTACCGACGCGGAACCTTGTATTCCGCCCTTATCTTTTGTAGCTCTCGGTAGTCAGCTTATTGGGCGGCAGGTAGTCCACGTCGAACAGCTGCTCTCTCGCCACCCCTTCGGTATCCTAGGATTCCCGCTGCTCACTATCGTCACCTTCGGCCTAGGACTCAGCTCGGAGACCCTCCACGGCCAGAAGTGGAAGCCTCCTAAATGTGACTGGAAGATGCCTCCGGCATTATAACACCCTCCACCTCAGGCTCGGGTTGCATGCCTGACCCAACGTCCACCTCAGGCTCGGAATGCATGCCTAACCCAACGTGCTGACCGTCTCTATATACAACCGCCAACGGCATGGGCTGACTGGTCATGAGCCCTTGACCGATCCCGTGAGTAGGCGCAGGAGTAAACCTCTCGCCAACCACTTCAACTTCGGAATCACTCCCACTATCGGCATCCTGTGCCGACTCCTCACCCCCGGTATCCATTCCCCTATCTGGGACTCATCTTCGAAAGCATTGGGCTCGCTCTCGATATCCCGACTCGCTATCAGACATCTACAAAAACGACGAAAGTAAACTAAGGGCCATGCAAAGAGCTATCCTACCGTTGCCTACGTCTCTACCTATGGCAACTAGACTACCGAACTACACCCCACTTTTAAAAGTTCTAGTCTAGTTCGAACCAAGGAAGGACGTATGCATAACGAAAGGAAAGGAGATAAGAGATTACCGAACGGTACCTTGTGAGAATTGAAGTCCAAAAGTGAACGTCGCTTCGTTTTTCCGAATGGTATCGCCGAAATCGCCCTGGTAGCAGATACACTAGCCGTAAATCGCTTTGGTTACCGTTTGGTCTCGCCAGAAATCGCCTTAGTTACAGTTTGATCTCTCCGAAATCGCCTGGGAGAGAGCTCTCGCCTCGCTCACAAACGCAAAGTGATTTTTGCCTCAGAAGTCACTGCTATATATAGGGCGAAGATTGCAACGGTATGTTGTGTAGATTCAGCTTCACCAAAATGGATTCAGCTGCATCCTCAACTTGTGATACTCGCAAGTGCACGAGCCGTTCGGTAGTATAGCATATGTAAGTGCGAGGTCGATCCCACGAGGATTGGTGATTGAATGATCCAATTCATTTCCCTACAAAAAAAACAGAAATGGAAAAGAAAATAAATAAAACAAGAAAAAGGAAATAACTCAAGCAAATAAGTTCCCAAGTTCAATTAGATTAACGGATTGATTCTAGCTAAAGTATGATTAGGCCATGGTGTCTGGTTCTAACCTTGTGTTCCTAATTCCCTAATTTGATCATTTGTTGTCTAACCTAAAACTAAGCATTAGGAACCCATTAAGCATAGAAGAACAATTTAAACAACCAAGCATGTATCTAATCCCTGTTGTTGAATGTCCATACATACTCTTCCTATTCATAGTTCAATTCGAATTAAAGCATGGTGTCTACTCTTAATTCAAACCAAGATAGCTAACATACAAGCCTAAATGGTGATCAATCATTCAAACTAGCATATTAACTTATAAGCATAATGAATAAGAACAAAAACCATAACTGAAACTTGGAAACTAATTAAACTTGAATACTTAAGAAAGAATGTACATTACAAATAAAATTAAAGAAGAACTTGAAAACTTGAAGAAAAATTCAGTAAACTCATTTTATTACAACAATTGAAAACTTGAAAGGAAACTAAGAGAATTTGAGGGAGAGAAGGGAAGGGAGCTCTAGAGAAGTGTTTGAGAGCTCCCCCCCTTGGGGTGTGTTTTCAAGCTTAGAGAACTTCCCTATTTATAGGCCTAGGGGAAGTGAAAATCTGAATTCAATATGGCTAATGCATACAACACTTGAATTAGAAAATCTGAAATGGTTGATGCACTTGTATTAGAAAATCTGAAATGGGTGATGCACTTGTATTAGAAAATCTTGAATGGTTGATGCACTTCCCCACTAAATCCCACCAGCAGCCCTAGCTCATCTTCATGTCACCATGACCAAGCTTCCAACCAGAAATGATAGCTCATGCCTAGCTCACCATGACCAAGCATCCAACCAGCACATGCTGAGGTCAGCATGACCATCAACTTCAAGGGCTTACAACTTGGGCTAGGCTGAATCAAATGAAGACTTTAAGATGTCTATTTTGAAGTTCAGAATGTCATTGATCCAACCACACAAGTATTGGCCCAATCCAAGGTCGGAGGAAGAAGTTAAGGCCGAAACAATTTGCTAACTCATTTTCCGCGCTGATAAGATCCATCCTGAGCATGGTTCGGTGTTTGCTAGGTAACGGACTCCAGATTTATCCAATGGAGCTGAATTTTGGATATGTTATAGTATACACCCATTGGCACAAGTTTCATGAAGATCTTCACTTCATTCGAGCCCCATAGCATGCTGATCCAAGGCCAAGAAGTTGACCTACGAAACTGGGCTGGAAATGGACTGTAGCCAAAATGTGTTTGTCTTTGGGCTCATATTCCTCATATGCCAATCAGCCCCTAACATGTATGGATTGCATCAAATGTTATCTCTTGCTATCTTAACCTACAAAACACACAAACAAAGGTAAGCGACTCAAAATAAAGAGAAACTAAGCAAAATCACTAAGTAAAGAAGGCATGCAAGTGTATGAAATTATGGACTTATCAAAACAGAAAATGAATTAAAAGCACAAGTTTAACTCAATAACATAACCAAATCATAAGCTAGAAGGGTACAAAATGATATACAATTATGAACCGATCACGGTACACCTCGGGGAGCCAAACGACGCATTAATTGCGCCGTCCGCATGACTTGACGCTCCACGTGTCACGCATAGAGCGGGCCTTCTGACAGCACGCTAGGTACAGAAGACGAAGCGTCGCTCTGTCCCATCACTGCCCAAAGCGTGGAAAACCAGAGTGAACCTCGAACTTGTCCAAGTTAACTGGCGACCGGCAAGTATTCTCGGCACCCCATCAAGGCGTCGCGCACTGCCGAACGGTAACCCTCGAAGTGGAGGTTCTTAAGTTCCCAGGGACATTTTTCTGATCGGATTGGCACTGGGACAAGGCCCCAGCGTGCCCCTCATCGAGCTACCGAACGGTAAGGCAGCCTTGCGGATGCCAGACACCAATCAAGTCCCCGACCGAGAAATCTCGCTCAGGAACTTGGGGGACTCCTGTTTATACCCAAAATAAGCAGGCAATAAGAGCAAGACACGTGGGACAAATCGAGCCTGGGCAGAGGTGCCTTCGGCACCTCCTCCTACCGATCGCACCACTTAGGGCAACGCCTTCTCATAGGACACGTGGCATGCTCCCCAGTGACGTCCACAGTCCCACATCGACAGATTACAAATAGCGCATACCTCCCAAGGCCTATAAAAAGGATCAGCCATCCCAGAATAGAGGTAATCAGAATGATCGGCATACTGCTTAATTGATCTGAAAGTAAAACTTATTACATCCCGAACTTACTTAAGCTTCGGAGAGCCTTCGGTCGGTACCACACCGGTGCCCTTGGCCTTACCGAGTGTTCCTCTATTTTTCAGGTCACGCACCCTACCGAGGCTTCCAAGGTACCGAAGGCAACAAAATTCCTAAGTTGACCCTCTAAGTCAGAGAACCACTTTTTGGCGTCAACACTTATGAATGTCGTTGTGAACAAAATAAAGTCAATTAGAGACTCATATAAGCTCATCTATGTGCAACAGATTATAAGCTTATCTATGTGCAACAGATTATTTTAATAAGGATGTTCTGTATTTTTCATTTCATTTGGAAAATAGAAGACATTCTGATTCACATTATGTTTCCTTCTCTTTTCTTCTATTTCTTTGCCCATTGCCTTGCTCTTGCTATGTCACTGCATAAAATAAACTAAATAAAGGGATCTTTGTATGTATATATTGAGTTACAAATCTATCTATATGTTCTAGCTGAGGATGTGGCATGGAGCTTCCAAATTTTTATTTCTATGTAAACACCAGTCTAATTACCTGCTGCATTGACCTTAGTTCAATGCAGATCCAATAGGAGTGTCTCTGACTTGCTGCAATTCCTTGTCAATATGGACAATATCCATTCTCCCTCTACATGATTTCACTGAACAAGCTACTCTAATTCTGAATCTTCCAATCAGGCAGTCCTGAAATTTGTGCAATTTGGTAACAGAGAGAATTGGGCAGGCTGATACTAACCAGGGTAGGCAACAAAGGGATCTGAATACATGTCTGCCTAAGAAACTAGTTTAAAAGATGATTCATACATCAGAAATATTTAAACCATAACAATTAACACCATTAAAATTACAAAGTGACTCCCAGTATCAAGATATCGTCTTTAACTACAGCAAATTGTGGTCCATTTTACATAGCAAAAATGTGATAACTGGGCTCTCTGCAACCCTCTTTAAATGACATAACTTTGCCTAATCAACATCTGAAAATGTGAACTTTCAGTACAATGTCATTTCTCTCAATGAGCTCAAATATACAAACATCTCCTTCCATCAAACAATTTTCCGTCACAAATTCACGCCAGCCACCACAAAGTTTAGCTCCTGATTCTTTAGTATGACCAATCAAATTCACAGGCCACGATCTCTCTCTGACCTGGAGAGTCACGGTTTGCTTCCTCTTTTTGACGAAACTCCGGGCAAATGTAATTGGTACATGCTGCATAAGATGGATATATGGAAATGAAACTCTATACAAACCTAGTGAGTATTAGTAAATAATTAATGGAGGTGATTTAGAACTAGTACATAGACAACATATATATAGCTTACTTCTAGTATTTATTTTTGAAGCAAAGTTGTGTAAGTATGTAGAACCTACCAATATCAGGGGTGTTGATCCCAGAGTGGCTCTGAAGGATGGATTCTTTGGGGTGAACCTGTTAGCAGCTTCAAGAGCCCTTGAAGATGAATTTAAAGGCCTTTGATTAACCTGCCCACCAGTCTTGAACCTTTTGTACTTGCCTACAGTACAAGAAACAAAATATAATCTGAATTCCTTAACCTTAATTTTGGGAATTTCTCATTCTGGTGGACTAACCAATTTCAAGAGAAGGATCAAGAGAGCAAGACACACCATTTTCATAATTTGTGGTGCAATCAGTTTCAACTTTAATTATGGGGTTTCTCCTTTTCTCAACTCGATCAATTGCTACTCTGCCATGGCCTGTGTTCCCCAAAAATTACAGAAAAAAGAACAGAATCTGTGTAAGTTACAATGCAGACATAATGAGCATATATTCACATATGAACAGATTTACCTGGTGACAAGGGGCAATCTTCAGGGTTGTTGGTGCGATAAAAGAAAACTTCAAATATATGTTTACTGCAGTCAATCAATACAAAAACACACACATCACCGACTTTCAAATTATTGTCCCTTGCAAACGCCAACCAGCCACGCTGGAATCGAGCTATTGAAGTTTCATACTTGAATTCGACAAGCCAATTTCTTCCATCTAAAATCTTAAGGATTATGTTACGTGCAGGCTGCTTGACAAGATGTCTCCTTGCAAACTTGGATGGCAAATGCTAAAGCAAAAAGGAAATTAGGAAAATATATATATATATATATATATAAGATTTTTTTGAAGAGAGACTAGTTACGATTTTGCTCTTTGAGAGGGAAGTGTCTTTGCTTAATCTTTTCTCACACTGACATCTAGAAGTAGGAGTTAGCAGAGCTTACCAGGTAACCTCGGTGGATATAAACCGGTTGAACGGCAACCAAGAAATAAGGATATTCAGATTCGAAAGCATTGGCTCTCTGAAGAGCCAGAGCTTTTTCACTTTTGGTCAATGGATGCGTCCTCCCAAGGACATCAGGTGTTCGTTTAACGAATATTCGACTGCTAGATGAGCCTCCAAAATCTTTCTTTGTTGGCATATCATTCTCTCCTGTTAAAATAAGGTTGTATCTTAATATTTTTGGTAGATAACACAATACAAGACCAAATATAACATTACGTACTTTTGATTTCTCCTCTGGCATGGCCTGATTCATCATCATCATCATCATCATCATCTTCTTCTTCTTGTTCAGAATCAGAATCAGTTTCTTCCATCTTGGGCTTAGGATATTCAATTTCTGTAGCAGTTCTATCAAATATAAACACATGGAAGTTTGAGTTCCCTTCATATCCAAAGACTAGCCAATTACCATAGTCAAGAGAGCAAAACTTTGAGAACTCTGGCCAACCCTTGTCAAACCAAACCCCACCATCGTTGCATCTTCTGAGTTCTATTTCCACTTCTGCACCACTTGGAAGCTTAAGATGAACTGGACTTGATAAATTCTCTCCACATCTCATCAAAAACTTCACTGGAATTTTCTGCAGAACAGAACATGTTAAGAGAAAACATTCTAAGCATGGAGAGAGAGAGAGAGAGAGAGGTGCTTACAATTCTGGTCTTTTTAGAAGTCTTATCTAGAATGATCCTGAAGAAATGGGGTATGGAAGCTGCTGGACTGTCATGAAGAGAAGCCATGTCTGAATTAACTCTAAAGCTTGGTTGAGTTTTATGGGAAAGCTTGCTATTGGAATGTAAAACAACTCTAGTCCTGGAATGAAGAAGAATAAAAATCTGCTCTGTTCTCGTGAGCATGTCGTGCAGAGAGGTGACTAGACGCTCGAGAAGGAATCTAATAATTTCAATCAACTCAATAGTCACTACTTTATTGGTTTTTATTTATTTATTTTATTCATGTTTTTATACTTTATTTATTTTATTCATATTTTAGTCTGAAAATCCACATGTTTAGGACATGAAAACAAAAAGTACCAAGAATAGAGACAAATGTCCTTAGAGCACTTCCAGCGCTAGGCATTAACTCGGGCAAAAGGCCCCCCGAAGCCCAGTTTCGCACTCCAGCGCAGCACCTGCAGCCCGGGCAAGCCCTGGGTCCCACCAACCCTGGCAAACCCAAGGGCAGATCTTGACTGGGCTATTGCCCTCGGGCTGCTGACGTCAGCAGCTGATTTTCAATTTTTTTTAATTGTTGGACCCACCAGCCCACATTGTCCAATGGTTACAAGCCATGTGGCTTCTCCTGGAGCCTCCGATCAAAAAATCTTGCACAATCCAACGGTTGTCCAATTTTTGGCTAAAAAAAATTGAAAAAAATATCAAAAAATTCATGAAATTTTTTCTATACATATCTACCAATATTATTCACTTTCCAAAAATTTATTAACTAAAAATTTCAAAATTTTATCCGAAAATGTTATCTTGATTTTTAAGTGAGGATTTTACGATAAATATTAACAGTTGGGAATTGAAAATCTTATTCGAAAAGCTTATCAAAATCAATGGTTTAAGTATAAAAAATAATAAATAAATATAAGTGAATAGTAATTGCCCTAGACTTAGCCCTCATGGGTGGAACCACAAATGGCAAGGTTGACACTATTCACGTAAATAGTGTCAACCTTGCTTGCCCTTGCCTTGCCCTAGACTTAGCCCTTGTGGATGGAGATGCTCTTACAAGAAGCCAAAAGTTCATTGTCCTCTACAACCTATAAGAATTAGAGCAAGATACACAAGCCAAAAATACCAATTTAGAGCATTTACTTGTACCAATCAATGAAAATAAGAAACTAAACTACAAGGAAAGATGCATCATTAATTTTGAGGGCATACACATAAAAAAAAATACCAGGAAAAGAGACAAACGATATTCCAAGAAATCAAATTCAGTCCCACTAAACAGGATCCCCATAAGAATTGAACCAAAATACACAAGGCAATAAATTTCAAATTTAGAGCAGAAGCTAAATCATAAGTCAGGAGGCATTAAAACGCCCTTTTCAAACACTATTCGCGAAGAAATTTCAAGAACACTGCAAACTCATAACTGAAATCAGGTCCTATATATGGCTTAGCAGGATCATGTTGAAAACAACCTGGAAAATTTTAAAAAACAATACTAATTAGAAAACAGCAACAAAAGTCCAAAAATGAAATACCCAGTAAACCCTATAGAACACTTGTTATTGGTAATCCCTCTAATTAGCTCTGGTAAGCTATAATTAAAGACAGAAGTACAAAAGGAATATTGATAATGATACTAAAGAAAAAATATTATAATTTTTGGTGAAACAAAATGAGAACGATTAGATTAGTCTCTATATCCCAAGAATAAGGAAGTGTACTAGAAGGAAGTACTTAAGCAAATGTTAAGAAGGTGTCGTTTAGCTTACACCCAAAAATGAGTGGCTATGCCAATGGGTTCCCACCACAGTGGTGGTGGATTCCCCCACCCCCCATGGAACCCAGGATCGAACCCCAGTAGGGTTTCTTTCCTCCAATGTAACCACACACAAAAAATGAGTGGCTATCAAATATGAGCAACTTAGCCCCAAAATATTGTGCAAGGGCCTTTGCCAGCATCCCCTGATATATCTCAGACCCTGCAAAAGCATTTAGAACAAAAACCAAATATCATAAACGAATTATTTTAGAATGAACACAGCTCCATCCATAGGTGCAGGACCAGAGAGCAAAATGCGAGGGTTCATACTTGATTGTGGGAGTACTTGGGGTCACAAACTGTTATAATTCAAAAGAGAAATTAATAAGTAGTTGATAGTTTTTGATCTCAGAAAATGACGACATTAATTCTAATCTCTTCATTTAAATTCATTGCATCTTCATAAAATGAAATTGCCACAAACTAGTGGTAATCCAATTAGACCATGTTTGGTGGGCTAGATTGGATATATTCAATTAAAATGCACATGGGTCTAGTCTGTTATTTGATGGGCTTAATTGTATCACAGATTGGATATTTGGACCTTGGATCTAAGTCCCAAAATACCTACAGCTCTGGAACCCAACCTCAGACGTGGGTTTACAACAACACAAATGCGAGCTCCTCTTCATCTCCTCGAACGCGAGCTTCTCTTCATCTCCGCGAATGCGAGCTCCTCTTCATCTTTGTGATTGTGAATGCAAGCTCCTCGTCATCTCCCTCAGCCTCCTTCACATCGTATGTTCTATGGTTTTGCCTTCTTCTCTCTCCTCTCTCTCTCTCTCTCCACAAAATAATTTTCTTTTGTGGTTGTTTTTCATCATATTCTTTGATTAGTCGAGATTTTCGTTTTGTTTTTTGTTTTTTAAAATTTGACAAGTTATCATGCTTCAAACATATCAAAGTGGATAAGTCAGGGGTGGGTTTGCAGGAGTTAGTTTTCTGTTAGTTAGTTTTTGGGATTGGGCGGGAAAGGGAGAGCATTGTCCTATAAATGTAGCAAAGGTGTTTGATATTAAGTCAGTGAGAAAGAAAATAAAGTTTCAGACAGAGGCTTCCCTGCAGCAAGAAAGTCCCTTTATTTTTCATTGTGATCATTCAAGATCACCATGAATGATCAACTTCACCAGTCGGGCGGGTGCATATATATACAATGTTCATTGGCATAGTATGGCTTTTCAAATCAGCCAGCTAAGTAGTTTTCTTGTACGTCTTTATTCAATTGGTTATCTGAGATTGCCACCTTCTTGTTTGGAAGACATGTGAACTTAGATATTTGCAGAACCCATTTTTGTTCTTTCAATTTAATAGTGCTAGTGTAACGTATACATGTGCTTCTTTCGTACGGTTTGTATGTTTAGCTAGGTTTAATTATTTAGGAGATAAATTTTTTTTCTATTTTATTTTTTACCATTGAATTGTTTCTTGTCTTGGAAAAAGTTAGAGGCTGTCTTCTGTAGATTAAAGATTTAAATCTCTTATAGGTAGCTCTAATTGGCCCTCAATGTACTCAAACGGCCTGAATGGTTGGTCATGTAAAGAACATAAATGGATCTGCTTTTCTTGAGTGAGATTTATGGTGTGGTGAACAGAGTGGCTGAACAATTTGTCTGTTACCTAGATCATCCGTTCTGTCATGGCTGCCTTTTCTTTTGGTTCTTTAGGCATGTGGATCCATCCTATTAATTATGTTCTTAAGAGGTGCACTGGTTCAAATTCATACGTGTTTTTCTGGTAGATTGCTGGGAGATTGTGTGACAATCTACTCACCTGTGTTGTACGAGCATGAGACTACTACAGCAAGCCTTTCTTTGTTGCACCAGCCATGAACACCTTGATGTGGAAGAATCGCTTCATGGAGTGACATACTGAGTTCATCTGTGTTTTTCTGGTAGATTTCTGGGAGATATTTCATCCTAAATTGAGTTCTTTCATCCTTGAAAAAATTGAACACGTTTTGTGGAGATACTAGTAGCCAAATGGTCGTGGCTGCACTAAGAACCACACCGTTGTGTTGACCTACATCTAAAACCATGGCAGAATGTTTTTGACAAACATGTGAGCCTCAAAGCCACTGCCCCATTTAACAATCTCATCAAAATCCCTCCATACAGCTCTTTGTTTCACTAAAATGGCAATGGTACTTTTTCTGATGGATTTTTTCAAAATAGAAATAATTTTCTTTTTCAACACTTGCCAACTCCCAATCCAACCCATTCCTCCCAGTCCCAGCCATTCTCATCTCATTCCCAACCAAAGTCATGGACAAAAGAATCACCGAAATACTAGCAATTTCTTTTGTTAATCCCGAACCTTATAGACATTAGCATGGGAACAAGTATCCGTCAAATAGAAACCTTCGGAGTTGTTACGTTTCTTGGCAGAATGCTTTTGACAAACATGTGAACCTCAAAGCCGCTTCCCCATTTAGATATGAAAGGGATGCAGCCATTCGAGCCCCATGAGACAACGCCTTTAAAGCATTTGATGCCTCATCGGAGCCTTTCAAAATGAAGGTAGATTTGTTTCTCCCAAAGTCCAATGTGGTGATGCTTAAGCTAGAGGACGCAGCTAATCTCAGGCGTCTCTTCGAGATGCATCGTGACCATCATATGGTAACATTGCTCGGTCTGTCCAGAGGAGGATCATTTTAAATAATTTAGTCTTTTTTAAATATGTTTAATCATGTTTTTATATTTAATTTATTTTTCAGAATTTTTAAGCATTAAAATTACCACAATACCCATGCCACATCAACAACTTAACTATTTTTTTGACGAAACTAACTGAATGGGTAATGTGCGACACAAAAATAAAGCACTTCGCACAGGGGGGACACTTAGTCAATTAAATATTCAGGGGTAAACTGAGACAAAAAGCAAATGACATGGGTATTTCAATAAATAATCCTTATATTAATATAGTGATCCAATCATCTAAGTCATTTATTGATACTTGCTAACAAAGACCAAACTCATCTATCACTTGCCCTACATCAAAACAAATACAACAGCTTTTCTTGACTAATTGAGATGGCATTGAGGCAAATTATATATATACTAAATGGCAATCCACCCTACACTGTTCTTTAAGCACAGTGTAATGACGGAAATACCCCTCCTTTAAATGTTGTTTTTAGTTTTGTTTTCTCTTCAGCACAGTGAATTGTCGAAAATGCCCTCCACTTAATCTTTTCTGATCCTCCCTTTTTGCCCCTTTTCCTTTTACTAAAATACATAAATGTAAAAACTAAAAAGAGAGAGAAAGGAATAGATGGAGACAGACGGAAAGAGGAAGAAGAAGGAAAAAAAAAATAGAGAGAGATAGTGGGCCCAACAAAAGGCAAATGTTTTATTTATTTATTTTAAACTTTCTATAAATTATATATTACTTATATAATATGGATGTTCATTGGAGCTCTCTCACGGCTCAATCATTCTTTACTTCATGAATTCACACGTACGATTTGCGATTTGGCCCATTCAAATTTCATTGACAGATCTTATAATTTGACTTGGATTTATTTCACTTCCTCAAAGAAAATCATGGGTTTTAATAAAATTTTGGAAGTCATATGGAGAGAGGGAGAGTATAGGGGGAGAGAAAAAATAGTGGGAGAGGGTGGGGGTTCGGGATGCAGCTATGGCATGGGTTATGGGTGGGGATGGGGGTGGTGGGCGAGAAAATAGTAGGGGGAGAGTAGAGAGAGAGGGCAGATGGGGGATGTGAAAGAACAAAAAGAATTTTCAACTTTTTTCTTAATTTTTTTTAATAAAATTTTTATGATTTTTTTATTTTAAAATATTTTTTAAAATATATATTTTTTATCTTATCCACGTGTCACGACATTATTGGAGATATGGAGCCCACTTACCTTCCACGTCAGCAATTTAACAGAGTTTCTAACATCACATACCATTTTTATTGTGTCATTCGTGGTCCTCAAGGTTAATATTTGTGATCACAAATAGTTTCTGCCATTAGGTTATGTCAAAAACTTTGTTAGTTTGCTGACATGGCATATATACATATATATATACTAGCCTCTCCACACGCGCTTTCGCGCCTCGATAGGCTTTTTTTTTTTTTAATTTAAAATTTATTTTAGAATTAAAAAAGATAATGGGTAGTTGTTTTCCATAAAAATAGGATCTATCATCCAATTTTCTTTTAATTTTAATTTTTTTAAATAAGAAAAGGTGTGAATTTACCATATTATCCTTATTTAATTAATAATTTCAATTCTTAATGTTTGCATTAACCAATGGCATTTTCTGGTATTTTTAATGTTTCACTATTTTCCGCTTTTTACTTTATATATATAGATACACACAAATAGTCCCTGCGAAATTTTTTAATTTAAAATTCATAAAATTTTAGTTTTCTTTTTAAAATTATTTAAAAATATATAATGTATTTTAAATACACGTGACACTATATTATTGGAGATGTGGGCTCCAAATATATGCCACATCAACCAACTAATGGAGTTTTTAAAAAATCACTTAAAATTCATAAAACTAAAAATGAAAAAAACAAAGGGTTTAGGGTTCATAAATGGTCCTCAAGATCAAAATCCTTCTGCATATAAAACATGTTTTTAGTCTTTATTTTGTAACTTAAACTTGCTACATATTTTCATAATTTTATACACATTTCAGACGGTTTTAAAACTCGCAGCATCGCGCGGGCACCTTTGCTAGTGTATTCTAAAACCAAGTGATACTCTTGTTTAGGAAGAATATCACATTATTCTCTAACCATGTGCATGCATCACAAATTATTCGAAAGTTACAGTACTTTTCAATCTTCAAGGCTTTTTAAAAATGATGCCAGCATTAATTAATTCCCCACTCTTCCAATCCTCAAATTGACAGGAAACTTCACAGCCTTATTGCCATCTCCACCTTCATTCCAAGCTTCCCTAAATGCCGCAATCACATCATCACTCAAAAGCTCAACACCCTTCTCCTTTGCTGTCTGATATGCAGACCATGACCTTATGTATGTGAAAAAACCATCCAAGTCCATCAACCTCTCTGTCATAAACTCAAAGGGTCCTGTGTTCTCTTCTCCATCCACTGGCTCAAACGGAAAATCGATGCTTCTATACTTGTTGTCCACCAATTTACGTGCTGGATCCCAATAAGGGTCGACATCAACGGTATAGAATCGATCAAAGACGGTGTCTACAACATTGTTAACCCGAGGAACTGTATAGCACCATGCAGCAATGACACCATTGGGTTTTTTCAGCACCCAATTCAAGCCTTGGTAGAAAGTAGGGAGGTCAAACCAATGTAGAGCCTGAGCAACGATCACCAAATCTATACTTGATTTTGGTGCCAATTTTTGTTCAACCTCAGCTATAGACATAACTGCAGGGGTATGCTCATAGCGAATGTTGGGCAGCTTGATTGCAAACTCAAGTTGTTTTTGGCTTGTATCTGTGGCTATGACTTTCTTGTAGATCCCAGCTAGCTGAAATTTAATTAGTTGAATGAAAAGGATATTTTTGGTTGGATTTGAGAAATAAAATAGCAATGTTTAAAGAACTATATTTGATTCTTAAAACATAGAATTCTAAATGGATATCCAAATATATACTAATGGAAATGACCAAATATTAGAAGCTTGCTACTCTACTCTCTTTATGATGCAAGATGTAGTCAAAACGTCTTTGCTTGCAAGAAATTTATGTTGGAAAATTGGTGACATAAACTACATTGGAAGCCTGCTAACTCCTTATGAGATCATGGCTAGAATTCCTTAAGATTTATGGCTTATGCATGCAGGTGATTATTGATGACTCAAGATATGTTTAGAAACCCTAAAAGATGACTCACCATCAGGCTTCAATTTTCTTAAGAAATGAATGAATATGTCGAAAATTTATCAAGTTTTTTATTTATCAATTTTTCGACAGAAAATTAATGGAACAGATTTTGTGAAATCAATTTAAAACCTCTGGAAGTGTTAGTATAATTTATCTTACGGGTTTTGTGAAGAGGATATAAATGCCTGCAAAAAATAATTTGATGTCATGGGTGTCTAAAGACAGCTTTGAAGTGCAAATAGGGTCACTCAAAATGTTAAACAATTTCAAAAATATTCAATACGGACTTAGGCCTACCCAAACACGCATCTTATCATATGGGCTGGCCCATGCTACCTCCACGAAAACGACACCTTTTCCTTTTCTCATGTGGATTCTAGTTTTTCTCAACTACATTTTTATCATGTTCGTATGGCTCTGACTTTGAAAACTTAAACACAAGGAAAGGAATGAAAGAAAAATCTTGGAAAATAAGAGAAACTTACGGATCCGGCCGCCTGGCCGTTACCGGTGCCGACGTCCCATGCGAGGTCGTGGCAATTGGTCTTGGAGGCAATATATTCAAAGAGCTCTTCTGGGTAATCTGGCCGAGCCTTCGCATATTGCTTTGATTGTTTGATGAACAGATCCGCCATATTTCTCTATTGAGCTTTGATTGTGTATACACTTTTTAATTTCTATGTTGGGTGGTTATCAAATTTATATAAAACGGACCACACATTGACTGACCAATCAGAACCAACTTGATTCATTTGGGTGGTATTAGGTGAAGGTGTAAATAAAATTTATATGAGGTGGAACACTTCAATTTGGCAACTTCACAGCAAAAACTAAAAATACTTTGATGTTTTTTATGCTTTCCATAACACACAATACTGTTGGGAATTTGTATTCTCTCTTTTATATCAAATCCAATTCGGACTTTTCTACCCGAAATTGAAGCAACATGTGTTCAATTTTTGTTTCTTTATTTGTCTATATATATATATATATATATATATAGCTAAAGATCGGTAAAATATTCAAAATATCATAAAATGTCCTTCGTTAATGTAAATATTAAGAATTGAAATTATTAATTAAATAAGGATAATATGGTAAATTTACACTTTTTATTTATTTAATAATTTTGTTATAATTTTGGTAGTAAAAAGGAATTTCGTTCGTTCCACCAAAACGGCAGAGTTTGACTTTCAACTCGCTGCTGCCATCTCACGTGTAGTTCTCATTCTTTCTTCTTTTTTCTATTCTCTTTCATTTGCTGCTACTCCTGCACATGTGGGTTGCTCTTTTGGGAGGCTTTCCATTCTTCTTTTGGTTGCTGCCCATCCTCCAAGTTGTTATACTCCGCTTATCTTCCCTTGTTTAATATTTCCTAATGTGCAGCTCCATTCTTTGCTTTCTTTTGGCTTGGCTGCTGCCCATGTGGGTTGCTATCTCCTTTAGTTTGCTGGTTGTCCAAAGTTGCTACCCATTCTTCTTTGGGAAATTTAGGTTTTAGCCACAAAAAAATTCTCGCTTTTGAAAAAAGCCAAAGCTTTTTAAAAAAAAAAAAAAAAAAAATCTATCAACTTTCAAACAAAGACATGCAAATGTAAAGGATTCCTTAGGAAATCCAACAATAAATAAGGGCAATTTTGTCCATTTTAGCTTTTTTTTAAAAATTCCTCTCTCCTTTGGCCTTTTCCTAAGTCAAACAAGCTGAATCTAACTCTGATACGACGTTGCATTTGGCTATGGAGGCGTCACCCATCCCCACGTACACGTTCAGGCTAGGGTTCATTGGAGCAGGTAAAATGGCGGAGAGCATCGCCAGAGGCATCGTCCAATCGGGCGTTCTGCCTCCAAATCGCATCTCTACGTTCCACGCTAAACCCTTTCGACGCCAAGCCTTCGAGTCCTTCGGCATCAAACTCCTCCACAAAAACGACGACGTTTGGCCCTCTCTCCCGTTTCTTCTTCGTGTATCTGTCTGTATCTTTTGTGGTGAATAATTTGAGTTGCATTTCTTCTATGGTGATTCCAGGTGGTGGAAGAGAGTGATATCCTAAGAAGCACGGAAGTATAGAATGAAAAAGAAATATGTCTGGTGTACTATTATTTTTAACGTATCTGCAAACTGTGCTTGGTCTGTTTTTATGTTCATTAGCTAGCGGCATAGGAAGTATATAGAGCTGAAGAGTTGTTTTCTGTATTGTGAACCACATTGTTATTTGCTTAAGTGAATATTTCTGGCGTGAACTTACAATGAGGTGCTCCATGCTTATACTTCTGCTGCCTACAGAAATAATAACTAGCAGCTTCTGGCATATTAAACCAAAGTATTTTTTTTGTTTTTTTGTTTTCCATAATAATTTGGATATACAAGTTGGGAATATGACAGCTGGCCACCCTAGATCATGCTAGTATGGCAGGTTACGGTGGTGACGAGATTTGTGAAATGCTGATTGCAGTAATGCACTGGATTGATTGACATGCTGCTAGTATTGGCATGGAATAAAAGAAAAATTGACACTTTTCTTTGTTATGGGTAGTCGTATGTATTTTTTTAACTCTTGAAGTTTCCCTCTGGCTCTTATTGGCATTTTGCTTTGTTTATTTTTCGCATTAAATTTCATTTGGTGCGCCAAATTTGTATGAGTAGAGTGAAAATGGTCATGCATCTAATCTTCTGGTCAAACAGTTATGAGCTTGGGAGTAGGTGCATCAACAAGATGGAGACCTATAGCTAAAATGTTTGGATCAGTAGGAAAGACGTGGAAAGCTTATGAAAAATTGTTTGATGCCTTCGGATCTTGATGTTGGTGGCTTGAACATCAGAAATACATTTTCGAAAATCCCTTTTTTTTTTTTTCAAGGATAAGTATATTTGTTGGCTGTTCATAATAATGTATTGTCAATTTGGTTTTTCTTCAATTCCGTATTGCAGGGGTATTCAATTTTGCTTCCTTTTCAGGTATTAGGAGCAGCATCTATGGTTACAAGTACTGGGAAGCATCCAGGTCAGCTGAAGGATGATGTAACTATAAGAAAACAGACTCAAGAAGGAAGAAGGAAGAAGGAAGATGAGAGATAGAATTATAGAGCAATTGAACTGACCAAGATGATTTTGGTCTCTGTATTATAGCCGTATATCATGTACAGGAGCTAGACTTTCTCATGTCTATTTACAGAAAATAAGCAATACAAGGTAAGTAGCATTAATCTTATATATGTCAGAATAAATTACAAATCAATCTTTATAGCTAATATATTAATGATCTTGTGATATCGAGTTTGTCAATACTGATTTGGGGGGATTGACTGATTTCATGGGATTAGCTGTGGTGGTATTCTCTTTACCCTCCCTCAAGCATAACGGCGCAACGCGGAGATTAAGCTTGGATTTAAGAAGAGAAAACCGATCACGACTGAGACCTTTAGTAAATATGTCAGCAAGCTGATGTGAGGAGGGAACATAGGAGGTACGAAGAGCTTTCCAAGCAACTAATTCACGAACAAAGTGATAGTCAATCTCGATATGTAGAGTGCGAGCATGGAAAATAGGATTGGCAGCCATGTAGAGTGCGGAAAGGTTGTCAACATAAATGCACGGGGCAGAGTGAAAGGGAATGCCAAGTTCACGAAACAAGTAACCAAACCATCGAATTTCAGCGGCAATATGGCGAGAGCTCTATATTCGGCTTTAGTACTAGAGCGAGAGACAGTAGACTGTTTCTTGGCAGTCCATGTAAGGAGGTTAGGACCGAAGAAAATACAAGCACCATTGGTAGATCGTCAATCATCAACGGAACCAGCACAATCAGCATTAGAGAAACTCCGTAAGGAAAAATCATTGGATTGATGAAAGACAAAAACTTGTTGTGTCGGATTCACTGCACCAAAATGGATTCAGTTGCATCCTCAACTTGTGATACTCGCAAGTGCACGAGCCGTTCGGTAGTATAGCATATGTAAGTGCGAGGTCGATCCCACGAGGATTGGTGATTGAATGATCCAATTCATTTCCCCTACACAAAACAGAAATGAAAAAGAAAATAAATAAAACAAGAAAGAAAAGAAATAACTCAAGCAAATAAGTTCCCAAGTTCAATTAGATTAACGGATTGATTCTAGCTAAAGTATGATTAAGCCATGGTGTTTGGTCAAAACCTTGTGTTCCTAATTCCCTAATTTGATCATTTGTTGTCTAACCTAAAATTTGATCATTCAAACTAGCATATTAACTTATAAGCATAATGAATAAGAACAAAAACCATAATTGAAACTTGGAAACTAATTAAACTTGAATACTTAAGAAAGAATGTACATTACAAATAAAAGTAAAGTGGAACTAAGAAAAACTTAATCAGAATTTCAGAATTTCATTACAACAATTGAAAACTAGAAAGAGAAACTAAGAGAATTTGAGGGAGAGAAGGGAAGGGAGCTCTAGAGAAGTGTTTGAGAGCTCCCCCCCTTGGGGTGTGTTTTAAAGCTTGAAGGCTTCTCTATTTATAGGGCTAAGAGGGAGGAACAACATGATGAAATCCAACACCACCATTCCTCATTTAATACAACCCATAACTCCCACTTCATCTTGTCCATGTTAGTGTGGTTGGAATCAACTCCATCCCATACTTCATTTGCTGCACCTCCAGCTTTCTTCACATGGGTTCAAAGGTGTTGTGGCTGCCTTTTGCTTCCAACCCATGTGGTTGCCTTTTGGTTGCTGAAAAAATGAGTTTTCTTAACCAGACTTGGTGTAGGAAGGCCACAGGTTTCAAAACGTATCCAATGGGGCTGAAATTTAGATATGTTATACTAGACACCCATTGGAACAACTTCTATGAAGAAAGTATTCGTATCGGAGCAGTAGAAGTGTAACGTTTTGGCCACTGCAAGTTGGCTGCCGAAACAGGGACTGGAATTGACTTCATTTCATTTCTTTTCTTTCTTTTGCTTCACATGCATGCACATGCTTCTCTTTAGTAGCTCAAAAGCTGATCTCCGGCTCCAAAGTGATCTGCCAATTCAATTCCCATGTTCAAAGGCTGAAGCAAAATGCCTCTCATCATTCCTCATTCTTCTCTCTCTCCTTTCCACCATGGCACTTTAACCATTGTCTCTTCCTTGTCCCCTTTGCCATGATGTATTTTTGTCTTCACAAATATGCTCTTTTAGACTCTTTAATACCTGGAATGCCTCCCCACTTCACTCATTATGTTGAGTACAAATTCAATTATAGCTGGGGAGAGGCACATGGCTAAAAGGAGGCACATGGCAAAAAGCTGGCAGCTGAAAATCCTCTTGAGCAAGGTTGAGTGTTGGACGGACTGAGCACTCCACAAATGTCCAATTGGGCTGAAATTTGGATATGTTGTAGTAGACACCCATTGGAACAAGTTTCATGAAGATCTTCACCTCATCCAAGCCCCATAGCATGCTGATCCAAGTCCAAGAAGCTGACCTACGAAATTGGGCTGGAAATGGGTTGTAGCCAAAATGAGTTTGTGTATAAGCTCTTCTTCCATTCACCCAAATCAGGCCTTAATATGCATGGATTGCATCATTTCCTATCCAAAGTCATCGTTGTTACCTAAATCTCAATTAACTGAAACATAAACACAAAATGAATTAAAAGCACGAGTTTAACTCAAAAACATAACCAAATCATAAGTTAGAAGGGTACAAAATGATATACAATTATGAACCGATCACAAGACCTTGCTCAAATGTACTCTCGTTCTTTGGACCAACCTATGACCGAAAAAAATGGGTTCGTCGCTCTTTTTCACATACACCGGGAGAAAGGGTTACGATAGCAAGCTCCTCCCCGGCCTTGCTCAAATGTACCTTTAATGTCCAGAAAAATGCGCTTGACAACTTCAAGGTGGGAAGTGCGAGGGTTGTGCATAAACTAGCACACTTGGTTGACAATGAAGGAAATATCAAGCCTGAACAAGGTAAGATACTGGAGGCCACCCACCATACTCCGATAGGTGGACGGATCAAGCAACAGATCACCATCCAGACAAGAGAGCTAAGTGTCAGAGGGCAATGGCGTGGGACAAGGTTTGCACTCAATTAAATTAAATAGTTTCAATAAATCAACTGCATAGCGTGTCTGAGAAATAAATAAATGGTCAGAGAACCGATTGATTTCCATTCCAAGGAAAAAATTGAGCTCACCCATTTGTCGGCTGTCAAAGGTGGAACATAACTGATCAATGAAATTCTGGACACTTTGTGGTTGATAGCCAGTGACAATTATATCGTCCACATATACTAGAACATACACAGTGCAGGAAGAGGAGCGACGAATGAAGAGCGATGCATCAAAGTGACTGTGAACAAATTACTGAGCAAGAAGAAAGGTACTAAGACGTTGGAACCAAGCCCGTGGTGCTTGCTTAAGGCCATAGAGAGCCTTGTGGAGCCAACAAACATACTGAGGTCGTGAGTGATCATGAAATCCAAGGGGTTGTTTCATGTATACTTCTTCTTGCAAGTAACCATTCAAGAAAGCATTACGAACATCCAGCTGCTGAAGTGACCAATTATAAGAAACAACTAGAGATAAAATAGTGCGAATGGTAGTCGGTTTGACCACTGGACTAAATGTTTCTTCATAATCAAAGCCTTCTTTCTGATTGAATCCCTTGGCAACAAGGCGAGCCTTGTATCTGTCAATTGAGCCATCTGCCTTCCGTTTAACTTTGAAGACCCACTTGCACCCTACAATATTCATGCGTGAAGTTGGATGGACTAAAGACCAGGTATGGTTCTTCATGAGTGCAAAATATTCATCTTGCATTGCATCTCTCCAGTGGCTATGTTTGGAGGCATGGGTGAAGCTTGTGGGTTCAATGGTCATGGGATTAGAAACCTGAGCAGAAAGAGATGGGGTAAAGGATGAGGGCTGGTCTTAGAGTAAATGGGTTTTGTTTCTGGACCAAACGGGATGATGGAGTGGAGACTTTTGAAGTTTTTGGGAGGATTTGGGGTATCAGGAGTATTGAGAAAAATGGAGGGGTCAGTAGGTGAAGAAGAAGGAGGCGACGTAGGGAATGAGGTGGTGTCGTCGGAATATGAGGATTGGGTTATGTCAAAATCTAAGGTTGGGGTGGGGAGAACAAAAGGTGGTGGCAATTGATCAATGCATAATTCTGTATCATTTTTTAACACTCTACCCTATTGTTTGGTTATGTTTTTAGGTAAAACTTGTGCTTTTAATCCATTTTGTGTTTGTTATTCAGTTCATTGAGCTCTATGTACCACTTGAGGCATTTGAAGCAAAATGGTGCAAAAACTGGAGACTGAGTTAGAAATTCATTTCGGACTTATCTTCTTCATCCGAGCTTGGATTGGGCCAATGCTTGTGTGGTTGGATCAGAGACATTCTGAACTTCACAATGGACATCTTAAAGTCGTCATTTGATTCAGCCAAACCCAATTCGTGAGCCCATGAAAATACACATCATGCTGACATGAGGATGAGATGATGGATGCTTGGTCATGGTGAGCTAGGCATGAGCTATTGGTTCTGGATGGAATCTTGGTCATGCTGACATGAAGATGAGCTATGGCTGCTGGTGGGATTTATTGGTGAAGTGCAGCAACCAATTCTGATTTTCTAATACAAGTGTTGTATGCATTAGCCATATTCAATTCAGATTTCCCCTTTTCTTCTCCCTATAAATATCACTTCCATTCCAAACACTTTCAACACACAAATCCTGGGATTCACAACCGCACAATTCACTCCAGCCATCCTCAAACACTCCCACAAACCTAAACACTCCAGAAATCAACCCAACACTCTAAACTGCCTCAAATCACCAAAACAGCTCCAACAAATCTTCCTTCCATTTCCCTACGAATTTCCTCTTTCTCTACCACCCAAACTCATCCCAAATCATTCGTTGGCTGTCATATATCCTTCTAGATATGGGAAAGTATATGGAGAAGCATTAGACGTGGAGAAGCACTTGGAGAAGCCTTGGACAAGAACATCAGAAAAATGGTTTTTCTACTCTTATTGCATTCATTATGTTTTCTCATTTCTGTCTTAGTTTTTTTCCCATTATGAGCAGCTAAATCCATAGCTAGGGTTTCAATGTAACCTGGCAATACAATTTCATGTTTTCAAATTAATGTTACCCTTGTTGATTACTTCTAATTTTCTGGTCTCATTCACTTGTTCTTAGTTGAATCTTTATGCATATTTAAATAACTGGCCACTATGAACACATGCATGTTGGTTATCTAGTTCAAGTTTACATAAACACCATATGACTCTTGAACCGATTAGTGAATGAGCGGGTAATGCATTTAGGACAAACACCATGTTTAAATGTTTACTTGGTTCCTTTGTGTTCTTCTTAAGCTTAATGGATTCAGATTCATAACTTAGACTAAACACTATAGCTAAGTTGTGCTTTCTAAGTACTTGATTAAAACCAAACACCATATGGATAATCATACATAAGAAAGAACAAACTCCAGAAATTGTAATCAACTTAGGTGATTGTTAACTTGTAGCTTGAAATTGGATTGTCATGGTGAAGTTGAAACCCTAGTGCTTGTCTCCTTTGTCTCTAAATTTTCTAAACATCTACTTGCTGGTAGCTTGCTATTTTGCATTCCCTTTTAGTAATTTTCAGTCACTTGTTGTTTTGCATTCCCTTTTTGTAGTTTTCATTCCAACAAACTCAACACAACTTCATTTAAATTATATTTAGTCTTAGGGTTACTTGTGAGTCTAAGTAGTAGTAATAAGTGTTTTTCATCCAAGTCTCTGTGGAACGACCTCGTGCTTGCATTCCTATACTATAATTGGTTCGTACTCTTGCGAGAAATAGATAGAGTAAAATCTATCTAACAGCGCGATGGGGTTGTGATGTCGAGTGCCATGAAAGAATCAGTTGGATGCATGGCCTGTGGTGATGACGATGCGGAAAGATATTAAGGCACAGGAATTAGGGTTTCTAATTAAGAAGGCGAGCTTATGGGCCCTGGATAGGTAGAAGAAAAGGCTGGGCTTGTGGCGGTAGTATGAAGTGATGGGCCTGTGGTGGAGTTAAGTTGGGTAGAATCTGGAATGAGAGTGGATGAGGGACAAGGGCTGGTCATGATATCAGGGAAACCAGCAAGTATGGGTTGGTCAGGAGGAGAGAGAGATTGAAGCTCATTTGAGTGCAATGGAGAGGTAATTTGGGGTTGCTTGTAAGGGTACCTTGTCTCATCATGTTCCGAGATATATAAATGCGACCTGAAAAAGGATCAAAACAGCGAAGACCCTTATAATGATCATCATAACCAAGAAACACACATGGAATAGACTTAAAGGATAATTTATGCTTGTTGTATGGCACCATGTGAGGAAAGCAGGCACATCCAAAGCTTTTGAGAAATTTATAATTCGATGGACGATGAAGGAGCTTCTCATAAGGAGACATGTTATGAAGCTGAGATGTTAGCAAGCGATTGATCAGAAAACTGCAGTGGAGAAGGCTTCAACCCAAAAGTTAGGAGGCAGCTGGGATTGGGCTAGCAGGTGTTCGGTTCACAATTGTATATCATTTTATACCCTTATAGCTTATGATTTAGTTATGTTTTTGAGTTAACCTTGTGCTTTTAACCTCTTTTGTGTTTGTCATTCAGTTCATTGAGCTCTAGGTATCACTTGAGGCATTTGAAGCAAAATGGTGCAAAAACGTGCAAAAACTGGAGACTGAGGTAGAAGTTCATTTCGGACTTATCTTCTTCATCCGAACTTGGATTGGGCCAATACTTGTGTGGTTAGATCAATGACATTCTGAACTTCAAAATGGACATCTTAAAGTCATCATTTGATTCAGCCCAACCCAATTCGTGAGCCCATGGAAATACACATCATGCTGACATAAGGATGAGCTGATGGATGCTTGGTCATGGTGAGCTAGGCATGAGGTATTGGTTTCTGGATGGATGCTTGGTCATGCTGACATATTGATGAGCTATGGCTGCTGGTGGGATTAGTTGGTGAAGTGCAGCAACCACATTCTGATTTTCAATTGCAAGTGTGTTAGGTGATTGCCATAATTAATTCTGATTTCTTACTTCCCTCTCCCTATAAATACAACTTCCATTCCAGATTCAAAGTGTGCAAGCCTGGGATTCACAACCCCACAAAACCCTCTCCATCCATCCTTAAACACTCCCATACACTCTAGGTGCAAGCCTGGGATTCACAACCCCACAATTCACTACAGCCATCCTCCACACTGCCATCATTTTCCCAAACACATTCAGAAATTATCCTCAAACACTCTCACAATCCCAAACACTCCAGCAATCAACCAAAAGCTCTAAACAGCCCCAAATCACCAAAACAGCTCCAGCAAACCTCTCTTCCATTTCCCTACGAATTTCATCTTTCTTAGCCATCACCACTCACTCAAACTCATCCCAAATCACCTCCATATCCTTCATACATCCTTCTAGAAGTGAGGAAGCTCTTGGAGAAGCATTAGACGTGGAGAAGCACTTGGAGAAGCCTTGGACACCACAAGAACTTCAGAAAAGGGGTTTTTCTACTCTTATTGCATTCATTATGTTTTCTCATTTCTGTCTTGATTTCTTTCTCATTATGAGCAGCTAAATCCATAGCTAGGGTTTCAATGTAACCTGACAAGACAATTTCATGTTTCAAGTTAATTTTATCCTTTGTTGATTACTCCTAATTTTCTGGTCTCATTCACTTGTTCTTAGTTGAATCTTTATGCATGTTTAAATAACTGGCCACTATGAACACATGCATGTTGGTTATCTAGTTCAAGTTTACATAAACACCATATGACTCTTGAACCGATTAGTGAATGAGTGGGTAATGCATTTAGGACAAACACCATGTTTAAATGTTTACTTGGTTCTTTCGTGTTCTTCTTAAGCTTAATGGATTCAGATTCATAGCCTAGACTAAACACCATAGCTAAGTTGTGTTTCTGAGTACTTGATTAAAACCAAACACCATATGGATAATCATACATAAGAAAGAACGAACTCCAGAAATTGTAATCAACTTAGGTGATTGTTAACTTGTTGCTTGAAATTGGATTGTCATGGTGAAGTTGAAACCCTAGTGCTTGTCTCATTTGTCTCTACATTTTCTAAACATCTACTTACTGGTTACTCGCTATTTTGCATTCCCTTTAGAAGATTTCAATCACTTGCTATATGCTTTTCCTTTTTGTAGTTGTTACTCAAAACAAACTCAACACAATCTCATTTAAATTCTGTTTAGTCTTAGGATTACTTGTGAGTCTAAGTAGTAGTAATAAGTGTCTTTCATCCAAGTCTCTGTGGAACGACCTCGTGCTTGCATTCCTATACTATAATTGGTTCGTGCACTTGCGAGAAATAGATAGAGTAAAATCTATCCAACAAGAAAATGGCGCCGTTGCCGGGGACTTGATTAAGTGTCTTATTTCTATTGCTTACTTTCTTTAGTTTTTCTTTGTTTTCAGGTATTTGCATGTCGAACAAACCATTTCTTGAACAAGTTGTATCAGCGGTCAAGAAACACTCTCAATCCGGAACCATTAGGAAGCAACCAATCCGTGGTACACAACAACCATCACTGGCTGAATTTGAACGAAGCCTTGATCAAGCAAGGGAGACAGCCATTGAATCTATTCTCAATCCCTTAGAAGCTGAAACCTCCAATTCAGCAAGCTCAGAAGAATACTTTTTGTTCAACATCTTTAACTCAGATCAAGAAGAAGAAGAGGAAGAAGAAAAGATGGCAGCTAATGACCAACTTGCTTTGGAGGATCTTGCTCAACCAATCATACCAAATTCACCTTCATGCATCTTGCTGTCCAGAGAAGCTAGAAACTATGAGCTTAAATCTTCTCACTTTCAAATGCTTCCTTCTTTTTATGGTTTACCTAACGAAGATCCTTTGGCTCACATTAAAGAATTTTATACCTGTTGTGTGTACTTTGCCTTTGAAGGATGTGTCTGAAGCAAATCTGAGGATGAGGGTTTTCCCTTACACTTTGAAAGATAGAGCAAAGACTTGGTTTATGTCGTTAACCCCTGGATCACTAACCACTTGGGATGCTGTTGCTAAGAAGTTCTTGGAGAAGTTTTTCTCGCCCAAAAGACAGCCACCTTGAGGTCCAAGATTTTCAACTTCTCACAACATGATGGTGAACTATTCAACGAATGCTGGGAGCGTTTCAAAGGAACTCTAATGCAATGTCCACATCATGGGTTACCTCTATACTTACAAATGCAAATTTTTTATGATGGACTAACCGAAACTTGTCAATCTACTGTCAATAATGCTGCAGGTGGAGCTTTAAAGAAAAAGAATGCTCAAGAGTCATATGACATATTTGAGATGTTGGGATCCAATGCTCAACACAAAGATACAAGAGGTAAGGCTAGTATCTATGAGATTAGTCCTAACAATGAGCTTGCTTCACAGATGGCTAGTTTACAAAGGAAGCTTGATGCTGTGCTCAATATGGTACCTAAAGCTCCTCAAGTTGAAGTTTGTGCTATTTGCAATTCTCAAGGACACTCAACTCACATGTGTTCAGCTAGTAATGCTTATCCTGAGTTTGTCCAAGAACAAGCCCACATGATGAATTCTTACAACCAAAGGCCAACAAATGATCCCTTCTCAAACACTTATAATCCTGGTTGGAGGAATCACCCAAATTTCTCTTGGAGCAACAATCAAAATCAAAATCAAGCAAGTTCATCATTCCAGCCTAAACCAAGTTCATTGGAGGACACAGTCAAGATGTTGGCCCAAAATACTTTGCAATTCCAGCAAACTACTAATGGTGCTCTTCAACAACATTCTGCTGCCCTTACTAAGATGGAGATTCAATTGGGACAAATTGCTGATTCTTTGAACCAAAGAGAACCTGGAAAATTCCCTAGTCAGCCAAATGTGAATCCCAAGCATCATGAGCAAGCCAACGCAATCTCAGTTCTAGAAGTGGTAAGGTTATTGATAATAAAGTTGGCAAAGAAGTTACTAATCATGATGTTGTAAATGCAGGTGATGAACACAAGGAAGAGATGACACCAAAAGAAGCAATTCCCATTGGCAAGTCAACAATTTCACCTATATTGCACAAGGCCAAGAACCCTTATGTGCCACCAATTCCTTTCCCTGGACGTCTTGCTAAAAGCAAACAGGATAAGTCTTTTACCTGAAATCCTTCATATACTTAGTAAAGTCAATGTTAACTTGCCTTTGCTTGATGTGATCAGGAACATGCCAACTTATGCTAAATTTTTGAAGGAGTTGAACTCACACAAGAGAAGGTATAGTCCTCATGAGAAGGTGTTGGTGTCTGAAAATGTGAGTGCTGTCCTTCAAAGAAAACTTCCTCCTAAACTCAAGGATCCAGGTAGTTTTACCATTGGCATAACCATTGGAGATAAACGAGCTGAGAAAGCCATGTTGGATTTAGGTGCAAGTATCAATCTAATGCCTTATTCAGTGTACTTGCAACTTGGTTTGGGAAAATTAAAATCCACCACACTCAGCTTACAACTTGCTGATCGTTCAGTGAAATATCCTAGAGGTATTGTTGAAGATATTTTGGTTCAAGTTGATAAGCTAATATTGCCTGCTGATTTTGTAGTGATAGACATGGAAGATGCACCCATTCATGATCGTGAGCTGCCTATCTTGCTTGGAAGACCATTCATGGCCACAGCAAACACTCTTATTGATGTGAAAAATGGCATTCTGAAAATGACAGTCCTTGGCCAAACCATAGAATTCAAAGTGTTTGAATCCTTAACTCATCCTTCTAATTCACTTGATTGTTTTTCAATTGATTGTTTGGATTCCTTGGTTTTGTCTAAGTTTGTGCAGGCACAATCTGATGATGCCTTAGAAATTGTTTTGACACAACCTTTAGGTGACCTTGATGATGAATCTGAGTTCCAGGAAGTGGTAGCTGCCCTTGAAGTGTTCCAGCCATTCCCACCATTTTCTGGGCCACCACTTGAGCCTCCTAGACCATGCTCTATGAAGTTGGAACCATCCAATGTCACCTCAATGTTCAATGTTGCACTCCTTACACACATGAAGAAAAAGAGAAGAAAAAGACAGAGGAAGCGAAGGAAGAGGAGAAGAAGTTGGGTGAACTATGTTGAGACAATTAATCTGAAACCCCCCAACTCACCATAAGCAGATTGCATGATGTCTTGCCAAGACATTAACTAAGGAGCTTCTTGGGAGGCAACCCATGTGTTCAAGAAGACGGTGCTTGGTAGCGGTCGACCTAATCGTATCGAGGGGGAGTTTCTCTAAACATTCTTCTTAACTTTTCCCCTTATCATTTGCATGTTCTCAATCATCTTTTCTATGCTTTAACATTGAGGACAATGTTCAATTCAGGTCTGGGGGGAAGGCTTTCAAATTTAATTCATTTGTGTTTTCAATTTTCGTGTCATTTGTGTTTTCAATTTTCGTTCCCTTGCACTAAATTTTTTTTTTTTGGAATGTCATACAATCAATCCTATGGAGCTACCATTGAGGTTTTCATATCAAAATTTTGCACTTCACAAAGCTTTTGCTCTTAGAATTCTGGTGGCTAAAGTACCATGCTCAAATTCTTGAAGGAGAATAGTGGAGACTACCCTAGTGAGCCATATTGAGCCTAATTGCTTTCTTGAGAGGGTTTAAAGTGTTCTATTTCTCATCCATACTTATTTTCTTCAATTCACTCTAATTGATCTCATTGTTCCATTTTGATTGAATACTAAGGATGATTCTCTTTTGCAGATATCATGTGCTTGCTCTCATTCATGAATGAACTCATTGAAGTGATGCTAGGCTATGTGTGTATAACCATTCTATGTGCTTTCTTTTCACCCTACCCATATGTGTGTTCCATCAGCCCTCTTGAAGCCAAACACTTCAAGCCTTTTTCTTTTATCATCCTCATCATTTTCCCTACCTTTGTATCTCAATCTGAGATACTTAACCTATTGTAGCCATACCCTATAACTTAGAAATATACCAAGGTGTGCCAAGACAAAGTTTGAAGCAAGGAAGTTGCTGCCATGTACCTAAATGAAAATTGGTGTGAATCTGTGCAATAAAGTTAAAGAAGATGCAGATCAAATCAGCAAAGATGATTGTGTTTCGATTTGATCTAAGTGTGAAAAATAAAGTCCATGCCCGGTGATACCATGAAGTTTGCAGCCATGCCACTTTAAATCAATGATACCTTGCAGATTAATGAAGCATGCAACCTTGGTATGTTCTTAAGTTACTTGTTTTTCCTTCCAATTCTTCCATTTCCCCTAACCTTAGCATTTCATTACAACCTTGTGAAAGACCTAGCTGATCTTTGAGGATGTATTCATGGGTGCTGGTATGTATATGTGTATCTGTATTCTTAGTATTTGATTCCTTTCATGAGATCTAACCAAATTTGTGCTTCTATTTCATACACTCACTTATGCTTTCTTGACAGAATTAAACCATAGGTTCTGAGTGATTGAGTGTTGTCTGTGAGAATTAGAGTCGAAGCATGTTCTCTATTCAAGGTTTGAGTGTGCTTGCTTTGAAGCCGTGTGCCTTTGAGCTATAGCTTCCACTTGTACACACTGATTGATCACCTATTTTGGCAACTCTATGGTGTTGGAGGTATGACTAAAGTTTTCTTTCACTTTCATTAGTTGATTTCAAAGTTTGTTTTTCTAACCACTTCGTTTTGTAGAGTCAGTAAAGCGTTTATGGGTATCGTTTCTGTTAAACCCTTAGGAGACACAACTCCTCCTACTAGGGATGCCTAGAGGTTCAAAGGCTTGTTGCATATGCTCAATGCAATCGAGTTACCTGCGGAAGTGGTCTACTTAACTTCTTGTTTTTGTTTTGTTTTGTTTTGCTCGAGGACTAGCAAAATCTAGGTCTGGGGGGTATTTGTTCGGTTCACAATTGTATATCATTTTATACCCTTATAGCTTATGATTTAGTTATGTTTTTTAGTTAACCTTGTGCTTTTAACCTCTTTTGTGTTTGTCATTCAGTTCATTGAGCTCTAGGTATCACTTGAGGCATTTGAAGCAAAATGGTGCAAAAACGTGCAAAAACTGGAGACTGAGGTAGAAGTTCATTTCGGACTTATCTTCTTCATCCGAACTTGGATTGGGCCAATACTTGTGTGGTTAGATCAATGACATTCTGAACTTCAAAATGGACATCTTAAAGTCATCATTTGATTCAGCCCAACCCAATTCGTGAGCCCATGGAAATACACATCATGCTGACATAAGGATGAGTTGATGGATGCTTGGTCATGGTGAGCTAGGCATGAGGTATTGGTTTCTGGATGGATGCTGATCGGTTCATAATTGTATATCATTTTGTACCCTTCTAGCTTTTGATTTGGTTATGTTTTTGAGTTAAACTTGTGCTTTTAATCCTTTTTGTGTTTATCTTTCAGTTCATTGAGCTTTAGGTAATAATGATGGCTTTAGAGAGAATAATTCATGCAATTCAAGCATGTTAAGGCCTAATTTGGATGAATGGATGAAGAGCTTAAAGACAAACTCATTTTGGCTACAGCCCCCTGCCAGTCCAGTTCTGTAGGTCATATTGAAAGCTTTGTTTCAACAACCTACATAGCTCGAATGAGGCCACATTCTTCATGAAAGTTGTTCCAATGGGTGTGTACTATAACATATCCAAAATTCAGCCCCATTGGATAAATCTGGCGTCCGTTACCTAGCAAACACAGAACCATGCTCAGGATGGATCTTATCAGCGCGGAAAATGAGTTAGCAATTTGTTTTGGCCTTAACTTCCTCCTCCGACCTTGGATTGGCCCAAATGATATATGGCTGGAAAGAAGAAATTCTGAACTTCAAGTTTGAGTGCTTAAAGTCTTAATTTGCTTAAGGGAAGCCCAAGTTGTAAGCCCTTGAAGTTGCTGGTCATGCTGACCTCAGCATGTGCTGGTTGGATGCTTGGTCATGGTGAGCTAGGCATGAGCTATCATTTCTGCTTGGAAGCTTGGTCATGCTGACATGAGGATGAGCTAGGGCTGCTAGTGGGATTTAATGGAGTAGCCATTCAAGATTTTCTAATACAAGTGCATCATCCAATTCATATTTTCTAATTCAAGTGCATCAACCATTTCAGATTTTATAATTCAAGTGTTGTATGCATTAGTCTTTTTGAATTCAGATTTTCACTTCCCCTAGGCCTATAAATAGGGAGGTTCTCTAAGCTTGTAATAACACCCCAAGGGGGGGAGCTCTCAAGCACTTGTCTAGAGCTCCCTTCCCTTCTCTCCCTCATATTCTTTTAGTTTCCCTTTGTAGTTCTCAATTGTTGTAATAAGATCATTCTACTAAATTTTCTTTTTATTAAATCTCAAGCACTTCTCTATTCTCTTCCAAACACTCTCCAAACCCTAAACACATGTCTCTTCCCTTCCAAATTCCCCATGTTCTCCAAACACTTTCTCTTCCAAATCATCAAAGTCCTCAAACACTCTCTTCCAAAATCCACAAAGTTCCCAAACACCACTTTCCTTACTCTTCCAAATTCTCTAAACTTCTCAAACACTTTCTCCTCCCTTCTCCAAATTTCCCACACACATTTCCCTTCTCTTCCAAAAATCTCCATGTCTCAAACACTTCACAAACATCTTTCTCTCCCTTCCCTAAGTTCTCAAATTCTCCAAGTTCACAAAATCCTCAAGCTTTCCAAACACCTTCCTTTCCCTTCCAAAATCCTCAAGGCTCTCAAACACATGTTCTTCCAAAATTCTCTAAAGTTCCCAAACACTTTCTTCTCCCTCCTCAAAGTTCTCAAATACTTCCTTTCTTCCTCAAAGTTCTCTTAGTTTCCTTAATGTTTTCTTAGTTGTAATTTATTTTTCTTGTAATGTACATTCTTTCTTCTTGTTTTGTTTCTTTTGTTTTCATTTTTGTTTTGTGTAGGAAAATTAAATTGGATCATTCAATCACCAATCCTCGTGGGATCGACCTCGCACTTACATATGCTAAACTACCAACGGCTCGTGCACTTGCGAGTATCACAAGTTGAGGATGCAGCTTAATCCATTTTGGTGCAGCTGAATCGACGCAACAAGTTTTGGCGCCGTTGCCGGGGATCGGTAACATTGTTTGATTCTATTTGGTTTTCCTAATTTTTATTATTTTTATCTTTTTCATAACTGGACAGTTTCATGTTTTAAAGTTAATGGCGTTAATTGACAAGTTGTGTTTGTAGTCCAACGGACAAGGACAATTGCCTGACAAGCAAGAGAACTGGGTTTGAGTCCCAGCTTACACAACACCCAAAAACAAAAAGGTTCATGTAGCATGTTGATTATTTCTAGTTTATGGTTTCATTCACTTGCTCTTAATTAAATATGTTGTTCAAGTTTACATAAACACCATATGACTCTTGGACTGATTAGTGAATGGATGGGTAGATATTGAAGACAAACACCATGTTTAAATTCTACTTGGTTCTCTATTGTTCTTCTTGTTCTTAATGGGTTCAGAATTTGTGCTTAGACTAAACACCATAGCTAAATGCATTTTCTGAATACTTGATTAAAACCACACACCATATGGATAATCATAATTGAGAAAGAACGAACTTCATAAACTAGTTTTGATTTACTTTGCTGCATATTACTTTGAAGCATGAAATTGGATGTGTGTTTTTCCTTTTTCATTTTAGTTTTTATTTCCTAATCCTTTAATTCTGTTTCAAGTTTTCTATGTTTGTTTTAGCAAGTACTGTCAGAGCTAATAAAAATGGAGAGAGATGGTAACCTCAATCATAAGAATGGGGAGTGTGGAGTAGTGGGAGAAGTCGCGACCTCCAAATGCATCATGCTCGACCTAATCGCTTCAAGGGGGAGTATTCCAATCCTTTCTCTTTAGTTGTTTTGTTATTATTTCAGTAATTTTAATTTTCTATTTCTTTTATTAAAAAAAAAATTAAAAAGATTTTTATATGAGCTGACTTATTGTAACTCCAGTGAGCGTCTCCGTCAATACAGTGTCTAGGAGTTCTTTAGGCGACACCTTCGGTGTCTAAGAAGTTTGGGTTTTAAGTGGGACCTTTGTGACCCCTCCAACCTTCCCGGATCCCCTGGCTGTGTTTTCTGAGGCCCTTAATTAGTCATCCATGAGTTGCTTGGATATTTGTGTGTTTTAAAAAAAAAAAAAAAAACAAAATTTTAAAATTGAAATTTGAGTTTTTATTTTTCCTTGTAAATTGCAATTTGGAACTTCTTTGTTTTTTTTTCTTTGTGTGGTCAGTTAGTTGTAAATAATAATAAATAAATATAAAAAAAACCAATTTGGAACTTCTTTGTTTTCTTTGTTTTGTTTTGTTAAGTTAGTTTATGTATTTATTTACGTGGTGTGGTTAGTTAGTTTATTTCTAAGTGTTAAAAACACATTTTTATTTCACTCAAACATTACAAACAAAGAAAAAAAAAATTAAAAAAATTAAAAAAGAAAAAGAAAAAGAAAACAAAAACAAAACATTCAAGTAAATTAAAAATAAAAACAACATCTTCATCATCTTCATCTTCATCTTCATGGCATGCCTCTATTCTCTCTTACTTGCAGAATTTGCAGCAGCTCCACATGGTCCGCATTCTTTCTCTGCAATGCTTCCACGTGCTGATTGGCACAGGAAGCCGCTTCTGGAGTCAGCCACCATAGCCTTCAAGGAAGCTACTTCCTCGCTCAGCGCGGCACACTCCCGTGTCCTCGCCAATAATCGCATGCCCAAGTTGGTAGCCGAGACCGCGTGGAGCACAGTTAAGTTGTGGGACTCCTCCACCGCTGCTTTGTCAGACCTCTTTGCCACATGGAGATGATCTGTCGGTGTGAGCTTGCTGCCAATCATGCCTTCCAGGAGCACTTCTCTTTCGACACTGCCTCAGAAAAGTTCGGTATTACCTCAGCAAAGTTTGAGGCCGTACCATGATGATATGTGGAGTTTGGGAAGACATGGTTTGTAGGAGCCCTTATCTGCGCATTCGGTGGCGCAAGGGTCAATTCAAGGCTGAGATCATCAAGGTGAGCGTATGAGGATGCCATTGTTTTGTTTATGAATTTTTTGATGTTTTTCTTTGAGTTTGCAGGAAGAAATGCTGGGTATCATCCGCTTGAAGAGGTGTGGTTTAAATAGACATATGCTGATGACGGTGCCAACACCATTTCGGATTTCCCGGGCATGTCTCGACCTAATTGCTTCAAGGGGGAGCACCTTTACTTTACTTTTCTTTTTTTATTTTCTCCGTGTTTTCTGGTGTTTAATATTTTTGCCCGTTACTTTCATTTTCTAGAGCTTTGTGTTTTTGCTTTTCCCTTTCGGCTATCATCTTTAGTTTATTTTAGTTAGGGAACTGTGCTTTCTTTTCCGTTTGTCGTCTTTGTTTGATTTAAGTTTGGGGAAGTGTGTTTTCCTTTTTTCTTTTTATTTTATTTTATTTTTCTTTATTCATTATTTTTTCTTTTTAATTTAAAAATAACTTGTTTTCTTCTTATTTGTCAGGTTTCTCAAGAATTTAATTGGAAGAAGAGACAAAATTAAAGATGCGTCTTGGACACCTGGTGCAAGAATCCCAACTCTTCTTTTAAATTCTTGTTTGAATTGTGTGTTTATTTCAGTTTTTATTTAATTATGTAGTATAATTTAAAACTCATAGGATATTCTTTGAAGAAGCTAAACTTTTGGTAACTCCAGATGAGCAACCGCAGTCTATACAGTGTCTAGGAGTTCTTTAGGCGGCACCTTCGGTGTCTAAGAAGTTTGGGTTTTAAGAGGGACCATTGTGACCCCTCCAACCTTCCCGGATCCCCTGGCTGTGTTTTTCTGAGGCCCTTAACTGGTCATCCTTAAGTTTTTCTCTTAAAAGAAAAAGCAGTTACTTGTGTGTTTACTTAACTAAAAATAAAAATGCATGTTTGGGTTTTCATGTTTTTGTTTGATCGTCGTTCTTTAAATTTAGGGTTATTCGTGTCTTTGAGATAACATAACTTTTTTATTTCCCAAATTAAAAAAAAAAAAAAACATACATTTTAAAATTAAATAATAAATAAAAACTGAAATCATTTCTTCTTGGCGCTCGGTGTCTCGACCATAGGAGCTTTTAGTTTGGCCCTCTGGCTGTCCTCTTCCGGGGCTTCACGCACAGCCTCTTGGGGCTCATCACTTGAGCTCCCAAAGATCGCAATCTTAGCTTCGGTATAACTTTTCTCGCGATCTGGTTTCTTGCGTTTACCCGGTCGGTCTAGGTCTTCCAGCTGTTTTCGCATGTCGCGAGAGTACAACTCTACCATCTTTGATAGGTTTTTATTCTCGTCCCGCAATACGTCTAGCTGGTGTCGATTCACCTCCACTATCCTTGACCGCTCCCTTTTCAAGCTTTTTATAGCACTTTGACACTCTTCAACCATACTGTGCTCCGCCGCTCACTGACCTTTTAGCACCTCTACCTCATGGGACTTCGCAAGTAGGCGATGAACCAAACTTGCGACACATGCTGTACTCTGCATGCTCAGTGCCAGGGCATCACTCATGACCCGATTGTCATCCCTTGTCCCGAACACACGTATATCTTTAGGAGTCACCAAATTTCTGCCAACTCCAATGGCAACATCGTTGTCCAGGAGTATTGAGTCATTGACAGTCACAGGCCCCGTGCGGAGGCAAAGTAGGGCATCCATACTGGTGCTACCTGCTTGGCCTCGTGTTTGAGTCGGTGGAGCTAGGTTGAGATCCAAGGAAAAGGGGTAGGAAGAGGCCATTTGATTTCTCAGTTTTTTTTTTCTTGCTTCTTTTCTCTTTTGGGTTTCTGAGTTTGTGTTTTTGTTTTTTTTCCCCTTCTTTTTCCTTCTTATAGACAGTCTTTCACAAAACCCTAGCCATCGCAGCATTTCTGAATCCCCAAGCGTTCCTCGAGTTCCACAACCTTCTCACTTTCCAACCGTTTCCAACTCATTTGTCACGACTTGCTTTGTCTGAACGGACGCGTTCAGCAAAGTCGTCGCGCCTTTCCATGGCCCCGTAATTTCTGCTTGTGGAGTCTGCGGCGCCTCTATGCGTCGACACGTGTCTCGCTCTGAGACATCAAGGACCCATGTTTCAGAATCCAATTCATGTTTTATCCTAAATTAAAAAATTAAAATTAAAATTAAAACATGTGGGCTTCAGATTTCATTTTGGGTCGGGTTTCAAGGTGGGTTAATTTCATTGTGGGCTTTGGGCTTCAAAAATGTTTTTGGGTTTCAGAATTATGTGATTAGGGTTTACTGTTTTATTTTTATTTTTTTTGTTTGTTTGATTGTTTGTTTTGTAATTTTTATTTTGTAATTATTTTATTTTATTTTTGTATGTTTTGTGATTTTTATTTGCTTTAATACCTTTCATTTGTTGTTATGATATTGTTTGTGGCTAATTTTTAAACATTGAGGACAATGTTCATTTCTAGGTTTGGGGGTATTGGAGTTTAGAATGTATTATTTTATTTTTTTTCTTAAGTTAAAAAAAAAAATTGCTTGTTTTTCTTCTATTTGAGTTTTGTTTTTGTTTTGAGTCACTTTCCGAACACTTATGATGAGATAGTGATAAATCTTTGCATGACTTAAATAAAAATTGGATTTCATTTTATTTTAGTGTTTTTTATTTATTAAAAATATTAAAAAATATATATATTTGGCATTGTTCTATCGTGATATGTTTGAAACCTTTGCACTTGCCATTTGTTTCATAATTTTCCAATTAAAGGATTTGCATGATCTAAAGAATTATATCAAGCATAAATTAGACTTATATAACCATATAAAGTGAGCTTTTGAGCCTTGTCCTTCAATTCATGAGTGTTATATATACTCTAATTTTCTTGTCGTCAAAGTTGTTGTTTGATCTCATTATTCATTGATTTGGTTGAACACTTAAAAGTCATTCATTCTTATGCAATTTGATTTCATGACATTTAAGAAATGATATTAAGGCCTTCTTTGGATCGTTTGTGCCTTTCAAGCTAACCTTATGCATGCTTAAGCATGATTTTCCATTGTTAACCATTTTGAGCCTACATGTAAACCTTTTCTTTCATTTACCAATTATATTTCCTCACCTTAGCCTGAAAAACAAATATTTACCTTTCTAAGGAACTCATGAGCTTTAATTGTGATGTGTTTTTCATACTAGGTTTGGGAAGAGGTGTTACATTTCAAAAAATATATATATTCACACAATTGGTGAAAGAAAAGAGAAAAGTTGTGATTAGGTGGTGGTTCATTGAAATTTTCATTTTTGGGCCTTCAAAATAAATTGGTGTTTGTTCAATTAAAGGGAAGGAGTATGAACCATTGTAAATGAAGGTATAAGGAGTTTTGATCATGTAAAAGAAAAAAATCTAATCGTGATGATTCGAAGTCTTGTAAACAATTATTTTATGCTCTTACATTGCGAGTTCCTTGGACTTTGTATTATCCATACCCTTCATTTCTTACTCACCTTACACCCTTGGCCCTATTACAACCTATGTTAAAGACCTAAATTGATCTTAAATGTCATGTGGTTGAATTGCATCCATTTTCTTACTTTTAAGTGTTTGGCATCCTTCTTGAGATCATATTAATGCAAGTTCTTCATCTTTCTATTTCGAGTTAAGTCCTTTATGGTTTAACTCTAATCTCATGTTTATAACTGAGTGTTGCATTATAGCCCTCTTCTGAGTGATTCATTTGTGAGAGGACAACTTTGGTGAGATTTGAAGTTGAACTTGTGCTTTGTATAATTTTTGAAATTGTGTGAAAACTAAGATTGAGGAATTTGTTGCATTTGGCTATCACACTACTACACTTTGAGCATGTCGTGTTTTTTGAACTTTTCCGCCTTGTAAATAATGTCTAAAACGGAGTTTTTATTATTAAAAACTTTTGAGTCATGTGCATGAGTCATTTCTCTTCAGAAAATGTTCGGAAAGATTGTTTTGAGTTCTTTGTGTTTTTGTGTTTGTTTTTGTTTTGTTTTTGTTAATTAATGTATTTATGTTTGTTTTTGTTTTTGGTTTTGCTTAAGGACTAACAATCTTTTAAGTTTTCTAATTACTTTGTTTAACAGAGTCAGTAAAACGTTTGTGGGTATTTATATTGTTAAACCCTCAGGAGACACAACTCCTCCTACTAGGGATGCCTAGAGGTTTAAAGGCTTGTTGCATATGCTAAATGCAATCGAGTTACCTACGAAAGTGGTCTAGTTAACTTCTTGTTTTGTTTTTTTAATCTGTGTTTTCCTTTTTTGTTTTGCTCGAAGACTAGCAAAATCTAGGTTTGGGGGTATTTGATCGGTTCATAATTGTATATCATTTTGTACCCTTCTAGCTTTTGATTTGGTTATGTTTTTGAGTTAAACTTGTGCTTTTAATCCTTTTTGTGTTTATCTTTCAGTTCATTGAGCTTTAGGTAATAATGATGGCTTTAGAGAGAATAATTCATGCAATTCAAGCATGTTAAGGCCTAATTTGGATGAATGGATGAAGAGCTTAAAGACAAACTCATTTTGGCTACAGCCCCCTGCCAGTCCAGTTCCGTAGGTCATATTGAAAGCTTTGTTTCAACAACCTACATAGCTCGAATGAGGCCACATTCTTCATGAAAGTTGTTCCAATGGGTGTGTACTATAACATATCCAAAATTCAGCCCCATTGGATAAATCTGGCGTCCGTTACCTAGCAAACACAGAACCATGCTCAGGATGGATCTTATCAGCGCGGAAAATGAGTTAGCAATTTGTTTTGGCCTTAACTTCCTCCTCCGACCTTGGATTGGCCCAAATGATATATGGCTGGAAAGAAGAAATTCTGAACTTCAAGTTTGAGTGCTTAAAGTCTTAATTTGCTTAAGGGAAGCCCAAGTTGTAAGCCCTTGAAGTTGCTGGTCATGCTGACCTCAGCATGTGCTGGTTGGATGCTTGGTCATGGTGAGCTAGGCATGAGCTATCATTTCTGCTTGGAAGCTTGGTCATGCTGACATGAGGATGAGCTAGGGCTGCTAGTGGGATTTAATGGAGTAGCCATTCAAGATTTTCTAATACAAGTGCATCATCCAATTCATATTTTCTAATTCAAGTGCATCAACCATTTCAGATTTTATAATTCAAGTGTTGTATGCATTAGTCTTTTTGAATTCAGATTTTCACTTCCCCTAGGCCTATAAATAGGGAGGTTCTCTAAGCTTGTAATAACACCCCAAGGGGGGAGCTCTCAAGCACTTGTCTAGAGCTCCCTTCCCTTCTCTCCCTCATATTCTTTTAGTTTCCCTTTGTAGTTCTCAATTGTTGTAATAAGATCATTCTACTAAATTTTCTTTTTATTAAATCTCAAGCACTTCTCTATTCTCTTCCAAACACTCTCCAAACCCTAAACACATGTCTCTTCCCTTCCAAATTCCCCATGTTCTCCAAACACTTTCTCTTCCAAATCATCAAAGTCCTCAAACACTCTCTTCCAAAATCCACAAAGTTCCCAAACACCACTTTCCTTACTCTTCCAAATTCTCTAAACTTCTCAAACACTTTCTCCTCCCTTCTCCAAATTTCCCACACACATTTCCCTTCTCTTCCAAAAATCTCCATGTCTCAAACACTTCACAAACATCTTTCTCTCCCTTCCCTAAGTTCTCAAATTCTCCAAGTTCACAAAATCCTCAAGCTTTCCAAACACCTTCCTTTCCCTTCCAAAATCCTCAAGGCTCTCAAACACATGTTCTTCCAAAATTCTCTAAAGTTCCCAAACACTTTCTTCTCCCTCCTCAAAGTTCTCAAATACTTCCTTTCTTCCTCAAAGTTCTCTTAGTTTCCTTAATGTTTTCTTAGTTGTAATTTATTTTTCTTGTAATGTACATTCTTTCTTCTTGTTTTGTTTCTTTTGTTTTCATTTTTGTTTTGTGTAGGAAAATTAAATTGGATCATTCAATCACCAATCCTCGTGGGATCGACCTCGCACTTACATATGCTAAACTACCAACAGCTCGTGCACTTGCGAGTATCACAAGTTGAGGATGCAGCTTAATCCATTTTGGTGCAGCTGAATCGACGCAACAGATGCTTGGTCATGCTGACATATTGATGAGTTATGGCTGCTGGTGGGATTAGTTGGTGAAGTGCAGCAACCACATTCTGATTTTCAATTGCAAGTGTGTTAGGTGATTGCCATAATTAATTCTGATTTCTTACTTCCCTCTCCCTATAAATACAACTTCCATTCCAGATTCAAAGTGTGCAAGCCTGGGATTCACAACCCCACAAAACCCTCTCCATCCATCCTTAAACACTCCCATACACTCTAGGTGCAAGCCTGGGATTCACAACCCCACAATTCACTACAGCCATCCTCCACACTGCCATCATTTTCCCAAACACATTCAGAAATTATCCTCAAACACTCTCACAATCCCAAACACTCCAGCAATCAACCAAAAGCTCTAAACAGCCCCAAATCACCAAAACAGCTCCAGCAAACCTCTCTTCCATTTCCCTACGAATTTCATCTTTCTTAGTCATCACCACTCACTCAAACTCATCCCAAATCACCTCCATATCCTTCATACATCCTTCTAGAAGTGAGGAAGCTCTTGGAGAAGCATTAGACGTGGAGAAGCACTTGGAGAAGCCTTGGACACCACAAGAACTTCAGAAAAGGGGTTTTTCTACTCTTATTGCATTCATTATGTTTTCTCATTTCTGTCTTGATTTCTTTCTCATTATGAGCAGCTAAATCCATAGCTAGGGTTTCAATGTAACCTGACAAGACAATTTCATGTTTCAAGTTAATTTTATCCTTTGTTGATTACTCCTAATTTTCTGGTCTCATTCACTTGTTCTTAGTTGAATCTTTATGCATGTTTAAATAACTGGCCACTATGAACACATGCATGTTGGTTATCTAGTTCAAGTTTACATAAACACCATATGACTCTTGAACCGATTAGTGAATGAGTGGGTAATGCATTTAGGACAAACACCATGTTTAAATGTTTACTTGGTTCTTTCGTGTTCTTCTTAAGCTTAATGGATTCAGATTCATAGCCTAGACTAAACACCATAGCTAAGTTGTGTTTCTGAGTACTTGATTAAAACCAAACACCATATGGATAATCATACATAAGAAAGAACGAACTCCAGAAATTGTAATCAACTTAGGTGATTGTTAACTTGTTGCTTGAAATTGGATTGTCATGGTGAAGTTGAAACCCTAGTGCTTGTCTCCTTTGTCTCTACATTTTCTAAACATCTACTTACTGGTTACTCGCTATTTTGCATTCCCTTTAGAAGATTTCAATCACTTGCTATATGCTTTTCCTTTTTGTAGTTGTTACTCAAAACAAACTCAACACAATCTCATTTAAATTCTGTTTAGTCTTAGGATTACTTGTGAGTCTAAGTAGTAGTAATAAGTGTCTTTCATCCAAGTCTCTGTGGAACGACCTCGTGCTTGCATTCCTATACTATAATTGGTTCGTGCACTTGCGAGAAATAGATAGAGTAAAATCTATCCAACAACAGGCAGAGCCCCATTGCAACAATATGTCGATGCAACAATATGCCATGATCACTTAAAAATGTGAGGAATAATTTGCTGGTAAATTCACCACCACCATTAATCTGCAGCTGCTTGATTGTGGCACTAAAACAATTTTCCACCATCTTTTTGAATGTAATAAATATAGGAAGAACATCTGATTTCTTAGCCAAGGGATATAACCAAGTGAATCGAGTGTTATCATCAACAATGGACAAATAATAATGAGATCCAAAATTTGAGGAAACTGGTGCAGGGCCTCACAAGTCAAGATGTAAAAGTGCTAATGGAAATTGAGCATGAAGCTTTCTGTATTCAAAGGGCAGTCGACAAGATTTTCCCAATGGGAAAATATGGCAATTTTTATTCGATATAATTGTACCATAAACGGGTAAATGGTATTATTCAACAAGGTAGTAAAGACTAAATGAGATGGGTGTCCAAGTCGTGCATGCCACACGTCATGTGTCATGCGCTCTCCATAGAATGCAAATTGATGAGCAATGTGTGGGGTTGTGATAAAGGCCATCGGAACTCCTGCCAGCAAGAAGTACCGTCCCCGTCTTGATGTCCTTTACATGAAAACCATTAGCATCCAACTCAAAGAAACAATCATTATGACGACAGAAACGACGAATAGATATCAAATTCTTTTGTATTGTAAGAACACACAATACTTCCTTAAGGTTTGAGGACTTATGCAATTCTGTCAATTTAGTATTGCCAATATGTGTGATTGCTAACTGATTCCCATTGCCGACAATAATTGTATCAGTACTTGTGTAAGGTTGGGCATGTGGCAGAGAGGCTATATTGGTTGTCATGTGATGAGTAGCGCCATAGTCAAGGCACCAATTGAGATTTGCCACATCAGCGGTAGGAGACTGGTTTGCTGTATTTTCTGCCGTGTATGCATGAGGCCTACAGTCTGGGACAGAAACGGGCTATGTGGCCGGGCCTATCACATCAAAAGCATATTACCTCAGGTCGTTGGGGATTTGGAGAATTGCTAGGTGGCGTTGGAAGAAACGGTGGGCGTCCATCAGTAGCGAGAATCGTGTGAGAGGAGGCTACTGATGCAGGCGGCTGCTGTTCGCAAGATTGATCACCACGTTCGTGAGGCCAATTGCGATATCCACTGATTTGTTAGCCCTTGTCCACACCCACGACCTCTTCTAGAGCTATAATAGTGGTTGTAATTGCGACCAGCAAAATTTGGATTTGGATTACACTCGTTAGGTGTTCGATCAGCAGCCATAGCAACACCTGAAGCCACGGTAAGTGACATGCGTTTCTGTAAGTGTTCTTCTCTTAAAGCAAGGTCATAAAATTGGTCAAAACCAATATCTAGATGCAGGTGAAGTGTGGTGGCTAACTCCTTGTATGCAAGCCCAAGTCCATCCATAACATAACTAACGAATTCATCATCATCCATTGTTGCACCAGCTTGTGTGAGGGAATCAAGGAGTGATTTGGCATGGTTAAGATAATCAGTCATTGTTGTGTTGTTAACCTTTCTAAGGGTGCGGATTTGGTCTTGAAGAATCCGCACACAGGTACTAGCAAGAGGTGAGAGATGCTTGCCCAACAGGTTCCAAGCTTGATGAGCGATGGTACACGGGATGAGAAGAGTCTTGATGGAAGGAGAGGAAGTCGCCTTGATCCAACTCAGGACCAATTTATCTCTGGCTAATTTAGGATGCACATAACCATCTTCTTGCCCTTTGGGTGGATCTGTGATTTTCTTAATGACCTCTGAAAAGCCATGCATCTCCAATACATCTTCAAATTGAGATTTCCAACTTCAGGTAGTTGGTTCTGTCCATAGGAATTGGAAACGAGATGAGATGTTGAATGAGGTGGGCAAGGACAGGATGAGAATGAAGGTGAGGCAAGTTTTGACATTTCAGAAATCAGCCTTGTCATATCAATATTATTTGATTCTCCATATTTTGGTGTGTTTGCCATTTGATTGGGTAGGATTGGAATTCTTGAGCTTTGGCTCCAAAGAGCTTTGATACCTGTCACGCCCCGGACCCCTGGGTAGGCGGAAACCCCGTGCCCGGTGCGTGAGAAAATAATAAATAAAAAGAAATAAAAAGAAAGCCGAAACAGGGGTTTGAAATAAACTTCTCTTATAGAAATAGCTCCCAAAATCTTACAATTTTACAAGAAAATAAATAAAACTCTAGCTAACACTTTCATCTAATTCAGCTTCAACCGATTTAGTCCTTGTCTTGCCCACTAATTCATCTGAAAAATTAAACAGGGGTGAGGGATGAGCAACCACCGCTCAGTGAGTAGATTATGTAATATGCCAGTCAAGCAATGCTGTTTTACACACTCTAGAAAATATCATGAAAAGATACACCAATCCAGATCATATCACATCATCCCTTCATATCTCGGTTATCCTTCATAGCATGTAACCAACCACGTGATCCCTATATTGGCTTCACTGCCCTATGTCCCCGTGTGGTACATCTATCCCTCGGATATTCCAACATTGAAGTTCTCATGTTCCATGAATAATACATACTTCATATTCCAATCAATACATATATAGTGTGAAAGATTGCACCAAATTAGACATGCTTGACTTGAAATAGAGAGAGATATTTGTAAATAGAATAAATCCACGATAATTCATGGTTTTCATATTTTATCACAAAATAAGAACTTTTAGAACACATTACATAAACCACTCACCTCGATAATGAGAGCTCTTAAAATAAATTGGCAAGACAACTCATCTACCTATTTCCTCCAAGAATTTCCTCACTATTATCTCTACGTTTTTCTTGGTTCATTTGCTAGGCACACAATGTCCTATATATATAGAGTATATGTCGGTAGTAAATCACCTCCTATTGGATGGTGTAATGGCGGTTGACTGATACTTGTCATTCAAGTATGTTCTAGCTATGCAGATAAGATTGTAATGATGAATTGACAAAGCTATAGCCATGCTAACTTAGCATTTGGCTTTCTTTGACACGTCTACACTATCAATAACTAAGCATAATCATATATAATAATAGGATATATATGTAATACATATATATAATAAGATAAACGTATATATATATAATAGAATAAGATATTTATCTTAATAGAATAATATATGTAATAAAATAAGATATAAATATTTAATTTCTTGAAATATAATATATATTTAATAATTATGGGGTTTCACAGATACCATATAAGAAAACAAACTCAAGAAGGAAGAAGGAAGATGAGAGATAGAAGTATAGAGCAATGGAACTGACCAAGATGATTTTGGTCTCTGTATTACAACCGTATATATCATGTACAGGAGGTAGACTTTCTCAAGTCTATTTATAGAAAATAAGCAATACAAGGTAAGTAGCATTAATCTTATATATGTCAGAATAAATTATAAATCAATCTTTAGCTAATATATTAATGATCTTGTGATATCGAGTTTGTCAATACTGATTTGGGGGGATCGACTGATTTCATGGGATTAGCTGTGGTGGTATTCTCTTTAGTAACATCACCTGCTGGAACTACCATTGCTAGCTTTCACGAGCTGGAGAAGGGTGGATTTCGTGGAATATTGATGATGAATGCAGTCCTCGCTGCTGCCAGACGCAGCCAGGAGTTTTTACAGAGCCAGTGATAGTGATGTTGTTATATCAGATTAACTTTGGCCCTTCCTTTTCGTAGCTCAGGGGATAGAAATTGTTTTCGAAGAATGTTACATTCTTATATATTGTCCCTTGGTACAATCTGCTGAATTAGAGGTTGATTGAAATACTATTTTCAAGATTGGTCTACAAGTAGAATAAGATTAGCAATAATAAAATGTTCTTCTTGATTTTATGTTCATTAGCAAAAATCAGATGACATAAATTGGTAGGTTTTACTGAAAAATCAACTGACCCAATGAACTTTCCTCTTATCTCCATGTTGCCCCAACCAGTATCTAGCCATATTTTGTTGAAGCTATTCACGTAAGGTCTTAGAGCATCTCCAACAGACTCTTTATTCTCTCATTCCTAGCTACTTTGGCTAAAAAGAAGGAAAATCCTCATCTATTAGACTCCCTACTTGGCTATCTATTTTGGAGAACCAACTTTTGGTGTAGAGAAGAGAGAATTTGGCTAGGAGGAGAGAGAAAAGGGGAGAGAGATAGAGACATTTCGGAGGTTGGTGGGGTTGGGTTTCTACTTTTTTTATAAATATATTTGATTTGAAGGGAGAAAGAGAAAGAGAAAGAGAAAATAATAATAAAATATTTCATATTAGCCAAAATAGAGAACATTACTAGAGGAAACAAAGTGGTTTGCTATAATAGTCTTCTAGCTATTTTAGCTAAAATTTGACTAAAATTTAGAGACTCTTCTAGAGATACTCTTAGGGAGTTGATCGACATAGCACCTGCTTGCCCCCCAATCTCAGCGGTTTGTCTTTATCCTTCCACTTTATGAATTTTCTATATCATTGGCTTAGACAAATGAAGACCCTAATAAGGAAAATGAAAAACAAAAGAACACCAAATGCGAAGACAAATGCATCACTTTTAAGGGCACTTTGTGCAGATTACCATGAAGTTACTATCGAGTCAAAGATAACACGGGCTAACCCGAAAGCACATCCATCAGGTAAGGAAGCAAAATAAAATACTCCATGGGCCCAAGTCAGGCTTATGGGGCTAGGAAGCAGTTAATGGAAACAAGTCAAACTTATCTTATCTGGTGTTGTAGTAACCGCCAAACAGCAAATAACTTATCCAAACTGATGTATGGTCGCAATCGGAAATGTAAGCCACCTGTAACATTTGGAAGGGCGGCAATCATCAGACTCTCATTTGGAGTAGGCATCGGGTACGAGAAACACTATCCCACCAACTTCAATCTGACAAGTTGCAAAGAAACACCCTGCAAAACAAAACGAAAAAGACAGGAAACAAAAAAACACTGCACCACCAAACTGAGAAAATGAAAGACAGTGGTGATTAATTTTGCTTTGTACAGATTGGTTAATGTCGGTACCATCCTCGGAGGAAGAGACATCACAAGGACTGCGAGTCTTAAGGTTAGGACAAGAGACAAGTCAACAGACTCATCCTCAACCATGTAAAAAGTCAACACTCATCCTCAACCATGAAAAAAATATGCTTCTGGATTGGGGATTGTTGGAATGGAAGAACCAGTGGGAACCAATTTTATTTTACATTTCCACCACTACACACAATTCACAAAATAATTATATCTTATACATGTTGAAAATTAAGTAAGTTGAGAATTAATTTTCAATGAAATAAATCCTGAAAACTCCGTGCACGTTGAAAATGAAACGAGATGAGGCCTCATATACATTTTTCAGTTTATCATTATCTCATCCAAATGAGATAATCAAACGATGTAGGCAAAACATGTTTAAACCATCATTGGCCTCACCTAATATATAACAAAAACAGTGATTGTGATTTTCTTTTGAAGATGAAATAAAATCGGAAAAGAGGAAAAGAAAACATGCCTCAAAGAGTTGGAAATGCAAAGCTTTGATCGAATGGAGAAGCACTGCATTCCGATCATCTCTGAGGTTTTCTTCAAACGAAAAAAGAAACAGATGGGATGTGATTGTATGAATGGGAAGAGGAAATAGCAGCTTTTTGTTGTTCTTGTGTATATACTTATTTCTATGCTGGGTGGTTATCAAATGGGAGGTGGAACACTTGAATTTGGCAATTTCACAGCAAAAGCTAAAAACTAAAAAAATACTTAAATGATTTTATGCTTGCACAACACACAATACCTTCTTCTTCTTTTTTGTTTATTTATTTTTATGTACAACACGTGTTTGATTCATTGCAAGTGGGCAACGATCCCTTGGTGGGGTTTTAAGATATTGGTCAAGATTTCAGTTTTAACAACGGATTGGGCCGTACGCTTTTTATTTATTTGGTCACAATTTGGGTAGGAAAGAGGAATCTTGTTCCACCAAAACGGCTGAGTTTGACTTCCAAAAAACACATTCACTGAAACACGCACCACCTCGTTTAAGAAAAATAAGATTGTCTTCTTCCTTCGTGAACCAGCGCCTCAACCCTCTATAAGCGACACGCCTCTACAACTCCTCTGCAGTATAGCATGCTCCTTAATCGTGTAACTTACCAAATGATTCGGGCCTTGATCGATTTCAGGAGGCCTCGCGTCGTAGTGCGCCATGAGGTGGCCTTTTAAAAGGCTAGAGAGCAAAGGGGCAAATCCACTAGGTGGACTACATATAATTACTAATTATATAAAGACTACAATTACACTAGGTGGACTAAATATAATTGAAGGACTAAAATAACAAAACTGCAATTTTTATATTTTTTTTATCTATGCATTGTATAGCAATAGAAGCTATTGCTGATGGAGGTGTAGCCGTAGGCTTACCACGAGAAATTGCTTCGAGTCTTGCTGCTCAAGCTGTAAGTGGAAACTGTTATGTATATCTTAAGAATCTAGTGGTGTATTTTAAGCTCTAACGTTGTATATATCTAGACACTCCATTATCTTTCTCCAAGATTTGTCGATGCTGGGTACTCGATATGTGCCTCTGAAAACAATTCAAGGCCTTAAATGAGATAGCTAAAAAGCTCAGAGTTCTACTTTGGATTCACAGGACACACATTCTAGTGAGGGGTTATACAAACGTATGGATTTTTCACGGTCTATTTAGAAAGTGACTTTTAGCAAAGACCGGCCATTCCAGCCAATTTGTACCATGTTGCTCATGGTATGATTATTCTGCATTGTGTTGAAGTGGATTCTACTCCCAGCGTATGAAGGTACATTTCACTGCTATGTAAAATAAACAGTTTCTACTTTAGTAAAGTTGATTCTCTCTGCGTAAATTTTACTAAAATAACTCTCGATCTTCTGCTTTGATACCGTGTTAAAATTAGACTATTGATCTCAAAACTTTTTACAATGAATTAAAATGCGTTTTTAATTTTATATATTGTGAGTCAAGGCTTCGAATACATAATTTGGGATTTTTATGTTCTCAACACGTACTTGTGTGCGGCTGGCTGGAACAGATTATGTTAGGCGCGCAATCTTGTTTGTGTCCGGAACAGATTATGTTAGGTACATCTTGGAGTACATGTGGCCAAATTGGGGTATGGGATATTTTTAGGCTTGAAAGTTGGTCGGTTCCATATTTTAAACTGTCCAGATATGGATCAATAATTTTTGTATATTATTTTAATGTTAATCAATGAAAAAGTGATTATTTTAAGGGGTCTTTCGATATATGTCCAATTTTGAGTTGCACTCTGAATGCAGTTCATTTCTCTTTTGACTTAAAATTGGATCCAGCAACTCAACAGGCAAGCCCAAGTATGCAAAGCCTTGGCCACTATTTTTAAAACATTTACACATTATCATTGTATAGTTAATCCTCTAAATTTATATTATCTACTGCAATCAATAAATTAATATCGGTTTCTGCGGCACTTTAAACAAAACAAAACATTTGGAACGGCGGCAACCATCAGACTCTCATTTGGAGTAGGCATCGGGTGTGAGGAGACTATCCCACCAACTTCAATCTGACAATTTGCAAAGAAACACCCTGCAAAACAAAACGAAAAAGACAGGAAACAAAAAACCACTGCACCACCAAACTGAGAAAATGAAAGACAGTGGTGATTAATTTTGCTTTGTACAGATTGGTTAATGAAAAACAAAAAAAACACTGTACCATCCTTGGAGGAAGAGACATCACAAGGACTGCGAGTTTTAAGGTTAGGACAAGACAAGTCAACAGACTCATCCTCAACCATGTAAAAAATATGCTTCTGGTTTTGGGATTGGTGGAATGGAAGAACTAGGGGTCTTCACTGAATCAATTTAATCCCTACACAACAGATAAATCACCAATAACTGCTCCCAACAGCCAAAACTGCGATGCAATCGCCACACTGCTTCTTCGATGATATCCGTCAGTAAAACATCGTCCTTGCCACCGTAATTGATAAACTTATAAGCAAGCAAACAGGAAACTAAAAGTAGCACAAACTCAACACAACGAACAGGAAACAAACAAAATCTTCGACAGAAAATCTGTGACGGCGTAAATGCAAAATAGAACAACCAGATGGAGCAAAACCATCGACAGTAAAGCCGTGAAGGATAATGTAGACGAATGTCAAAAGTAAATGGTGGCAAAATAAGGACAATGAGTTTTAACAAGAGACGAGACAGTTTAAAGCTTGTTAGCAGAAGAGGCCTCATGATACATTTCAGTTTATCATTATCTCATCGAAATGAGATCATCAAGCGATGTAGGCAAAATATGTTTAAATCATCATTGGCCTCACCTAATATATAACAAAAACATTGATTGTGATTTTCTTTTGAAGATAAAATAAAACCTGAAAAGAGGAAAAGAAAAGATGCCTCGAAGAGTTAGAAAATAATTCATTGGAAAAGATGGACATGCAAAGCTTTGATCGAATGGAGAAGCACTGCATTTCCGATCATCTCTGAGGTTTTCTTCAAACAAAAACAGAAACAGATGCGATGTGATTCTATGAATGGGAAGAGGAAATGGCAGCTTTTTGTTATTCTTATGTATACACTTTAATTTCTATGTTGGGTGGTTATCAAATTTATATGAAGGGTTTAGGGAGGCGGAACACTTCAATTTGGCAACTTCACAGCAAAAGCTAAAAATACTTTTCTGTGTTTATGCTTGCACAACACACAATACTGCTGAGAATTTGTATTCTCTTGTTTCATATCCAATTCGGACTATTCTTTGTTTAATTAATTATTTATTTGGTCAAATCCAGCTTTCAACAAAAGACCCAAAAGCTGGGGAGACACAACAGAGGAGAAACCAAAAGCAAGGAAAACAAACGTGGTACACCAAGGCTAACCACGTAGCCCAGAAAACTACAAACCATGACACAAGCAAAGCAAAAGCACTAACTTGGTGGCCCAGGCTGGCCATCTCGGGAGAGAACAAGCACTGAGAAGCCCATCTAAGATGCCTCACCCGCAAATCCTCACCCACCGTAGCCAATCTTTACCCACTTTCAAATTAAACACATGTTGGACATAAATAAATCAACAAAGTTTTAACATATTGGTCAACATTTCAGTTTTAATTGATTGGGCCGTAAGACTATTCTACCCAAAATTGAAGCAACATGTGTACAATTCGGACTTTACGGAAATTTCAACTTTTCTATATTGTGGAAGGGCCACAAGCTTATTTTATTACCCAATTTTTACTAAACCTGTCCAATGCAAACCCAAATACATAATAGTTTGTTGAATTTTTTAGGGGCAAGGCCACTACAAGCTTTGGCGTAGCTCCGTCACTGATTGTGAGTGTTGACTTGAGCTATCCTAATTAATAAGGAAGATTTATTTTCGTGATTAATTAGGAGACTTACGTCCTTATTTTATATAGCTGACATATCCTTGTATAATTGGGAGACATTTTCCTAATTAATTACTGTATCTATTTCCTTGTAAAGTACTTATGTAAACTCCTATATATACTTTCTTATGGAGAAGAATACAATTAACCTAAAGTATTCAAATCATATTCATATTTTAGCATGGTATCAGAGCAATCAATCATAGGTTGTCTCTAATCCCTCAAATACCCTCAAATTCAAACTCAATCCCTAAATCAAATTCATACATCAAAATTTTCAAATCAAATTCCTTAAATTCTCAAATCAACTCCTTAACGACAAACATACTTCCATTGTGATGTCAGGACCTCCTACGATTCACTTCCTCTTTGTAGACTCAGAGAAGCATGCGGTCACTCCTGCTGAACTAGTTACCCGGGCTCATGCTTCTATCGCCACCACCAAAAGTTCTACTTTTTCATACGTCTTCTTTAAAGCCCACATGGATTATTGACTTGGGTGCTATGAATTACATGACATTTGATCATGGCCAACTTATTAGTCGCAAACCAATCACTCAGTTGGTGGTGTCTAATGCTAATGGTATCCCATCCCCTGGAGTTGGGGAGGGCTCTCTATCTCTCTCTAACTCCATGCATCAAGATTTTGTATTGCTTGTTCCATCCTTGGACTATTACTTGTTGTCTATTGCACAACTTATTACTATTTTGGGGTGTACTGTAATATTTTGGCCAAATCATTGTGTTTTTCAGGACATCCTCAGCGGGAAGACGATTGGTTGTGGTACTAGGCAGAGCAAACTCTACTACTTGGATTGGGCATTGGATAGTGAGACCAAGGTTGGTCAAGCTTTTACAACAAGTAAAGCTAATTCTAAAAGGCAAAGAATAAAGTTTGGTTATGGCATAAACATCTTGGGCATGTCTCGATTTGGTTATCTGAAGAAGTTGTTTCTATCATTACTTTCCAGTTTTCAGTGTTATACATATGAATTGGCTAAGAGCCATCGTGTTCCATTCCTATTAAGCACAAATAAAAGTTTGATTCCCTTCTCTCTTATTCATTATAATGTTTGGGTGCTTGCTCAAATCACTACTCCGGCTAGAGCTCGATGGTTTGCCACTTTTATTAATGACTTGCACCCGAATGACCTGGGTTTCCCTTCTCAAAACCAAAGGGGAAGTCAGTTTAACATTTTAATAGTTCCATAAAATGGTGGCGACTTAGTTTCATGCCCAAATACTTCACCACTATCTCTAAACACCTTTCACCCCAAACCCTGAACTATAGATTTTCGACTATGTTGTATTTGTACACTTCTATGATTACCAATACAACAAGTTCGGATCCCCATTCAAAAAAGTGTGTTTTTATTAGCTATGCCTCTCATTAGAAAGACTACCGATGTTATTACCTTCCAAGTTAGAAGGTCTATACCTCCATGGATGTAGTGTTTAGGGAACAAGACGTATATTTTTTAGAAGCACAAGAGGAGAATCTAGAACCAAACACCCCAAATTTTCTGGACTTTTTCACAACATAAGAGATTCAACATCAAATCGATTGGTCGCCCTTCCACAACGATCGATCGCCCCTCTTTATTTCTTCACAAGATGAGCCACTGTGTCAAAACGATCGGTCGCTCTACCCAAAAGACTAGTCGCTTTGTCCTCCTTTGCCGAACATTAAGCCTTTGTCATTAGTGAAAAACAACCAGTCAACTTTATGTTGCCAAAATCAAAAAGAGGAAGTTGAACTGTTTTAAGAGATTTTGCCCACTCAGAACCAGCCTTTAGCTCTAGTACCACACCAATCATCTTTTGAGGAAGCCATTCAGGTAAAATATCTCCCCTGAAATTGATAACACTAATGAAATATACCATAACGATTTGATTTCAGAAAGCATAAAGGATACAGATACCCTATATATTAGCTTCCAGGCAGGAAGAACCGTGGTAAACCTCGAGTATAGTATGACATAGATCTTAAAGTCCAAGGGAAATACTCCATCAATAATTATATAGCTCTAAGCAGATTAGCAGAGTCACGTGTACACTTTGTGAAGCAGTTGACCAATATATCTATCCCAAATAGTGTGAATGAAGCACTAGGTCCATGAATAATTGTGGATACACTCAAAGTAATTCAGACCGTATCCTGTTCTTGAAGAGTGATGGAGAAAAAATAACTGCATTAATTGTTTATGTAGATGAGATGGTCGTAACTGGGAACAATACAAGAGAGCAACATAAGCTACAAAAGTATTTATCTTAGGAATTTGAGATGAAGGATTTAGGTACTCTGAAATACTTCCTTGGAATTAAAGTAGCAATGTCAAAAAGGGATATATTTCTATATTAAAGGAAGTATGTGATGGATCTACTCATTGAAATAGGAATGCTTGGATGTAAGCTTACTGACACACCCATTGAGATGAATCACAAGTTGTGTGAAAATATGGACCGGGTGCTTACCAATAAAACTAAGTTAATACAACCTCCTATATCGGCCAAAGACTCCAATAAAATCCCAGGCTTTAGCAGATTTTGTCGTATAATTCACTCTATCGGCTGAAGAAGAGAAATTGGTTAACAAAAACAAGGAAAGTTTGAGAGCAGATAAGACCTTCTTTGCCAAACCTGACTTACCCAGACACGTGGCAGTTGCACTTAGATTGAGTGTCGAACCAAAATGGAGCTAGAACAGGCGTCATCATAATCACCCCGAATAGAACCCTATTGGAGCAAACTGCCAAGCTTGGCTTCCCAGCTCAAACAACGACGTAGAGTACGAGGCATTGCTTGCTGACTTTTGCTCGACAAATGAGCCATCAATCAATAAGTTGGTCATTTACTTAGATTCCCAGCTCAACACAAATTAAGCGTCAAGAGAATACATGACGAAGCACCCAAGGATGACTTATACCTTGACGAAGTCCAGGAGCTGTTGATGGCAGTTCCTACCTTCACCATCCAATAGGTGCCCCAGGAGAGAATGTGCACACAGGACGCACTGGCAAGCCTAGGATCAGCACTAGATACCCAGTTCAGATACTCCATCCCAGTTGAATACCTTGACTGACCAACCATTGAAAAGATAGAGTAGCCGGACTTGATGCAAATTGATGAGGATCCTAGCTGGCAAGATCCCATCATGACTACCTAGTGAACGAAAACTTGTCAAAAGACAAATATGAGACTAGAAAAATCAAGCAGAAAGCTATGAAATACTACACGATTGGCGACTTGATCGATTTCAAGAGGCCTCGCATCGACGTGGCCCATGAGGTAGGCCTTGATAACGCATTTTAAAAGGCTAGAAAGCAAAGAGGTGTTGGACCAGTGGGTGGACCTAATATTTTTAATATTTTTGTGCGCTCCATCTCTATTGGAGAGGAGCTAAATATAATTGGACTACAATTACACAAGGTGGACTAAATATAATTGAAGGACTAAAAAGACAAAACTGCAATTTTTTTATTTTAAAAAAAGCCAAACAACATAATTCACAAAGTAGAATCATTGCCCCTCGCAATTACAAGTGTACAACTATGTCGTCTTCTTTTTGGCTTGAGTTTCCAACATGCTCTCCGTCTGTAGAAGACCTTGACTATCATAACCCTGACAGAGACACCCAAGTCTTTCTACTGGGTCTTGGTCTGAATCAAAAAACACCAACACCTCACTGCAACTACAGCAACCTCTTTCTTTTTCCTACTCTGATCAGGTGGTGCTGAGGGAGCATTCAGTTTGGGTACAGAGCCAACCAAATGGCAGGTAAGGAAGTGTCACCACTAGCACAAGTCAATCCAATTGACAAGGAAGCCTTCAAGTTGGGGTTCGTTGGGGCTGGTAACTTGGCATCAAGTATTGCAACCGGATTGGTCAAGCAGGGGATACTACCAGCTTCAAGAATTTTCACTGCACACCGGAACCCGGAAAGCAGGGTGGATTTTACATCCATGGGAATTAAGGTTTTCCCGAAAAATCATCAGGTACATGTATGGTCATAGTCAAAGTCAATGCATTTATAATATCATGGAACATATGTATAAAGCCAATTTTCCATTATGGGCTATTGCAAAAATCGAACATTTAACGCAGACTGTTGGCCACGGCAGCGAGGCTGTCAGTTTCTTGTGTTAGTTGTTAATTGGGTTCGTTTCTTGGTTGCTGGCCTTGTTGCTGAATTTGGTTGGGGCTGTCCCATTCTTTGTAGCTGGTTCGTTGTTTTCATTTTCAATATATTCATTGATTTACCCAATAAAAATTGAACTTTTATTTGTTGTTATTCGCTGAATGTGGCACAAATGAAAAACAAATAGATTTAGGAGATGGGTTGTAAAGCCAGAACAATTACAAGGGAACTGCAGAACAGCAATTACAAAGGGACTGTAAAAAAAACCCTACACAGTAGCTCTAACGGAAAAGGAAGATAGTTTCGCGTGGCAGTTTTCGCTGTACGAATATGTTTTACGGATTATGCGTCCAAATATTTGCAAATGTTTCTATTTTTCATTATTGTGATATTGCTATATATTTGTTTGCTGGAAAGGAAAAGAAGGCGAATATGTAGTTTCAATGTACTAAATCCAGTCATGTTCACCTACATTGCTGCAAGAGACAAGAAGCACCCTATTCTTCAATTGCTGGACAAAACAAATTATTTACTCATATATTAACAAACTTGGATTTAATTAGTTTTTGTACTGCTTCCACGTTATTATATTACTCTTATAGTTCCCCTTTTCCTTTCTCTTTTTTCTTTTCCATTAATATCATGGACAGGTAGTTGAAGAGTGCGATGTAATCATTTTCGCAGTGAAACCTCAAATACGTACGCCTTCTTTCCCTTGGTTTTCTTTTCCCGTCCATATTTGAATATGAAATAATTTGACATGCATTCTTATTAACGCTCTGTTGATCACTGATAATCCTTATTAAGTTTTATCTTTTTTTATCATAAACTGGATTGTTGGATATGCAGTTAAGGAAGTAATCTTGGACTTACAGCCACTACTTTCACGAAATAAACTTCTTCTGTCACTTGCTGTGGGACATAAATTGCAATCTCTACAGGTTTGTATAGATGACTGCCATATGAAATTGACGACTTGTTGCATAAGTGCTTAATAATAGAATCTCAATAATGTTAAAGGGTGACGACTGAACTTCTCAACCAATTCATTACAAAATGATGATTTCTTAGGTTCATGTCCTCTGACTCTGGATTCACACTCTTAGCCGATCATTGAGTCTCAACTGTAAGACATGCTCAAAGCATATTGTGATATTTAGACAATTCCGGTCCGGTTAAAATTCATCTTCCCAGTTGATTCTGTGTAGATGTTATCATCAATCACAATGTGGTCTGTCTACTTTGCCAGTTGCTGTACAGGTTTTATGGAATATCTTCCAGCAACTTAATACTGAAAAACATATGCATTTTATCTATGATATGAAGGTTAAGAGTTGTTTTTCATTCAATACAGGCTGATTTTCACTTTGATAGTAAACATTATTCATTATTATGGAGTTATGCAGACTCTCAACATTATTCATTAGGTCGCTCGTGAATACTCTCTGGAAGATTTCAGTTATCTGTTACACTGTTACAATTTATTCTTTTGAACTGGTACTGTTACAATTCGAAAGTCCTGTTTCCTTGACCAATTCCAAAAATACCTTAGTTATCAAATCTATTATGTTCGTGTTGAAGTGTCGTTTTGGTTTACTTTTACTAAGGTAAGGATGAATCAAATATCTAGTGAGTAAAAGCGGTGGTCATCATAGACTGAAAAGTAAGCCAAATTAGATAGAATCATGATTGCTTACAAATTTTCTTATGTTCTATCCATTACCAGAAAAAAACAATACTTCAATGCTAACATTTCTACTCTTTCCTCTGTGTCCTTGAGCTATCTGCTGGTAGCGTTACTGTGATATGCTTGAAAAAGTTTTCGAAGATTATTAATTTACAGTCAAGTTCCTGAACTTTCATATTTTTAGTACTTATTTGTTCAAAGCTTCTATTCAGGAATGGGTCGGTCATGGTCGATTTGTTAGAGTAATCCCTAGTACCACTTCTATCATTGGTGAGGCAACTACAGGTAACAACTAATTCCTTGTTCTCACATTTATTGTGTTATACTGGAAGAAATGCTTTCTACATCTGAATTATTTGACTTCACTGCTGTTTGGCCATGTTTGGGACTGTGATTAACTGGATTATGTGCTAGGATTGGATTGCACTGGATTGCATTTGATTGGAGAGGATAGCTAGTCCAATCCTATGTTTGACAATGACGGAGAACTAATATACTTAAATTAAACAGTTATGCACTTGGGAGAAGCTGCAACAGAAAACGATGGAGAGCTAATAGCAGATCTATTTGGAGCTGTAGGCAAGGTGTGGAAAATGGATGAGAAATTGTCTGATGCTGCTGGTGCTGTTGGGTATGTACATGCCTTTGCTGTCATCGAAGATAAACATAATCACTCATGTAAACTGGGTAGCATATTGTTGCTGCTGCTGTATCATTCCTGTTCTAAATCAAAAGATAAAACATAATCACACTTGTAAACTAGGAAGTATCTGGTTACTGCTTATGTATATCATTAGAGTTTGGAAATGCACCTCCTCTTGCATTTACACATCATTCTGTATGCACATATGTTCAGCTGTCAACAAATATTTAGAGGTACATTTGACAAGCTCTTCTGTTTATTTCTATGGGCACTTTATGTACTACTAGACACCATAGATGTGTCCTCTCGCATATGCTTCTCTTTCAATTTTCAAAAAAGAAAAATACATCAATAGCCGTTCACCATAGTTAGTGGCTTTTTGTTTGGATAATTTTGCAGCGGTTCTGGTACAGCATTTGTATATATAGCAATAGAAGCTATGGCTGATGGAGGTGTAGCCGCAGGCTTACCACGAGAAATTGCTTTGAGTATTGCTGCTCAAACTGTAAGTGGAAACTTTTAAGTATATCTTAAGAATCTAGTGGTGTGTATTGTAAGCTATAACGTTATATATATCTAGACACTCCATTATCTTTCTCCAAGATTTGTCTATCTTGGGTACTCGATATGTGCTTCTGAAAACAATTCAAGGCCTTAAATGAGATAGCTAAAAAGCTCAGAGTTCTACTTTGGATTCACAGGACACACATTCTAGTGAGGGGTTATACACGTACGGATTTTTCACGGTCTATTTAGAAAGTGACTTTTAGCAAAGAATAGCTTCTGTTTCATTCTTCAGCCATTTCCAGCTTCTTTTTCTTGAGTTAATAATGCAGGCATTTGATAGGTTTAGATGCACAAATATCTAAGTGATCAGAACATCATTTTTTAAGAAAGGAAGTTGATTGAACTTTGAGAGTGTTTCCAAACATTTTGGATGATCATAATTTTAACGGTATATAAGATGTTCTTATAGAACAGAGTAATGATTCTACTCATGAATTTTAAAATGGACTCTGTATATCGTGGGTGAATGGGTATGCTGGTGTATTTGTGGTCTGAAATTCCTTTCGATGATTCTTTCCATGCTTCCATTTATCAAGAATGCTCCAAGTTCCTTCTTGCTCTATAGATCAATAACCTCACACAGGCTCATGATATGCCATGCTTTTACCTGGCAATTATATTCTCTAGGAACCTGGTCCTCATGTTATGAACAATTCTAGGCCTCTGATTTATTTCTTTTCCTTTCTGTCTCTCTTGTTCTGCTGAAGTTCTATGGAGCAGCTGCCATGGTAATGAAAACAGGAAAACATCCAGGTCAGCTGAAAGACCAAGTTGCTTCACCAGGAGGAACCACCATTGCTGGGATTCATGAGCTTGAGAAGGGTGCTTTTCGCGCAAGCATGATGAATGCGGTTGTTGCTACTACCAAGCGTAGCCATGAGATGGGCAAATGACTTGGCTTTCCATGCGTAAATTACCCTTAGTAGGGTTGGTTATGCTTATGACAACGACATCAGAAAGTTACTCCAAATAAAAGACCGGCCATTCCAGCCAATTTGTACCATGTTGCTCATGGTATGATTCTTCTGCATTGTGTTGAAGTGGATTCTACTTCCAGTTTATGAATGTACATTTGACTGCTATGTAAAATAAACGGTTTCTACTTTGGTAAAGTTGATTCTCTTAGCGTAAATTTTACTAAAATAACTCTCGATCTTCTACTCAGATACCGCGTTAAAATTAGTGTTAAAATAGACTATCGATCTCAAAATTTTGAAAATGAATTAAAATGCGTAAATTTTATATTGTGAGTCAAAGGCTTCGAATACTTAATTTGGGACATTTATGTTCCCAACACGTAGTGTGGCTGGCCGGAACAGATTATGTTAGGCAGGCAATCTTGTTTGTGGCTGGAACAGATTATGTTAGGTATATCTTGGAGTACATGTGGCCAAATTGGGGTATAGGATATTTTTAGGCTTGAAAGTTTGTTGGTTCCATATTTTAAACTGTTCAGATGTGGATCAATAATTTTTGTATATTATTTTAATGTTAACCAATGAAAAAGTGGTTATTTTAATATTATTTTAGTCTCTGCGTCAATCTAACACACAAATCATCGCTATTTTGTAAAGGGGTACTTAGAACATTAGGTTTTTCTTATAAGTCATTTGTTTTCTCATGACATCCGTTAATCAACATGACATCGATTTAGCGTTTATGTAACAGAAAGATGGGTTCATCAAGTGCTACGTCAAAAAATAGAAATGTGGGGGGTTGGAAGGTTGCAGTAAGAAAGAGACAGAGAGAGGGTGCAGCAGCATGAAGAGAAAGTGGAAAAGAGGGGGGTTGGTCTGATTCTTCAATTTTGAGGTTTTTTTTTATTTTTTATTATTTTTTATACTAAAGATAATTCTAGTTTTATACTATAGAATTTTATTCTATTTTTTAAATGATATTCTTTTAGATGATTAAAAAATACTTTTTAAAAATAATATACGTACTAATTTTTTTTTTTAGGTTGGGTTGAGGTTTTTTTTATTTTTTATTATTTTTTATACTAAAGATAATTCTAGTTTTATACTATAGAATTTTATTCTATTTTTTAAATGATATTCTTTTAGATGATTAAAAAATACTTTTTAAAAATAATATACGTACTAATTTTTTTTTTTAAACTCACATATTGATTACATAATGTTGTATTAAAAAAACATAATGCATTTTAATTAAAGTTACATACATATTCACTGTTTTTGTCATTTTTACATACCTGCTAGCGCGTTTTCACTTTTTTTGTTCTTCTAAAAACAATTTTCAACTAAGCTACCAGACAAGTTTTTGTTCTCTGAAATGTATTTTCATTTTCTCGTTTTCATTATATGAAAACATTCTCTGAAAATGCTCTCTGAAAACATTACCGGACAGGCCACCGGGCAGTTTTTATCAAATTTAAAAAGTTATGCACCAATTGATCTCAAATCAGAGGGATGCAAAGCTTGTCGTAGTCTGACACGTGTCATTCAATGCAACCCGACCCATCAATTCCTTTGTTCGGGTCAGATGACCCGAATTTTATTCAAACAAACCAGTCATGATAAAAGCGGCACTGCCGCGCTGCTGACTGAGACTACTCCTCCCTCACTTCTGTTTCTGCGGTACTTTAAGAAAACAAAAACAAACTGAATCTGACTCTGATACGACGTCGCATTTAGCCATGGAGGCGTTACCCATCCCCACGGACACGTTCAAGCTAGGGTTCATCGGAGCAGGTAAAATGGCGGAGAGCATCGCCAGAGGGATCGTCCGATCGGGCGTTCTGCCTCCAAATCGCATCTCTACGTTCCACGCTAACCCCATTCGACGCCAAGCCTTCGAGTCCCTCGGCGTCGAGCTCTTCCACAAAAACAGCGACGTTTGGCCCTCTCTCCCTTCTTTTCTTTGTGTATCTGTCTGTATCTTTTGTGATGAATAATTTGAGTTGCATTTCTTCTATGGTGATTACAGGTGGTGGAAGAGAGTGATATCGTTATTTTCTCTGTCAAACCTCAAGTTGGTATTTACACTTTTCCATTATCTCTCAATTTCTCAAAGATATTGTATTTACATATTATATATGTAATATAATTTTTTATATATTTCTTATCATTTGCTCTTGCTTCTTGTATGATTGAAATGTATCTTGATTTTAGAGATATGGGAATGAATTTTAGGTGGTGATTTTGTGGATGTTTACTAGATAATGATGTTGTTGTGCCTTTACATTTGTGCAGTTAAAGATGTAGTTTTGCAGTTGAGGCCACTTCTTTCCAAAAAGAAGCTGCTAGTTTCAATTGCTGCTGGAGTCAAATTGAAAGATCTGCAGGTCTCTCAGTTACAACTCTTCTTGCTTTTTATCTAAATTGACTATTTGTTTTTTTGGTCAACTATCTAAATTGACTATAGTCTATATGGATTGGCCAAAACACTGTGTATTTTATTCATGAACCTCTAACTTCCAGTTTATCATTTTGAGGGAGTTCTTTTCAGTTTCTACGAAAAGGTTATGTTCTGAACATATTACTTGCGTTAATTGATTTAAGTATTGTACACAGTGGAGCGAAAAGTTTATATTGGTGTGTGCTAAGCTATATATATATAAACAAACTCTACTCTTAAGTACTGCATAGATATTTTCTTTTTTTAAGGAATCTGTATGGAAATACTATTAATAAGAAAGAAAGGATTCACGTAGCCATAGGACACAAACAGAAAAAGACAACAGGAAATAATATGCAATGCAAATGTACGTAAGAGTTGGAGTGAACAGGTTATATATGTTTCAAAGAAGAAAAATTATGTGTATAATTTTTTTTTTTTACACATTAGCCCACCCACATTTGCATGCCTCTCCCTTTCCCTTCCCACAAAATTAGTTCCACTCCTTTACCATTCCACACTGAGCAACTCTTTTTCATCTTTCACTTTCCTTTTGCCTTTCTCTAAAGAATGACAGAGAGTAGACAGAGAGTAGGGAATTAACTTTTGTGAAGGTAAAAGGGAGGATAGAGGGCTGGTAAACAAGCACATGTTACTGTTAACCAAGTTTTGTAAGAAAGTAGAATTATATTTACTATTTAGGGGAAATTTGAAGTCCTCAGTGTTTGGTCCGCTATATAGAGGATGAAAGGAGTACTAAGTTAATAAAAGAACAAACAATTTGATGAACTGAATGAGCAATATAGCATGTTATCACCTGAGCATTCATTCTTGAATTTCAGAGTCTGGTCACTTGTAGTGCTCCCCTTGTTTCTCCTGTCTATAAGGAAATATGACAGTAACTTTGAAAAGGTCCTTTAGTGTAAATGAAGAACAACGGGTGTTGCAAATCAATATCTGTAGTCAACAGTCTAATTATGATTATCCCCATTGATGAATGTGCCAGCCACCAGAAAGAATATGATGCTGTTCATGACAATAATAGTGCTGATACTGAAGTTTGAGAGATGTTGACAATGCAGTTTTCTCCTTGCACAAAATCAATTATTTACCCACAGTTACAACATTTAGCCATTGGTAAATTTAGCCAGTTCTCACCCTTCAAAATTGTGACAACATAGTAACAAAAATTTAAGTTTCTTAACCATTTTATTTTCGAAAAGTAATCTTGGGCAGCTTCAGTAATTTGGGGTTACTAGTTTTATGATTGCCGGAACACAGTATACTTTGTTTGGACCAGCATCTCTTGATAATAACCATAGTTACTGGACTGCATGCTCTTAATACCAGGGAAGCCTAATCCTGGAAATGACTTTTTAGCATCAAATTTGTTTAACATAAATAATTTTATTATTCTATACGTTAATCATAAGATTAAGTGTGATAGCTTCTATAGTTTGTGCGCACTATCTCTTCCTGTTTGTTGATCCCCATGCTCTAAGTCCTTTGATTCCTACCACTGTACAAGTATATTCTTTTTCTTTTTTTGGTCTTTCATGCATGTAGTTCTATTTTAAACTTTAATGTATAACTTTTGAGTTCTTAATGTTATTGAAAATAAAAGGTTGAGACACCTTCAGGTTTTTTTGTTTAATCTATTAACAGAATCATTCTATCTACCTTAGGAGTGGGCTGGTAACAGCCGATTTATTAGGGTAATGCCAAACACTCCTTCTGCTGTTGGTGAGGCAGCATCAGGTACTTCTGTTATCCTTTCAATGGTTTATTCCTTGACTTAGAATAAAAACAAATAATGTCGGGTATACCATTATTTTTAATGTATTTGCAAACTGGCTTGGCACTGTTTTTTGCATTGTGAACCAAATTGTTATTTACTTAAGTGAATATTTTCGGTACGAAACTTACAATGAGGTGCTCCATGCAAATTTTCAGTTTAAAAAGTAAATTAATAGGTTTGGAGGATTTTTAAAACTAATATTCTTTTATGAAGCCATTTTTAAAGCAATATTTACTAAACTTCATGTTATACTTCTGCTGCCTATAGAAATAATAACTAGCAGCATTTGGCGTATTACACAAAAGTACTGTTTTTTTTTTTTTTTTTTCCATATTAGTTTGCATAAAAGTTGGGAATATGACAGGTGGCCACCCTAGATCATGCTAGTATGACATGTTACAGTGGTGACAAGACTTGCAAAATGCTGTTTGTGGTAGTGCATTGGATTGATTGACATGTTGCTAGTATGGAATAAGTCTTACATACGTTTTAACTCTTGAAGTTTTCTGCTCGCTCATATTTGCATTTTTCTTTGTTTATTTTTCATATTGCTTTTAATTTGGTACTCCAAATTTGTATGAGTAGAATGAAAATGGTCATGCCTCTAATCCTCTGGTCACACAGTTATGAGCTTGGGAGTAGGTGCAACAGAACAAGATGGAGACCTAATAGCTAAATTATTTGGATCAGTAGGAAAGACGTGGAAAGCTGATGAAAGATTGTTTGATGCAGTTACTGGCGTTAGGTATGTGACTTTGTGTTGCAATGAAAAATGTTGCTGTTCATTCTCCACTGCAGAATATCTTTTACTTATCTCTTGTTGCAATCAGAGATCTTTCTTTCAAATATATCCTTAGTGTATCTTCCAAAGAGGTTCCTAGGTTTGTTAATCATGCATTTTCATCCCAATAATTGTAATAATTTTAGATATGAAGTCATAGATTCTGATTTTATTGATACCTTTTATAAACACAGTGGCAGTGGTCCTGCATATATATATTTGGCGATAGAGGCTTTGGCAGATGGAGGAGTTGCTGCAGGTCTACCTCGAGAACTTGCACTGGGTCTAGCATCTCAAACTGTAAGTCTGCTTATATTGCATGGTGTTTTAGTACTCAACCAGTCATGTGACATCATCACACCATCGTGTATTTGTGTCTATTTGTCACAAATTGTAACAATGTAGGTCTAGATCTCCTTAAAAGAGACATTGCATAAAATATATGAAAGTAGATAATCCCTTTACTTTTAAAATTTAAACCTTCACCAACAAGAAAAAGTATTTAAAGAACTGAAATAGTTTCTAACTCTCAACTGCCTTCGGATTGATTTTGGTGGCATGAACATCCGAAACACATTTTAAAAAATCCCTTTCTTTTCAATGTCAAGAGTTCATATTGTATTTGCTGGCTGTTCATAATGTATCGTCACGTTGGTTTATTTTTTCTTCAATTCCATATTGTGAGGATAACCAATTCTTTGCTTCCCTTTGCAGGTATTAGGAGCAGCATCTATGGTTACTAGTACTGGGAAGCATCCAGGTCAGCTAAAGGATGATGTAACATCACCTGCTGGAACTACTATTGCTGGCATTCATGAGCTGGAGAAGGGCGGGTTTCGTGGAATATTGATGAATGCAGTCCTCGCTGCTGCCAGACGCAGCCGAGAATTTTCGCAGAGCCAGTGACAGTGATATTCTTATATCAGATGAGCTTTTGGCCCCTCCTTTTCATAACGCAGGGGATAGAAATCATTTCCAGAGAATATTATAGATTCTTATATATTGTCCCTTGCTACAATATGTTTAATTAGAGTTTGATTGAAATACTGTTTTCAAGATTGGACTACAGGTAGAATGAGCTTAGCTAGCAATAATAATAAAAATTTCTTGATTTTATGTTCGTTAACAAAACATTGGTGCAATTCCAAGCCCAATGCTGTCAACGGAGGCTCCTCATGAAATGCTTTTAACGATAAAGAACACAAATCAAAAGATATGTGTTTGTGCAAATAATCTCACGGGAGAATATTCACTTCTAGATCCTTGGGCCTGTAATCTTCTCTCTCTTCCTCGATTCATGTAAAAAAGACCGGAGTAGATAGTTTGATTGAATCTAGGTGTGTTGGCCAAAGGCAATTTGATGCATAAGTTAGTTCGATTGAATCTAGGTGAAACAATAGCTAAAAAAGGGTATGAAGATTTCTCTAGGGTGAGAATCAGGTGGCCGAAGTTGTGTGATGACCGGAGTCGTGTGGAGAAAATATGGAGAGCGAGCACTGTGGGCGGCGGCAATAGAGTTGCCGCTGACTATGAGAGAGAGGGAAGAGAGATCTTGAGTATTTTTTGCCCTATTGGGAACCCAACTCCAAGAGAAGTCCAAAGCCTACTCCAATTGGGAACCCAATCTGCAAAAGGATACCAACTCACAAAAGAAAACCTAGACACAGTTGGAGAGCCCGAAAAAGAATTTCATCTCCTACATGTCACACAAGTGCTATGCAGAAGTTGGGAGGGCATTTGTGGGAGCAAATATTTTCGTCTCCAATTGTGGCACGCCATGTGGATGTTCTAAGGGGCTAAAACATATACTACTTTAATTTCTGTTTCAAAAATAGAAAATTTTGTATCTAACTGTTCCAAGCTAGACACAGATCTATGAATAGAAAATGTTGTGCGAGTATCACATATTTATGTGGAACTTGATAATTAAAATTTTCTTGGGACCAAATTGTGAATCTGATGTCATTGAATGAGACTGGATGTTAGTTTGCATTTTTGGTCTGGAGGTGTCAGGGAATCCTGGAGCTCAGACATCCTTCACGGCTGAATACAAGAGTGGAGCGGCCGGGTTCAAGTTAGAAGGTCCTAAATATTGAATTTTGGGAATAGAGTGTGATACGTGTGTGATAATATGAATTTTTATTTTTTTTTGGTTGAAATGTGATAATATAGAATTGGTGATTGAAAAAGAAGGGTAATATATGTATATATAAATAACGAAAACAAAAACTTAAAACATAAAACAAATTGACTATCAAACTAGCCCTTAACATATGAATCCTCCATGAGTATTTGTCTCCTCATTCTCACATGTATCACATTTATTCTTGTTATAGGAAGATATTACTTTGTTACCTCACATGAAAAAAAGTCATCGTATATGCCAAACGTGAAATGAAGGTAAATTGAAATACAAAGTTTTGCAAAATATATATACCAAGCTTAGAAAGGCTCCAAAGATAATACCAAGCTTCCTTGCCGACAAAGTGCTTATTTACTGTTACGCACGTTCCTCCTCTGAATACCTATATTCTATATTTTTGCTGATCGGTCGAGTCATATTATATAGAGAGAACTATCTTGCCTAAATGAACTATGAAAATAAAGAGCCCAAAAGGAAGACAAATTAAAAAGCGTCATATTTATATATGTATATATTAGAAAAGTTGGGGGCCAAGGCTTCTCCTCCTCCTGCCTTAAGGGGGTCTCTGCCATCGGGTATACATTGAAATATATTTCTCACGTGTATCATATTTATTCTTGTCACTTATTGGAAGATCTTACTAATTTGTTACCTCAAATCAAAAGTCATCCTATATTCCAAACTTGAAATGAAGTTAAGTGAAATCCAAAGGTTTTGCAAACTTTTTATATACCAAGCTTAAAGGCTCCAAATATAATACGAAGCTTCCTTGCCAGTAAAGTGCTTATTAAATAAATGTTATGTTCTTCCTCTGAGTACCAATAATATTCCTAACGCTTAAGTTTATTTTTGCTGATCGGTTGAGTCATATTATATAGAGAGAACTACCTTACTTTTAAGATAGGAACTTTGAAATTACCAAAGGAAGACAAATTAGGAAGCGAAATTTGCTTCCAATCACCAGAGCAATAAAATGCCTGATTCTGTAGAGTATTAAAAGCCAGACGCAGATGTATGAGTAGGAGATGTTGTGCGTGTTGTGAATTAAAACCAACTCACTCCCCTTTAGACCTTGTTGTTAATGGACTTTGGACAAAACTCAATGATGGATGAATTTTACACACACACAGAAAATAAATCAAGCACAAATGACACAAGTGTTTATAGAGGTTCAGCAATTTATTTACATCCTCTTTGATCATCCCCTTGAGAAATTTCACTAATGAAGATAGGTTACAACTTTGGTTTTCACAGAAACCCCCTTAGAACACTACCCTCACAATCTATTTCTCTCTCACCCTTGCTCACACCTTGATACACTTGAGAATTCTTTCTTTTACTTGACTCACTAGTTTCCAGCTACTTCTCTTCCAACTCTCTCTAACTCAATTTGCAGACTTGCTCCCTCTTTCCTTTAATACATAACCCTCTAGACTTGAGAGGAGGCACTTGCTTTGTCTCCCACGTTCTGCCCTTGAATATCTGACATGGACCACAGGTTAGGCCAGCCATAAGCTATATATGGATGGCTACATGTCCAGCCACCCTATATAGAATCATAGGGTAGCTACACCTTGAAACAAGTCTACCAATGTCCTTCAATGCTCCCTCAAACCTCCCAACTGATTTCCAAACTTCCTCTAACTCAGAAGTGACCCATAGAGTCCTTGCAAGTAGGTGGGAGGCGATAGCCCTTGGCGAGAGTCGTAATCGACCGGTCGCTTGAAGCTTGTGACTGGTTGTCAGAAGGTTTTGCTCCAGACTTCGAATATGCCTGAAAACGACCGGTCGCTTGCTTCGTGCGATCGATCGCTTTTAGGCAGACTCTCTTGCGACTGGTCGCTTGAAACGGGCGACCGGTCGCTTCCTGTTCTGTCTCCGAGGCTTGTATCCTTTATGGGAGCCAATTTTCACAACAGTGCGAATATCACATATTTATGTGGAACTTAAAAGATAAAATGGACGTGAATGTAAGTATGGTGAATTTTTGGTCTGGAGGTGTTGAGCATGGTCAAAGGGTCTCGGGCTGAACCTGCGTCCGTAGCTGAATGCATAGAGTTGAGCGGCTGGGTCCATGTCGGAAGGTCCATTATATCAAATTTTGGGACTAGAGTGCGATGCATGTGTGATGATGTAGAATTTGTGAAGGAGCAAGGAGGGCAAAAAGTTAAACTTTTAAAAGTTGTTTTTACAAATCGCCTTTATTTTGAAAACTGTTCTCAAACGTGTTTTCAATTTTCAGTTTTCAAAAAAAGTGAAAAATTAAAACAAATTGGTTATTGAAAGAGCCCTTAAATTATGAGTCCTCCTTCCAATTTGTATGTTAACATGTAGGGAGATTCCCCAATAAATATTTTATGTTAAGAATTGGTTACATACTTTTAATCTTGGTTGTTGGATTGCATTCATTAAATGTGTTGGTAGTCTCTTAAATGCAATCCAACGGCCGAGATTAGAAGTATGTAACCAATCTTTAACTTAAATACTTATTGGAGAATAAAAAATATTAGAAAAAATGGGGGCCAAGGCTTGTCCTGTCTTAAGAGTATGACTCTTCCATGGTGTAAGGGTTGTAATAAATTGTATTTGGCTCTTCTCTTAGATCAAAACCAACGTATATTGATTAGGAGTCTGCATAGTTTTCCAAGCTAGTTTAGGTCTCTTGGTGAAGACAGAATTTATCAAGTGATCTTTACATGTCTTCAGTGCTGCTCAAGGTAAGTCTAATCATGCATTCACTCACGAATCATCATGCATACACTCAAACTAATTCACACGTTCTATATGTTTATTTCATGTGTGATTTGTTTAAAATTGGGAATGTGATGTATTGATCTTTGTGGTTTCTTTGGTCCTTGTGGTTTTGTTTAAGAAAAGGCCAAAGGGAGAGATTGTAAGGATTATATTTTGGCTCTTCTCTTATGACAAAACTAGTGTATTTTGCTGAGGTTTATGTATTGGTTTAAGTATGTTTGAATGCACATGCTAGATTCAAAAGTGTCATCTTTGCAATTCAAAAATCATTGCATACATTCACATGGATTAATACACAGGATTGATACAAGCCTTCAAAATCGTTTTCTATTTCATTATGTATCAATCCATCCCAGTCTGTATCAATCCATGATATTCTGTTTCAATCCACTTTGAGCTGTATCAATTAATATGTTATTAAAATATCTTCAGCTCTTGATTTCATTCGATGAAGACTTCAAATATCTTCTTATATGTTTAAACTTGTTTAAACTATTGTTCTTCTTAAAAAGACCACTTTGGAGTTTAATATCTTTTTATATGGTTTGATATTTTCATATATTAAACTTCTCTTTTATTCCATGGTCCCATGTTCCAACGAGTGTTTTTCTCAAAGCTTGATATTGTCTTCTCCTTTATTCTTCTTGAGTCGTTCACATAAAGATAAATATCTCTATGGCTATGTTGAATATTTTTTAGTCAAAACTTGGCAACTCACAAAGCACATGACACTTTACTATTATTTATCCTTATCCCTTGCCTTGTGTGCTTTGTCTGAATAGCTTGTCTCAAGAATATTTTTAAAACAATTTTATCTCTTTTATTCTTCTTGAAACCGCCCACCTTGAGATCACTTTTAGTTATTCTCTTTCAAAAGCAAAAGTCTTAGATAGACCCCATGTGTTTGTTGACTACATACCATGCGTAGCCTAATGTGTGTTGCTCCTTATTGGACAACAAATATATTGTTTATTAGGATACACTTGCATACTGGTTTTCCAGTATCACTCCCATAGGATATGTGTTTGCTGCTGTCTTGCCCCTTCAGATATTTTAGCAACCAAACAACATTCTTTATATTATATGTGGTTGGGTGAATGATTCTCTTTGCTCAAAATATCCTCTCTTCATCCGAATCAAGTTTCTATATATACTAAGCTAAACCTAAGGAAGACGTTGAGAAGTTCATTTGAACTTGCTTCATTTTTATCAGTTCTTTGAAGAACCATTCATGCTAGACATGTAAAAACAGAAAATCTGCATCTTTGATGCAGACCCGGTTCTAGTTTTTGAAATCATTCTATAACTGCTCTTGAGCATTCAAAAACTGTTTTATTGTTTCAGCCATTGTTAATTGCTTGAGAGTATGAGTATGATTGCATACACATAAAATTCCTCCAAGTATATTCACATTGATTTCGGCTGTGTCTTTTGTTTCATTGTTGTTATGTTGATTTAAACTATATGCTTCAAGTTTATTACTTCTAGTTTAATCATCACAACACTTGGTTTCATTTGTCTAGCTTAATCATTCTTTGTGATTAAGAGAGATGAAAATCTGAAACCACAACTCACTTCATATCATTATACTTTCTGCAACTTGGAGTTTGGTGCTGTTGCAAACCTTGAAGATTTGTCTATTGCAATTGGAGCTGAATGTTCATGCAAAGACTGGAAGAGAACTTGCTGTTGAGAAGTAAAGATTGTGCTTTTCTGGAAGGTTAGATAGTTAGCTGCCTATTGTGTGTAGATGAGCTAATATTGTGCTTTGCTAGAAGGTTAGATAGTTAGCTGCCTACCGAGTGTAGATGGAGCTCAACTCCTTTGTATCTTGTACTTCTCATTGATAGTGGATTCTCTTACTGGCTTGGTCCCCAGCTTTCCCCTTGTTGGGTTTCTGGGTTAACAAATCTTTGTGTTTGTTTATATTCTTGTTGTCATTAGTTGTACTTGCTACATCTGTTCAAATCACATCAGTACACTAACATGGATCAATACGACGTTGCTTGTATTGATCCAAAATCACAAGGGTTTCTGTTTGCATTAATACGCGGTGTCGTTTGTATCAATCCAGTTTCATGCAGTTCAGTTTCAGTTACTTACTGCAGATGCTAAGTATTTAAACACCATAGTTGTGCATGTGTTTTTGTTTCCGCTTTATTAATTCTTAGCTGGGCTTAATTTTTAAAAAGGTAGGTTATTACCATATAGCCTACTTCACCCCCCCTCTGTAGGCTTTTAGAGCCTAGGGCCTATTTTACACATGGGGTCTACACAGAAATATACTTCTCATTTGTATGTATGACATTTATTCTTCTATGAAATTTAAAGTTAAAGTGAAATCGAAAGTTTTGCAATATATATATATATACACACACCAAGTTTAAGTTAAAAAGGGTCCAAATATAATACCAAGCTTCCTTGGAGATAAAGTGTGTTATTCTTCTATGCTTTTGCTGATCGATCGAATCATATTATATAGACAGAATTGCCTTGCTTATTAAACAAAATAAGAAGAAATTTGCTTCAAAGTAGCAGAGCATTAAAATGGCTGATTTCACTTCAGCTAATGAACTGAGAATTAAAATACTTGATTCTGTGGAGCAGGGAGTTGATAAACTGAGCACTAAAATGCTTGATTCTGTGGAGCAGGGAGTTGAAAAACTGATGGACGCAGAAAGAAGACTTCCAACTCCCGATGGCAATGACAATTCAGCTACAAGCAGGTCAAAATCAAAGATCCAAAGTGTTCCTAGAATTCTCCGAAGTCACAGTAATTTGGTGAAATGCTTTGAGAGCCAAGGGTACTAGCAATGGGTCCGATCCATCATGGTAAGTGCAAGGAAGCAGAGGAACTCAAATACACTTTGGCAGCAGACTTTATCAAGGATTGCGACGGAAAACATCCATCTATGAACTCAAATACACTCAAACACAAATATAACGAGTTGTACAAGACGATTCAGGAAAACATCCTTGAAATAAAGAACTGCTACGATAGTGAAACAACAAAGTGCTACGATGATGATGAGGCACTAGCCTGGATGTTGTTCATAGATGGATGTTCAACCTTGCAATTCATACACAAATATGATTGCTTGGAAAATTTTGGGATGAAAGCAACCCAAGTGGCCTTTGCACGGCTGGACTTGTTCTTGCTAGAGAACCAACTCCCTTATCAAGTCCTCACGCTGTTGAAGAGATCAAGCGGAAAAGAAGATGAGCTGAAAAGAAATATGAAGCGTTTTGCTCAAATGCAGATTGCTGCAGCAGAAAAGCCAGTGGAAGGGAGGTCGTTGCGAAGCACAAACTTCGAGTCATGGCGAAGCACAAACTTCGAGTCACGGCGACGCACAAGCTTCAAGTCATTGATGGATTTTGTTGACCACAAAGAGAGCAAAATCAAGCTTATGCTACGAGAGAAGAAATGCACTCATCTTCTTGATTTTCTTCGGCAAGAAATGCTAGGTCCGTCAGAAGAGCTTAGCTATCATGGTGGCAAAGAAGACTGTTCACCATCGTTTCGCAATGCGCAGGAGCTTAAGGCAGCCGGGGTCCATTTTAGGCGTAGCAAAACTAGCTCCTTGAAGGACGTATCTTTTACTTCTCAATGGTTTTCAGGCTTTCTTAGTCTTCCTCCCATAAACGAAGACGCAATGTCTTTGTTCTTGAATTTGATAGCCTACGAAATGTGTCCTGATTTCCAAAATGATTTTGCGGTCACCTCTTACTTCAGCTTCCTCAGTTCACTCATTGCTCATCCCGAAGATGCTAAGCAGCTAAGGTCAGCCCGCATACTTTGCAACTTGCGTGGGAGCGACGAAGCCCTCGCTGACCTCTTTCACGAGATAGGCCCCGATTTGGTGCTTGCCGATCCTATGTACAAGTCTATTAATACCAAATTAGAGCAACACTACAAAACCAAGTGGAAGGCATGGTTCGCTCAATTCTTCGAAGATCATTTCAGTAGCCCCTGGGCCATGCTTGCTTTCATTGGAGCTCTAATAGCACTCATCTTAAGCGGCATCCAAACTTGGTACGCAGTCCTCAGTTTTTATCAGAAATAGGATTCTCTATTTACAGTTTCAATGCTAATACTGTGTTTATGGCTTAAACAAGGTCGTTTGTAGGTTTTGGATTTGTGCTAGTAAAACAATTGAATCGAAGCCTAAAAATGACCTTAGTTTTGGACATAAATCGGAAAACGCAGAAATTATAAGCAGAGAATCACAACTCCAACCCTCTCCCCACTATAAAAGATGAGCTATAGGTACTGAAAATGCATATGGCTTATACTCATTTCTGTTTTCTGGTTTGTTGAAGTATCCAATAATTGCCAGGGTCCACAAATCCCAACTTTTCAGTTCTCACTTATATATTTTACTGTATGCAAGTGTGACTAAATAATTAGACGAACTTAAATATAGCTTAGCTCGGCTTGAATCGAATTCGCAGCGACAATTACCAGTTAGGCCAAGAAATCGAGAAAGTTTAAGATGATCAATTGTATGTCAGACAAAGACAATACTTGTGAAATACAAGAGGTAATGCATTGGATTTATTGACATGTTATAGTGTGGAATAAACGAAAAATTGACACTTTTTGTTGCTTACGGGTACTTGTATTAGCTCATGAAGTTTTCCTCTGGCTCATATTGGCATTTTGCTTTGTTTATTTTCTATATTACGCTCCAAATTTGTATGAGTAGAATTAAAATGGTCATGCTTCTAATTTTTTATATTACGCTCCAATTTTATAAACTCAAAATCAGATTTTAAGTCCAAAACCACAAAAAAAACCTTTTGATAGGCCCATTTTTAAAAACTCAAACCCAAGAAAAACTCAAAAACACCCCATTATTACAAACTTAAAAAATGAGGTTTTATAGTGTTTTTTTTTCTCTCTCCACACTCTCTCTCTCTCTCTCTCTCTCTCTCTCTCTCTCTCTCTCTCTCTCTCTCTCTCTCTCTCTCTCTCTCTCTCTCTCTCTCTCTCTCTCTCTCTCTCTCTCTCTCTCTCTCTCTCTCTCCCCCTTTTCTTTTGTTAATTTCAATTTGGGAATCTAGGGTTCCGGATTTTCTGATTTTAATTTCAATTTTTTTAAGATCTTAAAAATAGTTTGGAGTTCAAATATAAAATTTATGTACTCAAAATACAGTAAAATAAATAAGGAATCCAAATATATAAGCGGCATCCAGACTTGGTACTCAGTCCGCAGTTTTTATAAGGAATAGCATTGATTTACATTTTCAATGCTAATACTATGTTTTTGTCTATAACAACGTTTTAGGTTTAGGACAACTTTTCAGTTCTCACTAATTTGTTTTGCTATACACAAGTGTGACTAAATAAATCAAGTTGAGCATGTACGGGTTTATTAATTTTTTTTGAGCACAAGTGTGACTATCACAGCTTCTCTACCAATACGCCTTCTCTCTCTTTTTTCCCCCAAACCCCAACCCTAACTTTTCTTCCCTCTTTCCCTCTTCATTTCAGTCCTCTCACCCCAAAACAGTATATATCTCTCTCTCACAGATATCTTAAAAACTCAACAACTACATAAATTGAGGAAGAAAGAAAATTCAAAATTAACTGAGAGAACCAAAACCAACAACTCTAGAATCAATCACCCTCTGTGGACCGACCCACAGATACCACCTCCTTGATCCCTGGTGGCTGGGTTGGCGGAGCCTATTGAGTGGAGAGAAGAAGAGCAGAAGAGAATCTTGACAAAAAGATAGCAGAAGAGAAAAAGAGAAGAACAAAGCAGAAGAGAAGAACGAGAGGAAGAAGAAAAGGAAAAGGGAAAAGAAGAAAAAGACAAAAAGTAAACAAGAAAAAGACAAGGAAAGAAGAAAGAAAAGGGGAAGAAGAAAAGAAAAGAAAAATATTTTGTAAAATTACAAAATTAACCTCCTTAACGGGTGGTAACGGGTTAATCCGTTTTCGACCCGAAACGACCCGTTAGCTTAACGGGTGGCTAACGGGTTCACCCGTTTTCAACCCGACCCAATAAGCTCAACCCAAATACTGATAATTTCGTGCGAATTCGTGTCGTGTTAACGGGTCATGTGCAATATTGCCAGGTCTACCGATAGCAGTAAGTTTCTCCCTCTTTATTTTTTGGGGGTCAAATTCTCCCTATATTGGCTAAATCTTCTATTATCTTGGGTGGGCAATTTGTCAACAACATATTCTTCTCTCCTTTTGTCAACAACAAGTATTATTCTCTTTCTCTCCTTTGCTATATATCTTCTTTAATTATAGTTTTAGGGTTGAATTATTCTAGGGCTTTGATTTGGGATTTTGTTAAAATTGAGTATTCTAGGGTTTAGTTATGGATGAATTATAATTTTTGGTTTGGTATTGTTAAGATGTTATTATGAGAATTTGTTTGATTTTTTGTTGGTATGTTTGATTAAACTCTTTCTACATATTATTCATAGGCTATCTTTATTATATAGGATCACAATCGGAATCCCAAGAGAACAAAGAATTTGAATAGTGTTGTTTTGTATTGCATTGCATTTACTTTTGGTTTTAGTTTGCTTTTGTATTTGTTGAACTTTTATTTATTGATAGATATGCATTTGAGGGTAAGGCATTATGTCCCCCTGACTAAGTCTATCCTTTTATGTTTATTAATGAAATTCACTCGTACCGTCGAGATTTAGTATGTAAGTTTTGCCCAACCAGCTTTTGAATCCTGGAACCGCAGGTGAAATGAAACTTCCAAATTTTTCAACCCTTGAAATCTATATTTGATATTTCACGATCTAACTTCTTTATGCCTACAAAGGATAGTATACAGCCAGTTGAGAGCTCAATCAATTTCAATGAACTAATCAGTTTTGGAAACTCTAATGAGAGAGAGATGAGGGAGATGAGGTTTTTTCTATTTTATAAGTAAATTTGGTTATTTCCCTTCAATTAAACTAATGAATTACATTTGTAATAAATTTAAAATGATAATATGCAAGGAATTACTTCAGGGACTAGGGTTGGGTTTGGCTGCCTTTTTTTATTCTTACGATCTTATTTTTATTACTAAATAATATAAAAGTGAAGTAAAAAGAATTTAATGCAAGATAATGGTAAAATAGGATAAAGAAAGAATAAAAAAGAATAAAATTTATTAAAAAGTATTTTTTTTTAAAGGGAGTGTAAGTGGAGAAAAGGGGAGTGGGAAAATTAGCACTACAACACAAAAACCCTTCTATGACGTCTGATTTGCGTCATAGAAGGCATTCAATGACGCGGATCAAGCGCCGTTACCCGCGTCGTCGAAAGGGGGTTCATGGAAACTTTTTCAAAACACGACGTCTGTTCCGCGTCATGGAATAGAGTTTCAATGACGCGGATAGCACGTCATAGAAACTTTTTTAAAACACGACGTCTGTGCCGCGTCATGGAATAGAGTTTCAATGACGCGAATTGCGCGTCATGGAAACGTTTTTAAAACACGACGTCTGTGCCGTGTCATGGAATATGATTTCAATGACGCGGATAGCGTGTCGTGGAAACTTTTTCAAAACACGACGTCTTCTCCGTGTCATGGAATGTGGTTTCAATGACACGGTTTAGACGTCGTTGAAATTCTTTTAAAAAAATTTAATAAAAATTCATAATATATACTCTTGATTATATTTAGAAACTGTTATTATCATTAGTAAAGTCACAGACAACATAAGTAGAAAATAAATAAATTCATCTTGACCTCCCTTGCATACAACCAAAACCAATATTTCAAACTTAAGCATAGATTGATGAGTCAAAATTTCACAAATTGGTAATCAAAACGAAATCAATGAGACAATCAAATTGACAATATTTCACATGTCTAACAAATCACACCCAAACAGAAACCCAAATTCAATATGCTACAAGACTGCCCGCTTCAGAGTTAGAAGAATCCCCATTCAGATTGTACTCTTGTGCAATTTCCTTCAACTCTAAGCCTGCCCTCTCCAAAGGGAACACTCTCAGCTGAAATTGAGTGGCAAAACAAATTATGTTAATACACAAGTCTGCAGAAATGGATTAGCTCTGGATTTTAAAAAAAATCTAATGCTTTAGGACAATGCAATGAATAAACTACTCTTTAGTTGTTCCAACTATGTCATGTGATGTGATTCGAAGTAATTGTAGGAATTCAGAGACCTTCAAGTCACACAAAGCTATGCAATATGGGGCCTATATAAAGTGACATCATGATAGCACTTGTGTAAAGTAAAACATCGCATACCAGTCTCCAAGTCTGGTTATATTTGCAGAAGGATATATCTTCTTCAAAGCCGCTGGAACATTTCGGGAGAAAGATGGTAGCACTGAAGCAAAGAAGAGATTACACACGAGTATCCATATTATCTAAATGGCATCCTAGTTAGTATCTGTTTCTGCAAAACCAATTGTTGATCTAACCAATTCTGTGATAAAGGCCCGCCCCACCTGTGATAAGAATACTGTCAGCTTCTTTTAACCAAGAACACACGATGAGGTGCACAAGCAACATCCACACGATAAGTAATAGAATCTTATATATATGACAGATTTTAATATCAGCTCCACTTACGCATGTAAATTTCCCATGCGAACCCACGCAAGGAAGGCAGGTCCACCAAAGAAATCATTCAAATCTTCCTTACTAATATTGAAATCCTACAACAAGAATATTCTAGTCAAAGGTATTTAAGCCTAATGACAAGAATGATGAGCCGACAAAACTGTGTTTATGTACTTGGAAAGCATATGTGCATTGTTTAGACAAGGCAAAAACTTTAACAGAAGATAAAATTAATTCTGAGATCACACAAATATACATCTGCCACTATAGCATATCTGTCATTACAGAGTTAGAAAACTCTGTCAGATAGGAAATTATATTATAAACATCCAAGGGCTTCTACAAGGCTATGTTCAGAAACTTAGAATCAGAAATGCTTGTTAGTTTTGGGAGTTCACTTCTGTTTTGTATTCTAGCTGTGATGCAAAAACATCTTGAGCACAGAACAAAAGGAACATATGTGCAATACATTGTAGCTTAACAGACAAACATAAGCTTTCATGTCTCTTGGGTTGAACATTCAAGGTTTTATGTTACATTTTTTTTTATAAATGGAAGCCATGTGCTAATTAAGAAACTCGTTTTCCCATAATCAAGCTATAAAACTCATAAAAAGTAGCAACATGATGCAAGATATAAAATGTAGAGGCCTAGAATTTGATGAACGCCTTTATATATGTAAGATCAATTATCATTTACCATGAAAACTTTCTGCCAAATTGATTCTTGCCCTGTGAATGCTAAAGGCAGGTTAATCCCCTGAAGAGCCATCCAGTCTATTTCATTCTGCCATCTTTCCCAATCCCACCAAACAAAGGAATCTACAAAAATGTGCAATATCACATAAGGTTATTGATTTGCCAATGCCAAGAACATATCACCTATTTTAGAGTATTACATTTGAAGGCAATTTTTAATGCAAATTAAGTAGACTTTCTTAGTTTCTTAATTCACTTTTCATCATTTTTTTTTTTTGGTTTTATTCTCAAACTCAGTGAGGTTTGAGCCATGAAAACAACCTCTGGAAACCAGGGTATGGCTGTGTATGTCCTGCCTGCCTAGACTCAACATTAGCAGGAGCCTCGTGCATCAGCTGCCTTTTTTTTTACTCTAAATGACCCAAAACCATAGAACAACAATATATAGACAATCTGATTGAAGTGAAAAAAAGATACAAAGAGTCACTACTCACAGCTGGATGTGACAACATTTTGGTAATAGTTCCATGGGATTGGTCGTTGAATTTTCAATCCCTCATCTCTTACACGAGGCAGTGATCCTGGTTTCGGTATGGAAACTACCTGAACACCGCCAGTCTTGTCCCAAGAAACATGAGCACCACACCAATACTTCAAATACCAATGAAGGCCAGATGCAATTTCAACTGCTGTGGTCCCTTTAATCCTAGAAGGGAATCAAACATTTCATAACAGTTAAAATTTACGATACAATCATGTTCTCTTTTTTTCTCATTCTGTTCTCTTTTATCTTCCTTGATATCTTAAAGTCTTTGAGTTTTAAGCTATCTAGCTCTTGAAATCAATTTATCCTCGTACACTTAATAGGATATAAACAATAGATTCATATTGTCAATGCAACCAATTAAAAATACGACAGCTAAGGAACCAGTGAAAAATGAAAATGTTTAGTCACAAAGTGTTAATTCCATTTGTAATTGGCTCTGATGTATTCTTATGCAAAAGGAAGTAGCGGTTGATAAAATTTTAATTTCATAAGAAATTTAAAATAGATAAGATCAAATCAAATTTCAAGCAATGCTGAATCAATATTGAACAAGTTCAGAACAATGTTGAGAGCCAAGTATAACCTGTCCACAATACTTGCTTGCTATGAATTCAAAGAAAGGAATGACAAGAGTTACATTGTTAAACTTTTCCAAGTTCAAAAGTTTTGTTGGTTACAAGTTTTACAACAAATTGAAGACAAAATATATGCCTAAAATTCATATGCAAGCACATCAGTATAAACCAGAAATTTTTAAGATAAAAATGGGCAAATACTAAGCTTATTTTGTAAAGGAAAATTTGAAGAAACATTATAGAAAATGCGTTGTAGGTAATACTCTTCTAAAAGTTTGTTTTAAAACTGAAAAAGAAGAAAAAAGTTACTATATTTGGCAAGACTAATATTCAACATACTGTATCTCAGGACCCTGTCTGCTTGACAGGTTGTTATTGTGTAACAAAAAGCAACTCTGTCCACCACAAGCCTCCTGATATTCGAATTTCAAACAGTCAGAATGTTTACTTAGATCAAACATTTTACCAAAGTCAATGATGAATAAAAGGAATGAAGAACAAAAAAAAATGTAAGACTGCATTTCCAAGCAGACATTGTGGGCAATCAAGCATCAGAACATAAAGCAGTCTAAAGGAGGGCAAGTAGCTATGTAAAAAACCATCAAACACATTATAAATGATAAAATTATTATATCTACAACAGTCATTTCAACCATGAATGATGAAAACTCTAGTTTATAATTTCATATTTTTCTATCTTTTCTCAACAAGCAAAGATATCGTACCACCATATAGAGATGGATCATAAACTGAACAATGCATACACTGATACACATACTAACTTCTTGAAGACTATGTTTAGCCCCCTTTAACGAAACATCTAAAGTTAAACGTTCTACTTCTTGTTTTCTTTTGCTGCCTTTTCTCAGCAACCAAACAGAGTATCACAAGGAAAGGCCAGATAAATTGGGTTTTTGGAATTGAAATTGGGGGAAGAATAGAAATTTAAGGTTTAAATTGAAACATTTGAGGTGAGAGAGAAGATTTGAAAGGTAAGCTGGTGTTGAGAGCTTTCTGAATTTGGGTTTGGAATTTTTCAGAGTAATTTGAGAAAGAGGTTTGCAGTTCTGAGATAGAAGAGATAAGAGAGGATTTGGGTTTAGGGGTCGGAGAGAGAAGAACACGCACCAAAGTTAAATTTGGTGAAAAAAAGGGCGGCACACGAAAAAGAAATTGTGGGAAAAAAAAATTTAGAAATCTATGACGCAGCATAGACGTCGTCAACACTATGACGCAGAATCCGCGTCGTCTTAATTGTTTCAATGACGCTTATTGACGCCGTCAATTCAATGACACATATAATGCGTCGTCAAATCCTAAAACTTTTTATGATGCCACAGATGCGTCGTCTTAAGGTTATTGAAGATATTTATATACCTGAGAACAAATAGCGCGAAAAAAAAAATTTGGGGGAGAATTCCCAACTCTATGACGCAGAACCTCGTCGTCTTAACTGTTTCTATGACGCATGTCCTGCGTCGTTGTATAAGTATTTCATGACGTGTAGAAGACGTCATTAATTTAAGAAAAATCTATGACGCAGTTCCTGCGTCGTCGTATAAGTATTTCATGACGTGTAGAAGACGTCGTTAAATTCACAATGTTAATGACGTATGATAAGCGTCGTCTAAACGTACTCAAATCAATGACACACATCCCGCGTCATTGAAAATAATTTTAATGACGCATCAAGCAAATGTCGTGATAACGGTGTCATAAACTCATTTCAATGACGCATTTTAAAAACGCGTCATAGTTTATCACATTTAATGACGTGTATTTTTGATGCGTCATTAAATCTGCGTCATAAAAAGACACTTTTTTTGTAGTGTAGCTCCCATATAATATACATATACATATATTATATTATTATTATAATATACCCCATTTTCTCAAAGAAAATGTTTACAGTATTTATAATATATTTTTCTTTGTATATATACATATATAATGTTTACAGTATTTATCATATATAATATTATTATAATATACATGAATACATGTATATACACACATATATATTATAAAATATATATATACGTACATAATATATGTACTTATACATGTATACATATAGATATATATATGGAAAATATAAAAATCTAATCGTAGTCGTGCCAAGACAATCGTGTGTAACAAACGAGTTCTTGTATTCTTAAAGATTTGAAGTATTTTTATTTGAGCCCTTGTATTTTTAAACTCACAAGAAATGCCTTTTAATATGGGCCTAAGCAATTATATATATACATATGCAAGTTTTGAGGGCCCCCTTGATCCGAGGCCCTGGGCAATCACCCTCGGAGCCTAGGCTTAATGTAATAACCTAGTCCTAAATTAATAGTTAAGTATTAAATTATTTAGAAAAAAGACAATTTTACCCCAAGAATGATTAAATAATTAAAATAAGAGGAAATAAGTTTAATTGAGGAAATAAATTGAAATAAGAAATAGAATAAAATGATTTGAATTAATTAAGGTTTTTGGAAATTAAAGTATTATTAATATTAAAGGGGCAAAAAGGTCATTCTAAGTTCGGGAGGGAATTTAGAAATTCCGATTGGACCGTTGCGTAGATCACAGCGAGACGAGTCCGTCGTAGACAAGTAATGGGCTCGAATCGGAGTTGTAACGAAGAAGTTACGATCAAAAGAAGTTCAGTGGCATAACCGTAAATATTTCGAAGCTCAATTTTATAAACCCAGATTTTCTTCCTCGCGAGCAGCTCGATCAGTCAACTTCTGATCGCGATTTCTCCCAGCTCCGGTCTCCGTTTCACGTAAGACCAGTCCCAAATGAACCACCACACTTCCCTCTTTTAACCCCAGCCCTTCCCCTCCTCGATCTACCTCCGTAGTCACCGGAATCTGCCACGAAACAGGAGGTCTTGGATAGATTTTTCGTCAACTTTGGGTTGCTCATTCTCCCTCAATTCTCTACCATTTCAGGCGAGCCAGGTATGGAAATTCATTTACTTTTCGTACTCTAGCTGTCTGTTGGGTAGGATTTCAGAAATTTTGAGAGTTTGTAGTTCGATTTTTGAATTCAAGTCGGCCGATTTTCAACTTGAATTTCGGGCCACTTCCGGCCACTTTTTGGGGTATGTCCAAGAACAAAAGTGACTCCAAATTAGGTGTTTTACCTAGGATAGGAGTCTTGAGCTGTGATTTTGAGATTTCCCAACAAAGCGATATCGCTTTGGACACCCACGCGCGCTCCCGCGCGTGTCGCGCGTGTGGCACTGGAGCAGATGGACATTCTATCCTAAGATGATCTCCTAGTTGTCACGAGGGCATAGAAATTTGCGGATCTCAATTAGAGTAACGTTTGAACCCCGAAAGGATCTCTCCTATTGAGCGATTTCCAGGTTCAATATGTTTGGACCGTTAGATCATAGTCAAACTGAAACATGTTAATCTAGGTAACTTCAGGATCGTGTAGGATTCAACGGATCGTAAAACGGAGTCCCAGATACTCCAAAAACGCCAACCCTAGGGCTAGGTTTATAATAACCGTCCGATCGTGATTAATTCGACCTTCCGATCAAGACCAAAACTTTGGGACATGTGTCCTAGGCATATTGGAACCTTTAGGGACTATCAGATTTGTGATAGGAGGTCGTGGGCCCTGCGGGCCCGGTTGACCAAGTATAGGCAGTTTGACCCCGCGGTTGACCGTGAGTCTTTTGAGGTAGTTATATCCTTTAAGAAGGGTTAGAAGGACTATGTAAACGAGTCCTAACCAGGGGTGAGTGATCTAAATTAATTTATTCAGGACGTGGAGATAAGGCCATGAATTAGATTGTAAAATAAAGGAAAATATTGATATAAGTTTGGGATACAGTTTTTCAAACCCATCACAAGGGTACCCCCTAGTTACTTGAAACAATGTCATTCATAAATGATGCCCCACGTGTTCCAGGAACCCCTGAACTGTGTGGTGCGAGGAATGCAGCTCAGCTGACCAATGGTTCCCTGAGACTTGCGAGGAGCGCAGCTCGGATTGACTTGGTGTCTCCGAGGCCTGTGAGGAACGCGGCTCAGGCTGACTTATGGTCCCCTGAGACCTGCGAGGAGTGCAGCTCGGATTGACTTGGTGTCTCTGAGAACTGTGAGGAACGTGGCTCAGGTTGACTTATAGTCCCTTGAGACCTCCGAGGAGCGCAGCTCAGATTGACTTGGTGTCTCCGAGGTCTGTGAGGAAAACGGCTCAGGTTGACTTATGGTCTCCTGAGACCTGCGAGGAGTGCAGCTCGGATTGACTTTGTGTTTCCGAGGCCTGCGAGGAACGCAGCTTAGTTAACTTTGTATTTCTGAAGTCTGCGAGGATGGAATTGACGGATTAGGAATGGGGGTACGCCTAGGTGGAGAGAATTTAAACTTTAAAACGCTTTTAAAGTAAAAGTGAGGAACTTTATACAGTTACTATCTTTTTCTTAATCGATATAATTATGTCACAAGAGAATATATATAAATATATATATATATATAATCTTACATGAGTTCGATATTAGGATATTCGTAGCTTGTTTATTTTATTTTATTTTAATTCGTTTTGCTTTCATTTAATTTAATTTAATTTATTTAAATTGGTTGCCTTGATTTTTTTATTATTGGTTATGGTATTAAATAGTTCAAGTATTTCTAGCATACGTTGCCCTCCCCGAGTATTAGAGATATCCTAGGACAGGGGAGCGAGGATTGCGGATTCAGGTTGACCAGATGTCTCCTGGATCCAGTGAGGATTACAGGGCAGGACGTGTCACCAATGGTGTCACGAGTAATTAATAGTTATGACTTTCCAAGAATGATTACTTGAATCTAAATGCTTTTATTCCTTCATTTGAATATAGTTATTGCCATGTGAGTAATGCTAGTAAGCTTGGAACAGGAAGCTGAAATGAAATAGAAGAGCTACGTGTGGCTTGATCCCTCAGGAAAGGTACGTAGGCAGCCTTTTGTTATAAGGTGTAGCCACGAGTTGGAGCCTTTGAGATTGTTAATGTATTATTGATATTCTAGAGCTGAGATGAATTTTATTAGCTAAATGATTTATTTGATTTTTGGGCCTGCGGCCAGAATAATATGATGCTTGACTTTTGATATAATTTGAAACATGCTGGCAGTTGGGTTATATTCGTATATGCTTGTTTGACAGGTGAAAGTTTTTAGGGAAATGTTCATTTTATAGGGGAGATTCTGCCGAATTTTCGACAGAAGTTGCATTTGATTTTTATTGAATTTTAGTTAGAAGGGCAGTTTGGTCAATTGTGCCCGGCAACTGCCAAGTGTCGGACACGCACGACAGGTTTCGACTCGGATTCCAAAGTGGAATTTGGGCCGGGTCCTGTCACCTAAGGCCGGCCCTGAGGAGTATTTGGAATCCATTTTGTTTTCATCATTTCTTTTTTAGTCAGATTTTAGCAATACATAAATTGTAATAGTCTAAATAAACAATTTAACCTTTGAATGTTATTCAAATCCCTAAATTTGGAATCACTTCATCCAAATCCTAATGAATTACGTGACTCACGTTCTTTACATGAAAATTTCTCTTCAAGGATGCAAACTCTACTTTACATGCGTAACACATTATTGGTTCTTATCGTACATAGGACACTAGCTAGATTTTTCTTCTTTCTTTTTTTGGTATGAAGGACACTAGCTAGATTTTTACTTCTTGTTTTTTGGTCTAAAGGACACTAGGTATATATTACGTCGTGACTCACATTTTTTATCATTTTATTTGAAAATTTATCTTCATGAATGCAAACTCTACTTTACATGCACAGCACATTATTGATTCTTACCCTACTACACTAGCTAGCTTTTTCATTCTTTTTAGTGAGAAAGAAACTATCCCAAGTATATTAGCAAGTCGTAATATTTATGGCAAGCCAATCTTCATGATGAGCAAAACTTTCTCTTTTTTCAGAGTGCGGTCCAAAACAACATATATATGCTACTGCATGATTAAAGTTACAAGGCAAACAGACTTTGTATCTGATATGGAGACAAAAAGCTCTCAATGATAAGTGTACTTACTAATAAAAATATATACAATCTTCCCATTCATATAAAGTCATTCAACTGTACTTGTTCCTTCACTAACACATATACATCCAAACATCAAGCGTCAGTCTTCTAAATTAAGCTTCTATTTTCTTGAAGCCCAAGTGATGAATTTCTGTTGCACGTTGTGCTATATATAAATATGCATGACATCCACAGATTATTCAGGCCAAACCAAAAAGAAAAAAAGAAAAGAAAAGAATAGCCACAAATCTTCATTTCGACAAGCAGCAGTTTGAAATTAAATGGCCCAAACAAATGAAAATGTAGTTTCCACGGAGAAGGAGCTGTTTGTGAGGCAAGTCACAAGAAGAGGAGGTGGGCAAGTAAGCAGAGGAGACCAAGACCAACCTGCAGAAATTGAGAAAAGTGCAAAGGTACGGAGTATTACAATCCATGAGGAGGCAATAAAAACTATTCCCAGGGAGAGGAGACTCGAAAAATTAAGGGAAGCAGAAGCATCAAGTCCGGATGCGAAACCAAAGATCCAAAGGATTCCCTTCATGCTCCGAGATCACAAAAATTTCGACAAATACTACGAGCCAAGGGTAGCTGCCATCGGTCCTTTCCACCATGGTAAACCAAAGTACGAGCAGGCAGAGAAAGTCAAGCTTCGCTTAGCTGCGAACTTTGTCAAAGACAGTGGGCAGAATGATGCAGATTTGCTCAAGAAGGTTGAGGAGAACATCAAGGATCTAAGGGAGTGCTATGATGAGGAAGCAACAAAGGACTATGAGGATGATTCCCTCGCTTGGATGCTGTTCGTTGATGGGTGTTCGATGCTGGAATTCATATACAAATATAAAGAGTTAGAATCTTTTAAGATCAAGAGAGACCAGGTGGCCTTTGCAGAACAGGACATGTTCTTGCTAGAGAACCAACTTCCTTATCAACTCCTCACGCTGTTGATGAGCTCCAGCAACATACATAAGGACGTGAAGGACTCAATCGAGAGGTTTGTTCAGATGCACGTTGGTGATCAGAAGCAAGAGCCTCAACCAGGTGCAACTAAGCAGCATCCTCAACCCATGGAACCAGAGCCAACTCATCTTCTTGAGTATCTTCTGACAAGAATGCTAGGATATCCACCTAAGAAAAGTGAGACAAGTGCAAGTGCCCAACCGGGAGCAGGCAGAGCACAAAACAAGCAACCGCATGATGAACACGTAGCAGTAAACATGGGAGCAGAGCAAACTCATCTTCCTGAGAATCTTCGGAAAAGTGCCAACCTTCGTCACCAGTCTTTTCGCAATGTACAAGAGCTTCAGGCAGCCGGGATCCATTTTAGGCAGAGAAAGGGGCGAAGCGAATTGCGCGACATACATTTCAAGTGTGGGTTCCTTTCTCTTCCCAAAATAAAAGTAGACGACTCGATGGGGCCTAAGTTCATGAATTTGATAGCCTACGAAATGTGTCCTGATTTCCAGAACGATTTCGGGGTCACCTCTTACATAAGCTTCCTTGATTCGCTCATCGATCATCCGGATGATGTGAAGCATCTGAGGAAAAAGCACATACTTCGAAACTTCCTTGGTAGTGACGAGGAGGTGGCTCAACTCTTCAATGAGATAGGCACTGACTTGGTGCCTAACAATGAAATTTACAGCGAAGTTAAACGCAAGATAGAAAATCACTACCAGACCAAGTGGAAGAAATGGGTGGCTCAATTCTTTCATGAGCATTTCAGCAGCCCCTGGACTATCCTGGCTTTCATTGGTGCTCTCTTAGGGCTTGGGATGACCGCTGTTCAGACTTGGTACACCGTCAATTCTGACACCCCTCCATGTGAAGCCTTACTTGAGTACCTGAAAGCGCGCGGGTACTAAAAGGACTACGAGCATGACAATTATAATGTAATGTCATAGCTTCTCAAGGGTCCTCTCTCCATTTGGTATTTTACTGTCACTGTCAGGAGATGTGACTAAAATAAGGCAAGTTGAACATGTGTGCTTTTTTCTTAATTTGGTGGAACTTTTTGTTTGATTTTAGTTGAAGTTTGTAAGTTGTCATTTCATAATCGATGTGATTCTCGGAAAATAAATAAAATAAACAATTTGTGATCATGCGTGGCCTTTGTTGTAATTAATCCCTAAATTAATCATGCAGATTACATGTTGGAAGCCTCTTGTTTGTTTTATAGCATTTCCAAGCCTCTTTTTTATAATAAAATAAAAAAGATATTGCAAGAGGGATCTCATATTCTGTCAAATTTAACTAATAATATTATGCGAGAGTCAATGTGTCTATTAATGCAACAAGTTGACACTACTGGTCATATAATATCAAAGAATATTGTGTTCAACAACCTTCGATTACATCAAATTTGGAATTTTGCTTTGGCTTTTGGCGCATGTATTTATGTTTCTCTTCAAGGATGCAAACTCTACTTTACATGTGTATCACATTATTGGTTCTTTTCGTACGTAGGACACTAGCTAGATTTTTTTTTTTTTTTTTTTTTTGGGGTCTGAGGGACACTAGCTGGATTTTATTTTTTTTGGTCTAAAGGACACTAGCTATATATTACATGACTCACGTTTTTTAATCATTTTATTTGAAAATTTCTCTACACGGATGCAAACTCTACTTTACATGCTACTGCATGATTAAAGTTACAAGGCAAACAAACTTTTTATCTGATGGAGACAAAAAGCTCACATATGATTAGTGTACTTACTAATAAAAATATATACCAATCTTCCCATTATTTTTCTTTTATTTCAAAGAAGATACCATGCAAGTCCAAAAAATATTTCAAATTTTCCATAAAAGAAAACCCTTCTATTTGATTACCTCAAATCTTGTGCACCTTAGAAGAACTCTAATCACATTTCTATTTACTATCTTTTATAAATATAATTCGTCCAAAAAAAAAAAAAATTTTATAAATATAATAGAGAGAGACTAAGGGCCTGTTTGGTATCCTTCTTAGATCCAATTTTATAAACTCAAAATCAAATTTTAAGTACAAAGCCACAAAAAACCGTTTGGTAGGTCAATTTTTAAAAACTCATACCCAAGAAAAACTCAAAAACACCCCCACTATTACAAACAAAATAAATGAGATTTATAGTTTTTTTTCTTCTCTCTCTCTCTCTCTCTCTCTCTCCTTTCTTTTGTTAATTTCAATTTGGGAATCTAGGGTTTCAGATTTTCTGATTTTAATTTCTGTATTTTTTTAGATCTTAAAAATAGTTTGGAGTTCAAATATAAAATTTATGTACTCAAAATACAGTAAAATAAATAAGGAATCCAAATATATAAGCGGCATCCAGACTAGGTACTCAGTCATCAGTTTTTATAAGGAATAGCATTGATTTACATTTTCAATGCTAATACTATGTTTACATTTTCAGTTCTCACTAATTTGTTTTACTGTGCACAAATCAAGTTGAGCATGTACGGGTTTATTTAATTTAATTTTTCTTAACATGGCTTAAGTCTCATAAATGTAGTTGAATTTCTTCTGTGCACAAGGGTAAATTTGCAGCTTACTTGTTGGAAGCAACTCTTTCCTCAAAAACTTTGCGAAAATCTTAATTTGATGGAAATAAATAATTACGGATTAGACCAGCTTAATCTATGCAAGGCTCAACTTAAATCGAATTCGCAGTGGCAATTACCAGTTTCAGATGATCAAGTGTATATATGTCAGCCCAAGTATATATCTAGACAAAGACAATATTCTCAACCCAACTGAAAGCTCTTATAATAACTTGAGCTAAAATTCAGCCCAAATATCAGTTCAAAAACACTATAGAACTGTACTGCGGAGCATTAATTTGGTTTCGTTTTTGTCTTTGAGAACAAAACTTTAACATTACTTTTGCTTAAATATGATGCATAGGTGAAACTTCCAAATATTTCAACCCTTGAAATCTATATTTGATATTTCACGATCTAACTTCTTTATGCCTACGAAGGATACGGCCAGTTGAGAGCTCAATCAATTTCAATGAACTAACTATCTTGGAATGGATTTGAAATGACTATATGCAATGAGTTACATGATCTTGACTTTTGAATGACACATGCTAGAATTTAAAATGAGGCACATTTCCCTTTGTATACAATCACAATTTAACCAAAAATAAAATAAAATTATGTACAGGTTCTTTTCTTTTGGCTTATATATGGTAGTTCCATTAAACTAAAACAAACAAAATACATGAATCATAAAACATCAAAAACCCCTAAGGCTAAGGCTGACCCTATTATTCATTTTGTTTTAACTGGAATCCATTTTGTTTTCATCATTTCCCTCTGATTCAGATTTTGGCATACATAGATTGTAGTAGTCTAAACAAACAATTTAACCTTATAATTATATTATTTAAATCCTTAAATTTGGAATTACTTCATCCAAATCATGATGAATTACGTGACTCACATTCTTGATATTTTATATGAAAATTTCTCTTCAAGGATGCAAACTCTACTTTACATGTGCATCACATTATTGATTCTTATCCTACGACACTAGCTAGTTTTTTCATTCTTTTTAGTGAGAAAGAAACTATCCCAAGTAAGTATATTAGCAAGTCGTAATATTTATGTCAAGCCAATCTTCATGATGAGCAAAACTTTCTCTTTTTTCAGAGTGTGGTCCAAAATTACATATAAGCTATACTGCATGATTAAAGTTACAAGGAAAAACAGACTTTTTATCTGATATGGAGACAAAAAGCTCTCATATTATTAGTGTACTTACTATAAAAATATATACCAATCTTCCCATTCATATAATAAAGTCATTCAACTGTACTTTCCTTCACTGACACTATCAATATTGTATCATATATATCCGAGCATATCAGGCATCTTTCTTCTAAATTAAGCTTCCATATTTTCTTCAAGCTCAAGTGATGAATTTCTATGGCGTGTTGTTATATATAGATTTGCATGCCATATCTATAGCCACAGATCATTCAGGCCAAACTCTTTTTTTCCCTTGCAGCACTTCAAAATTAAATGGCCCAGAAAAATGAAAATGTAGTTTCCACGGAGAAGGAGCTGTTTGTGAGGCAAGTCATCACAAGAAGAGGAGGTGGGCAAGTAAGCAGAGGAGACCAAGACCAACCTGTAGAAATTGAGCACCAACCTGTAGAAATTGAGCAACTTCACAGGTGAGTATTACAATCCATGAGGAGGCAATAAAAACTAGTCCTAAGTGTTAAAGATTTCAAAGGGATTGACTCTTGGCTCACCACTAGCAATATCGATATTGTCTCCAACTTAATCACTTATTTAAAAAGTGCGGGGTTTTATACAAAAGGGCTCGATGTTATTAGGAGTAGAGCCATTCATTATATGAGATTTTTTATTTTGTTAATTATATGAGATTTTTTATTTTGTTAAGTTTCCGATGTGGGACTGTATGTATTCTTCAACAGGAGGAGAGACTCAACAAATTCAGGGATGCAGTAGCAGCAGCAGCAGAAAATTCAGCAACTCAGACTACCAGACCAAAGATCCAAAAGGTTCCCATCATGCTCCAAGATAACACAAATTTCAAAAAATACTACGAGCCAAGGGTAGCTGCCATCGGTCCTTTCCACCATGGTAAACCGAAGTATGAGCAGGCAGAGAAAGTCAAGTTTCAATTAGCAGCAAAGTTTGTCATAGACAGTGAGCAGAATGAGACAAGTTTGCTCAAGAAGGTTGAGGAGAACATCAAGGATCTAAGGGAGTGCTATGATGAGGAAGCAACAAAGGACCATGAGGATGATTTCCTAGCTTGGATTCTGTTCATTGATGGGTGTTCGACGCTGGAATTCATATACAAATATAAAGAGTTAGAATCTTTTGAGATCAAGAGAGACCAGGTGGCCTTTGCAGAACAGGACATGTTCTTGCTTGAGAACCAACTTCCTTATCAACTCCTCACGCTGTTGATGAGCTCCAGCAGCAAATACGAGGACGTGAAGAACTCAATCGAGACCTTTATTCAGATGCACGGTGTTGCGCCAGATGAGAAGCAGAAGCCAACACAACCGGCAGCAGGCGGAGCAAGTGGACACGTAACAATACCCACGGAACCAGAGCCAACTCATCTTCTTGAGCATCTTCTGACAACAATGCTAGGATATCCACCTAAAAAAAGTGAGCCAAGTGTCAACTTTCATCTCCAATCTTTTCGCAATGTACAAGAGCTTCAGGCAGCCGGGATCCATTTTAGGCAGAGAAAGGGGACAAGCGTATTGGGCGACATATATTTTAAGAGCTATATATGCTGTGGGTTCCTTGATCTTCCCAAAATAAAAGTAGACGACTCGATGGGTCCTAAGTTCATGAATTTGATAGCCTACGAAATGTGTCCTGATTTCCAGAACGATTTCGGAGTCACCTCTTACATAAGCTTCCTCGATTCGCTCATCGATCATCCGGATGATGTGAAGCATCTGAGGAAAAAGCACATACTTCGAAACTTACTTGGGAGTGACGTAGATCTCTAAACTCTTCAATGAGATAGGCACTGACTTGGTCCCTAACAATGCAATTTACCGCCATGTTGAACGCAAGATAGAAGATCACTACCAGACCAAGTGGAAGAAATGGATGGCTCAATTCTTTCATGAGCATTTCAGCAGCCCCTGGACTATCCTGGCTTTCATTGGTGCTCTCTTAGGGCTTTGGATGACCGCTGTTCAGACGTGGTACACCGTCAATTCTGATACCCCTCCATGTGAGGCCTTACTTGAGTACCTGAAAGCGCGCGGGCACTAAAAGGACTACGAGCATGATAATTATAATGCAATATGCGCACGTAAGTTTCTTGTGATCCCTTCAGCCTTTTTTCAGGTACTAAAAATACATTTGCTGCTTTGCAATTTGTGTGCTGCATGATTCTGTACGTCCTCCCAATTACGACTAGTTCTAGAGGTTTTCACAAGTCATAGCTTCTCAAGGGTCCTCTCTCCATTTGGTATTTTACTGTCACTGTCAGCAGATGTGACGAAAATAAGGCAAGTTGAACATGTGTGCTTTTTTCTTAATTTGATGGAACTTTTTGTTTGATTTTAGTTGAAGTTTGTAAGTTGTCATTTCATAATCGATGTGATTCTCGGAAAATAAATAAATAAATAAAATAAATAATTTGTGATCATGTGTGGCCTCTGTTGTAATTAATTCCTAAATTAATCATGCAGATTACATGTTGGAAGCCTCTTGTTTGTTTTATAGCATTTCCGAAACTTATATATATATATATATATAAAAGATATTGCAAGAGGGATCTCATATTCTGTCAAATTTAACTAATAATATTATATGAGAGTCAAAATGTCTATTAATGCAACAAGTTGACACTACTGGCCATATAATATCAAACAATATTTTGCTCACTCTGGTAAATATTTTCACAAAATTGAGTCAGGTGAGTTAAATAATACAACCTTTGATTATTACATCAAATTTGGTACTTTTTAGGACGATAAAGCACATTCAAACATTATGGTTTAGGTGACTTTGCTTTGGCTTTTGGCATGTATAATCCTAATGAATTACATGACTCACGTTCTTTACATGAAAATTTCTCTTCAAGGATGCAAACTCTACTTTACACGCATATCACATTATTGGTTCTTATCGTACGTAGGACACTAGCTAGATTTTTTCTTCTTTTTCTTTTGGTCTGAAGGACACTAGCTATATATTACATGACTCACGTTTTTGATCATTTTATTTGAAAAATTCTCATCACAGATGCAAACTCTACTTTACATGCTACTGCATGATTAAAGTTACAAGGCAAACAAACTTTTTATCTGATGGAGACAAAAAGCTCTCATATGATTAGTGTACTTACTAATAAAAACATATACCAATCTTCCCCATTCACATAAAGTCATTCAAGTGTACTTGTTCCTTCACTATCAATATTGCGTCATATACATCCAAACATCAAGCATCACTCTTCTAAATTAAGCTTCTACTTTCTTGAAGCCCAAGTGATGAATTTCTGTGGCATGTTGTGCTATATATATAAATATGCATGACATCCACAGATTATTCAGGCCAAACCAAAAAGAAAAAAAGAAAAGAAAAGATAGCAACAAATCTTCATTTCGACAAGCAGCAGTTTGAAATTAAATGGCCCAAACAAATGAAAATGTAGTTTCCGTGGAGAAGGGAGCTGTTTGTGAGGCAAGTCACAAGAAGAGGAGACCAAGACCAACCTGCAGAAATTGAGCAAACTTCAAAGGTGAGTATTACAATCCAATAGGTATTCAAATTCCTTTAAGCAAAGCTTTACAATTAACTACACCTAAAGTCCAACTAATAACCCTCTCTCATTTCAGCCGCCTGCCTTCTTCTTCTTCTTCTCTCTCTCTCTCTCAACTGCACGTAATCAAACAAAAAAACAATCCCCTTCGGTTGAATGTTTTTCTTAATCGGATCTGATATCCGACCCATTTACAAGTCTAATTTTTGCTCATCTGTGGAGTCATATTATGTAAGAGGGAACTAACTGCCGCGCAAAAGGAAGACAAATTAATCAGGAAGCGAAATTTGGTTCCAATCAGCAGAGCATTAAAATGCCTGATTCTGTGGAGCAGGGAGTTAATGAACTGAGGGACGCAGAAAGAAGACTTGTTCCAGCTCCCGATGACAATTCAGCTAGACACTCAAGATCGAAGATCCAAAGTGTTCCTAGAATTCTCCGAAGTCACAGAAGTTTGGATAAATACTTTAAGCCAAGAGTACTAGCAATGGGTCCTATCCATCATGATAACTGCATTGAAGCAGAGAAACTCAAATACACATTGGCAGAAGACTTTATCAAGGATTCCGGCTGCACCTACGACCAGTTGTACAAGCAAATTCTGGACCGCAGCGCTGAAATAAAGGACTGCTACGATAACGAAGCAACAAAGTGCTAGATGATGATGAGACACTCGCCTGGATGTTGTTCATAGATGGATGTTCAACCTTGCAATTCATGCACAAAATTGATCGCTTGGAAGAGTTTGGGATGAACAGAACCCAAGCTGCCTTTGCACGGCTCGAACTTGTTCCTGCTAGAGAACCAACTCCCTTAACAAGTCCTCAAGCTGTTGATGAGCTCAACCACAAACAACAGTATACATAGTTTTGTTGGAGTGCAGATTATTGCAGCAGAAAAGCCAGTGGACAGGCTATTATCGGAGACCCTAAGGATTAGAGCTCATGCGCAAGCCATCAGGGCAGCCTATTTATTTAACGCAGCCGGTCATCATCTTCCTGATTATGGTCAGCCCACTTATCATCTTCTTGATTTTCTTCGGGAAAGAATGCTAGGTCCACCACCAAAGGTTCCCAAAGATGATCATCGCAAAGAAGACAATTCACCATCTTTTCGCAATGCACAGGAGCTTAAGGCAGCGGGGGTTCATTTTAGGCGCAGCAAAACTAGCTCCTTGTGGGGCATATATCTTTTACTTCTCTAGGCTTTGTTGGATTTCTTAATCTTCCTCCAATAAACGAAGACGCAATGCCTTTGTTCTTGAATTTGATAGCCTACGAAATGTGTCCTGGTTTCCGAAATAGTTTTGGTGTCACCTCTTACTTCAGCTTCCTCAGTTCACTCATTGCTCATCCCGACGATGCTAAGCAGCTACGGTCAGCCCGCATACTTTGCAACTTGCGTGGGAGCGACCAAGCCCTCGTCAACCTCTTTCACGAGATAGGCCCTGATTTGGTGCTTGCCCATCCCATGCACAACTTTATCAATGCCAAATTAGAAAAACACTACAAGACCAAGTGGAAGACATGGTTCGCTCAATTTTTCGAAGATCATCATGCTTGCTTTCATTGGAGCTCTAACAACGCTTGTCTTAAGCGGCATCCAGACTTGGTACACAGTCCTCAGTTTTTATCAGAAATAGGGTTCCCTATTTACATTTTCAATCCTAATGATGTGTTTATGGCAAAGACAACGTCATTTTAAGGTTTAGGATTTCTCCTCCCTTCTAATCTCTACAAGAATAAAACCAATCTAGTATACATTTTTTTTATCCTCTGTTTCCTTCAAGCCAAGTTAATCAAATGAACAATTTAAATTCTTGAGTATACCTTTGTTCAATAAAATATTTCATTAAAGCCAACAAGCAGCACTACAGAGCAGGAAATCCACAAGCCACAAGCTGCACATTTTGTCAAACAAGTAATATGCATTCAACTATCTCACACTTCTCATACAAACCTTATCATTCCAAAATTCAGTACAACACCAGGAGATTTCTCCAACAACGAACCACATAAACACATCAATGAACAATTTAAATTCTTAATTATGCAATTGCATATGAACCTTTTCATGATTGGGTCATGGTCTCCATGAAAGCCTTTGGTGGGAATTCTCAAGTCCTCAAGTCCTCAAAATGGGCGATGGTATTCGTCCTTGGAGATAGTCAGCGAATAGAGATAGAGCACCAGAGGTGTTGTTGCATTGAAACTTAGGGCTTGAGAGTTCAGAGACGTGGTTGGGTAGGGCTTTGAGAGTTGACGGGCCAGAGGATGCTCCAGAGACTATATTGGAGTTTTTAATTTTAATTTTTTTAAAGCAAAATAAAAGAAGTTAACAGATTTAATTCTCTGTTAAATGGTAGGACGTGTGTGAAACATTTAAAGAGGGGAAATGGAGGGGACACAAAGGCAGCGGATCCGCTACTGAAGATCCAGAGTGTTCCTAGAATTCTCTCAAGTCACATACATTATAGCATTTCCTTTATTAAAGACCAAGCAATTTTATTTGGCCCTTCTATTTTTAAACTTTCAATAAATTTCTTGTAGGACCCTTCTAGTCTCTTAGCACGAGTTTTTTGCGCCTGCGAGAGGTTTTTTTTAAAAAAATTTAAATTTATTTTAAAATTAAAAGGATAATGAGTTGTTATGTTCTATAAAAATAGGATTCATTATCTAATTTTTCTTTTAATTTTAAATTTTTTTAATATGAAAAAGTGTGAGTTTACCTTATTATCCTCATTTAATTAATAATTTTAATTCTTAATATTTGAATTAACCAATGATATTTTCTGGAAGTTTGAATGTTTCACCATTTTCAACATTTTGCTTCATATATATAGATAAAGTTTTGAGGCCTCTTGATTCAAGGCCTTTGGTGATCGCCCTCAGAGCCTAGGCCTAAAGCCAACCGTCAGGAGTTATTTGGAGTCCATTTCTTTTCGTCATTTTCTTTTTATCCAAATTTTAACATGCATAGATTGTAGTAATCTAAAAAAAAATTTAATATTATAATTTTATCCAAATCCCTATATTAGAATTACTCCATCTAAATTCTAATGAATTACGTGACTCACGTTCTTGATCATTTAACCTGAAAATTTCTCTTCTTGGATGCAAACTCTATCTTACATGCGCATCACATTATTGATTCTTATCTTACGATACTAGCTAGCTTTTTCTCTTTTTTTAGTGAAAGAAACGATCCCAGGTAAGTATTTTAGCAAGTCGTAATATTTATGCCAAGACAATATTCATGATGAGCAACACCTTCTCTTTTTTAAAGAGTGTGGTCCAAGATAACATATTTTCACGGTATGGACATTTTTATAATTTCCTGTATATTTTCAGGACTTCAAGCCCTTGTTTAATTGTCCATGTTTTGAGGAACTTCTAGCATCTCATTTAATTACTCAGTCATGAGTTTAAGGAACTGAGGTTTCCTTTTATATACAGTGACGATTTACCCAAAATGGTACATACATCACTATTCATGTATATGGTACTATTCATCAAGTCATGAATACGTGTCTATTCATGCGTCCAGTACATTTGCCAGGACAGTTATTATTCATGTGTATTGTACTATTAACTAATACGGTACTGTTACCTCATTAAGGAACTTCAAGTCCTTATTTACATGTCAAGGATCTTTAGGTCCGCTCTCTTGTTTACAAATATAGTACCAGAGAGATTGTCAGCTCTCATATCATTATCATCATTAAGGATCTTTGGGTCATGATGTAGTTGTACGATGAGGATCAAGGAACTTCTGTCCTAATCTCTGTATGTTGTAAAACTCATCATATAACACAATTAATTCATAAAATAAATTGCTATAAATTGTTGATGTGGACGATAAATCTGCACTATACTTTAAATAAAGATAAATATGCGGTAAAATAAATTCATAAATTAAATTATTTGTTGTATGGACGTTAATTCCGCACAATACTTTAAATAATAAAGTAAATGTGTGATAACGTAAATGTGCTTGTATAGGCACTAATTCTATTCCATACTATTAAATAAAAAATAAAAGCAATTTTGTGAACGATAAACCCACACCACCCTTTTAAATAAATACACCATACAATAAATAAAATAAATATAAGAATAAAACCACCACTAAAAATATAAAAAATAAAACTGTCCACGATAATAGAATTACTATATATATATATATATGAATATATTAGTATGGTCTGAAAACCTTTGGCAATAAAGCTAAAAGTTGCAGAAAGCTTTTCCACTTTTTTTTTTTGGTGGGTTCTTATCAACACTATGATGAGATAATATAATATTATTATACTAATATATTAGTGGAAAGCTATATATATCATGTTGGCTTTTGCTTTTCCATCTCAACCGCAAACACACGGCACAGATCTAATCACACCTGCACTGCTTTGGCTGGTCATAATTGTTAGATATTAAATAATCAAGATAGAGAAAACAGAGTGCTTATCTCCTGGGTGGTCATCAAGGCATATCCCACATAGAGAGCTTCTCTTGTTGATAATGTGTAGGCCTCATCATTTGGCCCGCGGGCTCATGGGCCGATGGGAGCCCGCTCGGCCCATCGAAAAAAAGTTTGGCCCGGCTCGTTATGGGCTTTGAGATGACCCGGCCCGCCTTGGGTCGAGCCGGGTTTGTGCTTGAGTGTTTGAAGCCCGGCCCGGCCCATAAGCTCGGCCCGATTAGGCCCAAGAAAGCCCGGCCCGCCCACAAAAGCCCGGCTCGTTAGGCCCGCATACATATATAATTATGTATAAACAAGAGTTTAGGATTAGGATTATATAACTTAAATCACATATATAATTTGTTTCATTTCATTTACTTTTCTTTACTCATTCCTAGTTTTATAATTGGATGATTAGCACATTAATTTAATTTGTGTCAATTATTAATACAACAATTATATATATATATATAAATAAGATGAACAACATATCATATCACCAAATATAATCATATCACGAAACATAATCGTACCACCAAATATAATAATATTTTTCTTGAACACATCACCAAACATTTGTATATTTATTCATACAATCCTTTAAACAAAATATTTTTTTTATACTTATTATTTTTAAAATTATTTCTTAAAACGTATTATGATCTAATTATGTAATAACCTCAAAAACAATACTTGGTTTTATTCTTTTTGTAGAAAATCTTATTAAGTTGTGTGACTTTATTAAGTGTTTTATGAATTTGGTTTGATGTGAAAATATTGGAATTAAGTGAGTTTAATCTCAAATTTGGACTAAAATGCCCTTATGATTAAGTTTATGATTTTTTTCGATTGAAGTACACAATATTTAACGAGATTCGGCCTTCTCGGAAAACAGTAGCAGTAACTTTTTCCCTATGTAAAATAATAGGGCTACATCTTTAGTGTTTAGAATCTCATTGGCTCACTGATTCTTCTCTCTTGGAGAATTTCACTCAGCTCTCTTTTTCTCTCCTCTCACTCTCCCTCTTTCTTCCTTCTCTTCTTTCTTCCTGGGTTCTCTTCTCCGTTGGTTTGATACCCGTGAGAATGCAGGGAGGCATTATTGATGCTTCTTTCCAACACGTGGGCTTGGTCTCCACTGACTTTATAACAGAGTCATATTTATGCCAAGCCAATCTTCACGATGAGCAAAACTTTTTCTCTTTTCAGTGTGGTCCAAAACAACATATATGCTACTGCTCTACATGACAAACAGACTTTTTATCTGATGGAGACATCTCATATGATTAGTGTACTTACTAATAAAAATATATACCAGTCTTCCCATTCATATAAAGTCATTCAAGTGTACTTCGCCCTTGGAGATAGTCAGCGAATAGCGATAGAGCACCAGAGGTGTTGTTGCATTGAAACTTAGGGCTTGAGAGTTCAGAACAGGCCAGAGGATGCTCCAGAGTCCAGACTATTTTGGAGTTTTTAATTTTTAATTTTTTTGAAGCAAAATAAAAGAAGTTAACAGATTTAATTCTCTGTTCGGAAAAAAAACCAGATTTAATTCTCTGTCAAATGGTAGGACATGTGTCAAACATTTAAAGAGGGGAAATAGAGGGGACACAAAGGGGGCGGATCCGCTACTGAAGATCCGGAGTGCTCCTAGAATTCTCTCGAGTCACATACGTTATAGCATTTCCGTTGTTAAAAGACCACGCAATTTTATTTGGCCCTTTTATTTTTAAACTTTCAATAAACTAGTCTCATGCACTTTCACGCCTGTAATAGGCTTTTTAAAAAAAAAATTTATTTTATTTTTGAATTAAAAAAGATAATTTGTAGTTGTGTTCCATAATAATTAAGATCCATGATTTGATTTGATTTTAATTTTGAATTTTTTTAATATAAAAAAGTGTGAATTTACCATATTATCTTCATTTAATTAATAATTTCAATTACTAATATTTGCATTAACTAAAGGTATTTTCTGATATTTTGAATGTTTTACCATTCTATGCCTTTTGCTTTATATATATTGATATCTTGTAGGGCCTAAATAATTGTATACATAAAATTTTGAGGCCCCTTGATTCGAGGCCTTTGGTGATCACGAGCCCGGGCCTAAGGCCGACCATCGGGAGTTATTTGGAGTCCATTTGTTTTTGTCATTTTCTTCTTATCCAAATTTTAGCATGCATGGATTGTAGTAGTCTAAACAAACAATTTGATATTATAATTTTATCCAAATCCTTATATTGGAATTACTCCATGTAAATCCTAATGAATTACGTGACTCACGTTCTTGATCATTTTATTTGAAAATTTCTCTTCATGGATGCAAACTCTACTTTACGTGCGCATCACATTATTGATTCTTATCGTCCGACACTAGCTAGCTTTTTCATTCTTTTTTTAATGAAAGAAACAATCCCAGGTAAGTATTTTAGCAAGTCGTAATATTTATGCCAAGCCAATATTCATGATGAGCAAAACCTTCTCTTTTTTCAAGAGTGTGGTCCAAGATAACATATATGCCACTGCATGATTAAAGTTACAGGCAAACAGAATTTTTATTTTATCCGGTGGAGAAGAAAACTTCTTCTTTATGATTGGTTTACTTACTAATAAAATATATACCAATCTTCCGATTCATATAAAGTCATGCAAGTGTACTTATTCATTCACGAACACTATCAATATTGTGTCATCCAAGTATATCAAGGATCTCTCTTCTGAATTAAGCTTCTATTTTCTTGAAGCTCAAGTGATGAATTTCTGTGGCATGTTGCTATATATATATATATGCAAGTCATAATAGCCACCATTCAGGCCAAATCACGAAATCAAAAAAAGAAAAAAAAGAATAGCCACCTATCTTCATTTCGACTAGCAGCACTTTGAAATTACATGGCCCAGAAGGAGCTGTTTGACAGGCAAGTTACCAAAAGAGGAGGTGGACAAGTAAGCAGAGGAGATCAAGACCAACCTGCAGAAATTGAGCAAACTGTGAGTATTTATAATCCCTGAGGAGGCAATAAAAACTAGGGAGATTCACTATTATACCCAATATAAGAGCCCAAATTATATAAATACGATATATGAAATGGACTTTAAAACACACCCAAAACTCATTTACAACATAACAAAAAGGCTTTTAACTTTTTATAAATTGCAAAATTGCCATTGATTTCTTAAAACAAGCCTAACCCCAAAACCTCATAAACAAACCCAAAACTCTCAATATGCTATCAAAATAATTTAATAATCAAAATTAAATTAAATAGAGCCGGTTGTTATTTTTTTGGGTTTGTTTATAGAAATTAAATGGTATAGGGTTTATTTATATTTTTTGTGCTAAGAATGAGTATATGATTAAATATCTCTAAAAACTATTCCTGGGGAGAAGAGACTCAAAATATTCAGGGAAGTAGCAGCAACAGAAGAAGCATTAAGGTCATCTCGGGATCAAAATATTAATGACAAACCAAAGATCCGGGTTCCCGTCATGTTCCGAGATCACACAAATTTCAGAGGATACTTCGAGCCAACGGTAATTGCCATTGGTCCTATCCACCATGGTAAAGCGAGTGGGGAGAGAAACTCAAGCTTCGATTAGCGGTAAATTTTGTCAGAGACAGTGAGCAGAATGAAGCACGTTTGCTCAAGAAGGTTGACGAGTACATCAAGGAACTAAGGGAGTGCTATGACAAGGAAGCAACAAAGAACTATGACAACGATTCCCTCGCGTTGATGTTGTTTGTTGATGGGGTGTTCTACGCTGGAATTCATATACAAATATGATGACTTAGAATCTTTTCAGATCAAGAAAGACCAGGTGGTCTTTGCAGAACGGGACATGTTCTTGCTAGAGAACCAACTTCCTTATCAACTCCTCAAGCTCTTGATGAGCTCCAGCCACATACATGAGGCCTTGAAGGACTCAATCGAGAGGTTTGTTCAGATGCACGGGGTTGCACCAGGTGCAACTAAGCAGCATCCTCAACACGAAACAATACCCATGGAACCAGAGCCAACTCATCTTCTTGAGTATCTTCTGACAACAATGCTAGGATATCCACCTAAGAGAAAAAGTGAGACAAGAGCAAGTGCCCAATCTATTTGCAATGTACAAGAGCTTCAGGCAGCCGGGATCCATTTTAGGCAGAGAAAGGGGCCAAGCGTATTGAGCGACATATATTTTAAGAGCTATATATGCTGTGGGTTCCTTTATCTTCCCAAAATAAAAGTGGACGACTCGATGCGGGTTAAGTTCATGAATTTGATAGCCTACGAAATGTGTCCCGATTTCCAGAATGATTTCGGGGTCGCCTCTTACATAAGCTTCCTCAATTCGCTCATCGATCATCCGGATGATGTGAAGCATCTGAGTAAAAAGCACATACTTGGAAACTTACTTGGGAGTGACGAGAAGGTGGTTCAACTCTTCAATGAGATGGACACTATCGTGGTGCCTAACAATCAATTTTCCGACAAGGTTAAAAGCATGATAGAAGCTCACTGCAACACCACGTGGAAGATATGGATAGCTCAATTCTTTCACGACCATTTCAGCAAGCCCTGGGTTTTGGGTTCCATTGGTGTTCTCTCAGGGCTAGGGATGACCGCTGTTCAGACGTGGTACACCGTCAATTCTGATAACCCTTCATCTCCATGTAAGGCCTTTCTTGAGTACCTGAAAGCGCGCGGGTACTAAAAGGACTACGTACTTCAGCTAAAAGCATAGTCTGGCAGCATATGATGTGGTAATTAACATATACGAACTTGATATTATAATGTAGTAAGTACACATTATAATAAGACAGCCTTTTTCAGGTACTAAAAAGACATTTGCTGCTTTGCAATTTGTGTGCTGCATGGTTCTGTACGTCCCCCCAATTACGACTTCTTCTAGAGGTTTTCACAAGTCGTAGCTTCTCAAGGGTCCTCTCTCCGTTTGGTATTTTACTGTCAGCAGATGTGACTAAAATAAGGCAAGTTGAACATGTGTGCTTTTTTCTTAATTTGGTGGAACTTTATATATATATATATATATATTTTAGTTGAAGTTTGTGTGTAACATTCTTATTGTAAGTTGTCATTTGATAATCGATGTGATTCTCGGAAAAAATAAACAATAAATAAATAAACAATTTGTGATCATGTGTGGCCTTTGTTGTAATTAATTCCTAAATTAATCATGCAGATTACATGTTGGAAGCCTCTTGTTTGTTTTATAGCATTTCCAAACTTTAAAGAAAAGAAAAAAAGATATTGCAAGAGGGATCTCATATTCTGTCAAATTTAACTAATAATATTATGTGAGAGTCAATGTGTCTATTAATGCAACAAGTTGACACTACTGGCCATATAATATCAAAGAATATTGTGTTTACTCTGGTAAATCATTTTACCAAAATTGAGTCAGGAGAGTTAAATACAACCTTCGCTTACATCAAATTTGGAACTTTTTAGGACGATAAAGCACATTCAAACATTATGGCTGAAGTGACTTTGCTTTGCTTTTTGGCGTACGTATTTATGTATAATAATAAATTATACTTTTCAGCAGATTTTGTTTTGAATGTCTAAATTCATGGCTCAAGAATCTAGTTTAGTTATCTGGTGATTTTTTAGGGGATAATTGTATCTAAATTGAAGATTTTACCGGTCCAATAGATAGAAAATTGATGAAATTTGAAGGAAAAGTAAAAATTGGACATGTGCGATAATTGGAGGACCAAAATGATTCAAAAATGAGTTGGAGATCAATATAAAACTCGAGTATAAGTTTATAGACCATTACAGATAGATACCGTTTGTTTGTACCGTATCTGACCCTATCCACATCACCTTGACACGTGGGTCAGAGAACTCCCAAGCACCCAAGGCTCCGGAACAAACGGCATCACCTACCGATGATCCGCAGAGTGTATAATCGGTATCCCTTACCGATTCTATAGAATCAACCTCGAAGCACCCACCCGAAATATCTAAGGACTCGTGTCAACCTCAGGGCCCTCCCACGAGTCCCACATCGAAATTAAGTACTAAGAGCATACAAAATGCCCTCTATAAATAAGCCCCTTCACTACAATACAGGGTAAGACTTTTCAGCTTGACTTTTATACTCAATATATTGTCAACAAGCAAAAGCTCTTAAAAACAAACTTACTCTGGTTCCACACCGGTTCCATAGACCTTACGAGTCTCGGCTTCTTTCCATTCAGGATCAGCAGCCAAGAAGGAGAGGAATCATCATTGGACACTCAATCGATTTCTCAAATCGTCAATATCACTTGTAAGTTGCATTCATTTCTATCTGTTTAGTTTTAGTGTAAACACCGTTTAAATAAAGAAACTCCCGAAACCAAATGGAATGATAATAAGCCAGCCTCATTTAAATGATGCTATTTTATCATTTTAGTAGATGCATCTGCAAGATGGGTTTTCACCTTGTAAACTCGTAATGTTACATTTACTAGACTTCTTATCAACTAATTAAATTACTCGTAATGTGAGCACAATTCCTCACGCTCCTAAGTTTACTTTTCAAAACTTTTTATAACTCTTGCATTATCACTTGGGCATTGATGTTGAGAATCCAATTCCCCATATCCAATCCAAAATGGCTTACAAGGATTTTCTATTAAGCGTCTTGCTCGCACTTTGCTTTTGAGAGCAAAGCTGCCAATTTTGGAGACATATGCAGCATCATACCTACGATTGAGAACCGTTGCCAACCATCACTATTCACTTTTACAATCATTTGTTCGGTTGAGAACTATTATACCAACCATCAATACTCTCTTTAACATTGAGGCAACCCAATATTTCACATTCGAGGCTTTTTGGTTGTGAAGCTTATGTGTCTATTGTTCCCTCACAATGCACTAAAATTGATCCTCAACGTGGACTCCAGGGTTATATTGACTTTAATTCACTGCATATTATTCGATATATCTCAAACCCTTCACGGGTGGATTTGTAACAATAAAAAGCTCTCCCTCGCCTGGTGAATTTGTTAAACTAAACTTTGATGGTCTGATGCTGCGATCTGACTATGTAGCTGAGTGTCTTAATGCTTTTGGTGCCTCTCTGTGTTACTACAGAGTATCAAATTGGTTGTGTTGACTAGTTTTTTTTCTTTTGCTGTGGCAAATAAGCTTCTGCTTCCTGTGATGAGTTGTGAGTTTAAAGTTTTTAGTTGGACCCCAAGCATATAACCAGCTGTTCCTTTTGTAGAGTTTTTACAGAACTTACTTAGATACGAGAATAAAGTTGCAAGCAACAACTTTTTAGTTTTCCCAAACAGCAGTTCTTCCATATACAATGATTGGCGTATATGCTAAACTTGTGATGAAGTTAAAGTCACTATCAAATGTGTGAATTTCAAGAAATCATTCGAAGCCTCCCATGCAAATAAAGTCATTATACTTGCCTTCTCCTTTTGGCCTGGAAAGTCACAAGATGTAATTGCTCAATAGCAAAGTGCATATCCAAATATATTTGAATAATAAGAGTGACAGATCCTATATTCTATGTTAAATTTCAAGTGCCTAAAACCTATGGTTTACTATAAAATGCAGAAACTAGGGAATATCAAAGCTTTGCTTTGTTTAGACGAGCACCTAGAAAAATAGCCTGAGATTGGAAGTGAAAAAACCATAGTTTCCATGGGGGAGGCAAGGGAAATTCGTGAGAAGAGATTCAAAGAATTGAGGGATGCACCAAAAAGTCCAATACACAGCTCGCAACCGAAGATCCAAAAGGTTCCCTTCATGCTCCGGGATCACAAAAATTTCGAGAAATACTATGTGCCGAGGGCAGTAGCAATTGGCCCTTTCCATCCTGATAATCCAAGGTGCAAGCTGGCACAAAAATACAAGCTTATGTTGACATCAAAGTTTGCCCAATTTGTTGGCCAGACAGATGAAGATTTGTACAAGAAGATTGAGGAGAAGATCAAAGAACTAAGGGAATGCTACGTCAAGGAAGAAACAGAGGGCATTGATGATGATACCCTCGCCTGGATGTTGTTCTTAGATGGGTGTTCAACCTTACAATTCATATACTCCCTTGTGCACGAGCATGCAGAGTTAGAAAAATTGTTTGAAATCAAAAGAGACCAGGTAGCCTTTGCACAGCAAGACTTATTCTTGCTGGAGAATCAAATCCCATATCAAGTCCTCGAGCTGTTGATGAGCTCAAGCAACAGACGTGAGGATTTGAAGCGCGCAATTGAGAGTTTTGTTCAGATGCACATTGTACCCATAGAGAAGCAATCAAAAGGGCAGGAACAGAAGCAAGAACCAGACACAACAGCAAGCATGGAACAGAAGGTAGACATAACAGAAAACAGAGAAACAAAGCAACAAGAAGGCTTAACAACAGACACTGATCAGAAGCAACAACCAGGCATAACAACAGATGCGAATCAGAAGCAACAACCAAGCGTAACAATACCCATGGAGAAAGAGCCCATTCATCTTCTTGACCTTCTGGGCAAAAGAATTCTAGGTTCACCAAAAGAGGATGTTCCAAAGAAAGGAGTTGGAGAGTTCTCTAAACAAACTTTTCGCAATGTGCAGGAGCTTAGTGCAGCCCGGATACATTTTCAGCCCAGTAAGAGTAACTTCTTGGGGGACATATCTTTTAAGTCTCATTGCTTTGCAGGATTCCTTAGTCTTCCTCCAATATCAGTAGACGACTCAACAGGGCCTAAGTTCATGAATTTGATAGCCTATGAAATGTGTCCTGATTTCCAAAATGATTACGGGGTTACCTCTTACATTGGTTTCCTCGATGCACTCATTGATCACGCTGACGATGTTAAGAAGCTAAGGTCAGCGTCTGTGCTGTTCAACTTTCTGGGAAGTGATAAGGAGGTGGCTCAACTCTTCAATGAGATTGGCACTGACTTGGTGCCTAACACTGCCATATACCTCAGTGTTAAAGCCGAATTAGAAAAGCACTACAAAAACAAGTGGAAGACCTGGATGTCTCAGTTCTGTCACGATCATTTCAGTAGCCCCTGGACTATCCTGGCTTTCCTTGGGGTCTTATCAGCACTTGGGTTAAGCGGCATCCAGACTTGGTACACAGTCCATCCTTAACCCTCTCCCTGTGAGGCTGTATGCCAGTACTTGAAACCACGGCTACACATAACCTGAGAGATACATATAGGTACTAAAAGACATGCTTCGGTTGTTTTTACATGCATTTCTTCTTTCTGGTGTGTTTCGCTACATGGTTTTATACCTTCTAGTCGGTACCTAAATAGTTCTCTAGTCATAGTTTTGTGAGGGTCCTCTCCATCTGGTAATTCCAACCTTTTAGATCTCATTTATATTTCTGTGTGTGCAGGTGTGACTATAATAAGCCAAGTTGTCTTAATTGGTTGAGGTGTTTATCAGAATGTAATTTAATTTTGTGTGGCCAATGTGTTTGTTAGTTTTCGTTTAAGCAACCAAGTGATTCCATAGGTTGCCTATTTTATGAGTTTCAGTAAACTAACCAGCATGTTACATGTTGTAAGAAACATTTCCTAACCATCTCCAAAGCCTCTTGACAAAATTGGTCAGGTGCACAGCAACCTCAGCTTAAATCGAATCTTCTGTTCAAATCGAACGTTCTAACCGACCCCAATTAGACCAACTTGACAAAAGGATTAGTCCAAACAATTTTAGAAACCATTGAGATTTGAGTTACTTGTTGTGACCCTATGAATTCTGCATCAACTTCAATTAACTTTTCCATCTTCAAAACCTGGCCTATATAACTCATGATTTAGAGGTAATGTCTCAGCAATGTAACAGTAACCATTATTCTTTTTTGTTCGTCGCCTTTTTTATTACAAACCAAAATGGGTAAACCAACAGGACAAGAAAACTAACCTTTATTGATTTGATTGCACAGCATAAAATAATAAATAATAAAAAAATTAAACAAATTGACTTGCAAGTAAGCACACAACTAGGTAAATTATTTGAAATTTAAAATAATTAAAGCCATGTTCAACAACAAGAGTTTCTGTAAGCTAAGTATTGTACATATAATAATAAGGTACAGATGATTCCTTTTTCTTCCTTTTTTTTGCCTTTTTGTTATAAAGAAAGAGTAGCTGATTCATAATGATTTGCTGACAACTATTAGCAATTGTATGTATTTTCAAGATGCAAATTTATCGACGCAAATTGCATAATACAAATAATATCAGTCCTAATCTCTATCCTGTATCAAGTTGTTGATCATCTTTACCAAAGGAAGAGTCCCCTTTGCCATAATTTCTATTCTACTAGCATTAGAAGCATGAGAAAACAGTGAAAGCCCAAAAAATACAAGATCAGGTAGAAAGAGTCGAGATGACAAGAATCCGTGCCAATAACGGGGTTCTAGATCAAAGAATGCATTGAAAAACCTCCGAGTACTTTTCAAATCAAGCTTAAGCAGAATAGCCATACCAAAACAGAAAAACTCCCTTTGTCTCCTCCTTTCTATGGGCCATAAATCTTTCCAAACTTCTGCAGACAGTTCATTTCCTGAAAGAATTCGATCAGAACCAAGGTACTGAACTATCGCATTTGCAACAATAGGAGCCGCTGCCAGAGTCCTTGCAACCATATAACCAGTTGAAGGATGCACCATCCCAGCTGTACCACCAATTCCAACAACTCTTTGAGGGAGCACTGGAAGGGGCCCCCCCATTGGAATGACACAATGCTCATCCTCTTCAATGCTTTTAATGTTAATGCCTAGGTGCCTTAACCTAGCAACCATTCTATCCTGGATATCTTTCATAGGTACTCCAGGCCGAGCTACCAGGGAAGTTTCTTCAAGAAATATCCTGTTGGATGAAAAAGGCATTGCATATAGAAAAGTAGGGATCCTAGCATTTCTCTCCTTCAGTTCGATATTATTGTTCAAGTGTGAGTCTCTCCAATCCATAAAAACCATCTTATCTACATCAAATGGATGCTCTTCAACCTCCGCCAAAATCCCATAAGCCACTTGGTAACCTGGATTGTAGGGCTTATCATACTGTACAAGACATCTTGAAAAACCAGTTGCATCAAGAACCACAGCAGCTTGAATAGTGACACCATCATTGCAAATCAACAGTGATTTTTCCTCCTCGTGAATAACCTTATTTACTTTAGCTTGGTGAAATTTGACACCATTCGATATGCATTTTTGCAGCATCTTGGACTTAAGCTGCTTCCTGTTAACCCTTCCATAAGGTCTGTCAAGATCCTTTTTCGCCTGCTCATCTATGAACACAACAGCACCAGACCAGGTAGTGTCCAGGCAATCAAGCAAATCCATGGCCTCAAATTCATCCACCCAAACACCATAATTATTGGGCCAAATTAATTTGGGAGACGGGTCAATCGAGCAAACAGAAAGCCCTGCCGCTGAGACTTGCTGTGCCACGGCAAGTCCTGCAGGGCCACCGCCCACAACTGCAAGGTCCACCACAAGACCCTTTGATGGGTCATACATGGGAAGCTCAAAGTCAAGACTCTCCTTCTTGGTTTCTGGAACAAGCTCCAGAAGAGCACTGCTACTAGCCTTAACAAGACCAGTCCGGCTCAATTTCATATGAGACTTTCTAAGGCCACATCTCAGCTCCTGGTTTTGAAGCTTCGAAGAATTCAAATTACTCACTTTCTCTGAAAACCCATGAAGCGGGTGCAAAAATTCAAGCTTGTTATGAGTTTTAAGTAATGTATCCATGAATTCCCAACTCAAACTGGGTAGCCTGAAGTTCCTGAACTACAGTCTGGGCGTGAAGAATTCTCGCAGTTCTCAACTGAGAACTCAAAATTTCCGAGATGGGTTCCCTTTAGGAAATTTAATTTTCACACATACATACAGAAAACAGCAACTGGAGCACTAGCATTAAAGCCAGAACAATCCTTTCAATCCTGAAAAGATTTTTCCGGGAATTTAGAAGAACAAAAGTACAAAAATCTACAAGGAAGGAAGCTCACAGTGAATTAAAGTAGAGAACTTATTGCTTACCAGAGAGCTGAGAGATATAAGAAAGAGAGAAGAAATCATTTTGCAGCCCAAACTCTCCGAGTGACCCAAAGAGATTTGTAAAGGTGAAGCCTGTGTGGCCTGTTCTTGACGACGACAAACTCAAGTGGTATGTGGTGGATGTCTACTGTGTCCTCCGTGTCATGAAGTGGCCCACTGTTACTCGTCCCAGTTTAGACACGTGTCAACGTGATCATCATTGTCCTTGTGTTCTTCCTTTGTGAACCAATAATGGAGATTTGAGTCACATCATTTAAGCGACCAATTTTTTTGGTAAGTTGCCGTTTTTCCTTGGTGCAAATTTACCTCTTAAACTTTACTTTTTCAGCTAATTAAAGACGTCATCTTCAAGACACTATGCAAATGAGCTGGGCAAATATGTAATTCAACAATTTAGGTGACATGTTGTTTATACATTCATAAAGTTGATCACTCCAAACAACTTGATAGTATAGTTGTATTAACTATTATTTTATTATTTATTTTTATATTTTACATTTACTTTTCTCTTTTATGAAAAGTAGATGGGAGGGAGGAAATGATATTTTGTTATAAAGTATAAGTGGGACTTAATATACATATTGCTTTTGAGGTGGGCAACATTCCTTTATAAGTGGAACAGGTAAAATTTCTCACCTTGAATGTCTACTCCATTTTGGCAAAAAGAAAAAGAAATGTCTACTCCATTGGAGGATAAAAATGTTTATGTGACAAGGCTTGTTTACTCTTCTGTACGCTCTTTTGGAGATGCTCTTAGGTTCGATTTAGTTCGCAGAAAAAATTTGATGGGAAATGGAAAATTCATTTTTCATGTTTGGCAATCTTGGGAAAGTAACCAAAAAATATCACTTTATTTCCTTTCACATGTTTGGTTTATGTAGGAATGTAAAATAAAGTTTGTTTAATTTTTCAATTATACATATATGAAATCCGACAGGACCCGACCCAAATTCCACTTTGGAATCTAAGCCGAACCCTGTGCGTGTTCCGACACTTGTCAAGTGCCAGGCACTCTTGACCAAAATGCCCTTCTAAGTTTCCTAAATTCTTTTCTTCAAGCTTGACTCCTGCCGAAAATTCGGCAAAGTCTCCCCTATAATTCGTTTGTTTCCCAAAGTTTTTACCTGTACAACAAGCAATTTAAATATCCTCATTCGTTCAGCATACACAAAAACAGAATACATGCAATCAAATATGTCACATACCAAAGTCCAAAGATACTGATATGATAACATTCGTGACAGGTGATCGGTTCATAATTGTATATCATTTTGTACCCTTCTAACTTATGATTTTGTTATATTATTGAGTTAAACTTGTGCTTTTAATCCATTTTCTGTTTATCATTCAGCTCATTGGGCTTTAGGTCACAATGGTGGCTTTGGATAGGAAAAGTTGCAAAGTGGTGTAGATTTGAGTAGACTGAGTTAGCATTTTGTTTCGGCCTTAACTTCCTCCTCACAACTTGGATTGGCCCAAATAATATGTGGTTGGAAAGAAGAGATTCTGAACTACAAAATGGACTGCAAAAATGCATCAATTGATGAAGCCAAGCCCAATCAGTGGTCCCATCAAAGTACATCATGTGCAGGATTGCAGCTACCAGCTCTTAGCCATGTGCCTCCTTTTAATCCATGTGCCTCACCCCAGCTGCAACTGACTTTGGATCCAACATAATGAGTGAAGGGGGAGGCATTCCAGCTATGAAAGTCTGTACGTGCAGGTTGGTACATGCTGGAGCTATTGCAGAGAAGGCATGTGCATGCATGTGAAGCGGAAAAATGAAATGAAATCAAGTTCCAGTCTCTGTTCGGCTGCCAACTTGCAAGGGCCAAAATGCACACTTCTACTACTCCGATGAGAATACTTTCTTCATAGAAGTTGTTCCAATGAGTGTCTAGTATAACATATCCACATTTGAGCATCATTGGATACGTTTTGAAACCTATGGCCTTCCTACACCAAGCCTGGTTCAGAAAACTCATTTTTTCAGCAACCAAAAGGCAACCACATGGGTTGGCAGCAAAAGAAGATCACATGGTCTGGCAGCAAAAGGCAGCCACATCTGACCACCTTTGAACCCATGTGATGAAAGCTTTAGGTGCAGCAAAAGATGAAGGATGGTGTGGGAGTTCATCATGATGTTCCTCCCTCTTAGCCCTATAAATAGAGAAGTCTTGAAGCTGAAAAAATACACCCCAAGGGGGGGGAGCTCTCAAACACTTCTCTAGAGCTCCTTTCCCTTCTCTCCCTCAAATTCTCTTAGTTTCCTTTCAAGTTGTCAATTATTGTAACAAAATGAGTTTACTAAATTTTCCTTCAAGTTTTCTTAGTTCCACTTTACTTTTATTTGTAATGTACATTCTTTCTTAAGTATTCAAGTTTAATTAGTTTCCAAGTTTCAATTATGGTTTTTGTTCTTATTCATTATGCTTATAAGTTAATATGCTAGTTTGAATGATTGATCACCATTTAGGTTTGCATGTTAGCTATCTTGGTTTGAATTAAGAGTATACACCATGCTTTAATTCGAATTGAACTATGAATAGGAAGAGTATGTATGGACATTCGAACAACAGGAATTAGATACATGCTTGGTTGTTTAAATTGTTCTTCTATGCTTAATGGGTTCCTAATGCTTAATTTTAGGTTAGACAACAAATGATCAAATTAGGGAATTAGGAACACAAGGTTTTGACCAAACACCATGGCTTAATCATATTTTAGCTAGAATCAATCCGTTAATCTAATTGAACTTGGGAACTTATTTGCTTGAGTTATTTCTTTTTTTTCTTGTTTTATTTATTTTCTTTTTCATTTCTGTTTTGTGTAGGGGAAATGAATTGGATCATTCAATCACCAATCCTCGTGGGATCGACCTCGCACTTACATATGCTATACTACCGAACGGCTCGTGCATTTGCGAGTATCACAAGTTGAGGATGCAGCTGAATCCATTTTGATGCAGTGAATCCAACACAACAACAGGCTAAGCAGAAAAGGAGGTGCACAAGTTGGCTGAGATTCTTCAATCATGAATTTATTCTTTTCCTCCTCATTCATTGTTTCATCACTCTCTTCCTCATTCACCTTATTTTCATCCTCATTCTTCTTTTGTTCCTCTTCAAAATCCAAAATTCATCACTTCCTTGAAGTAGCCGAGAACTCAAATTTTGGAAGCTCAAATGAGAAAACTTCCTTCATAAAAGTTGTTCATTTACGTGATTCCTATAACATGCTCCAATTTCAGCTCAATCCAACTAGCACAGGCTCTGAAATGTTGGTATCATCACAGTATGTTTACCATTTCCTAATTTCACAATAGTATGCTCGGTTTCAATATGTTTATATGATTTCCTGTACTCAAATGACTTTAGTTCATACATCAAAGTTGTTTGAAATTCTGTCTAATATAACATACCAAAATGTTAGGTTGATCAGACTTCTATAGCCACCTTGAGAACGATTAGAGTGGAACTTGTTTATAGTCTTCAACCCTAGTTCCTGACCCTAGTTCCTTCCCTCGGTTTTAGTCCAAAACACTCATTTCGAAAGCTCAAAACACTACAGTTTCTTCATGATAGTTACTCCAAATTCTCCTCTTTATAACATATCCAAAGGTCAGCAAAATGCAACCATTATAACTCTTTGAAAGTCAATGAACAAAACTTATTGATTGATTATATTGAATTTCTTGTTATAGATGTGTACTTTCTCTCAAATGGCTTGTTACTTGTCATTCCATTGATCAAATCAGCCACTATCATCTCAAGTAAATGATTCTTTGAAGATATGAAGCTCATCTTCATATTGTCTCTTTGAGTACTAGTTGTAAATCAAGTGTTGGTTAGAATGCCACAATGACATATATATCTCTTTCGAAGTGTGTTTCTGAAGTTCTAGATTATTTCGATGTACTTTTGTTCCAATTTCATTCTGGGATTTTGTTACATCAAAATGGATATCTCAAGGGTTATTTCAAAGTTGGTTTTGTGCCATTTGAAATTAAATTGAATTTTTTTGTGAAATTTCAAAGTAGAGACTATGCTGCTGAAACTAGGGATGGCAATGGGTTCAATCAGGGATGGGTGTATTCCCATCCCCATCCCCGCCTTCATACCGCAATATTCATATCGGGGATTTCTCATCCCCACCTTCGTTGGGGACTGGGTTCCCCGACCTACCCGATTACAGAAAAAAAAAAAACCAATATAAAACTACTTTGCTGCTGGAAGCCTGGAATTGTTTTGATTCTACTGCATGCCCCGTTTTTGAATACGTGTTTGAAAACCTCCTGAACTTGGATTTCCATGAAATTTTAATATATTTTACGTTCACATATCTACTTCAAATCTGGAAAGTTTTATCTAGTTTGGTTATTAATTAAAATTTTGGTGATTTTTCAAAATAAAGTGTACAAACCTGAAAAAGCAGAACATTCTCCAGCCTAGTCTGTTTTGGTTTCTATTTTGACATCCATCCTGTCACACCCCAATTTGTTTACTTAATTATTGAGGGTGTGAGGTAAAAGAAAAACTAAAATTTAAAATTTAGATAGCAAGAAACATGAGAATTCAACATAAAACTTCTATTTAAACCGAAGTAATTTACATTGTAATTTTACAAGCAAAATTTCAGGAAAATACAGATTCTTAACAAAATATTCAAAACTATCTGCAACTTATTCTTCTTGTTTCCTTGTCACAACTAAACTTCAGATTCAAAACCTGCAATAAATGCATTAAGGGGTGAGCATTACATGCTCAGGAGGGGCCCTATATGATTAGTGAGATTTTTAATGTACAATTTATGCAATGTATGAATAAACTTCAATTCTACCCAACCCGTTAATCTATATAATAGGGCAAGCAAATCTGCATGTCCCATACCATGCATTTTACCACTGTGATTCCGAATGCCCCATTATATAAACCAACACCCATTTCAATCATCCCATAATTCCCCTTTTGCTAGTCATCTTGTCCATACCATTGATCTCCAAGCCCAAATCACCCAATCGACAATTATACCGCCGATTTCCTAATCTCCTGTGCACACGGGCTCGCCTGAACTTGGTCCCTACAATGGTTAGACTCAACTACACAAAAGATTCTTCCCATTATCCTCATTCCCCTAATTTATTTATCAACCCAAAAATTCCAACCACCACCGACAACATATGAATATATCAATATTAATCAAATTATAATGATAATTAACAACACGTATACATCCAATATCAAGGATAACAATCAAATAATATAACCAAGCATAATATAGGATTTACAATAATAATCAAATAATATTACCAAGCATAATATAGTATTTACAATATTTAATTAAATCAATGTATGCAAAACCTCCCCAAGAAAAACTCCTACCTTAAATCCAAAGCTATTGCGTAACTCCAAGTTGCAAGTTCAAAACACCTCGAGTTCTTTCAACGAATTTCTTGTTCTACACTTTCTAATATTTTTCCTCTTCTTTCTATCATGCATTACTATGCATGTTGTTTGAAACAAGTGAATTGGTCCCTATTTATAGTAGTGAAAGGCGGCACTTGATGGTTTGTGATTGGTGTAGTGTAGGTTTGATGATATGCTTGACTTCCTAGATTATCCCACTTTCTCCTAATGTCAACAGCTCATGCTTTAACCAAAAGCTTAGTCATCTAGGTAAAAGCTTAGTCATCTAAGTTTACACTTGTGAAGAAACTAGAGTGGTAAGTTCCCTTTATGCAATTGTTCTTTGTGCATGGCATTCCCTAACTCAAATAGATAGTAATATTCTTATTACTTTATCACAAAAGTAATAATCTATGAGGTCAAATAATTATATTATTATATATATTATTATATATAAAACTATAACCCATATGAATATATAATTAGTTTTAAACGTAATTTTACTTATAAACAAAACATTTGATTTTTCAAATATATATACATATATATATTATTTAAATATAGATCTTTACACATCCTTAAGCCTAATTTCCACCAAATTTTGACATTTTGAATGTTTCTATGTCTAGTTGTGATCTGGAAAGTTTTACATTATTTTGATTTAAACCTAATATTTAGTGAATTTTCAAAGTTAACGTATTCCAACCCAAATATTTAGAAAAACTGAAGTTTTTGTTTTAAATTTTCTTAATGAGTCTAGAGCAGAACCACATGATTTTAAACATCCCAAAGAGTAGAACTATTATAGGAGATGAATAGATTGATTTTTCCTTGACACTTGGTTCTATGCTTGCTTGGATGTGAGGTTAAGGGAGTAACGATTGGGTCAAACAACTTGTCAAGCGTATTATAGGGCTTTAGGTCTACGTGCCCCAGGAGGACACTCAAACGTGTTTCCTTATTTCCAATGAATTTTAATCAGTAAATTATCTTAATTTGGTGTTCTACAATGCATACTTTTGACGACGAACCCGCGCAAGGTTAAGCTAGCTGGACACAAGGTAGGGTTTTCTGATTTCCCGATAATTAGGCTATGTCACTTTTAATCTTGGTACTTATATATAGTACTATAAATATGAATATTATTGTTGCTTTGTGGGGTGAATATTATTTGATGTTTGATGAAATACTATTTGATGTTATGTGAATATTATTATTGATGTTTCTCTATGGATATTATTTGATGTTGGGTAAATATTATTTACTACTACAATATAGATAAACCATGACACAAAATAAACGACGGTACACCTTAAAACCATCGTTGTGTTTTAAAAGACGACGGTTTTATAAAACGGTCGTGGTATGTCATCTTAGACACTACTAAAATTGAGTTTTTTTGGTTGATTTTTAAAACACGACGCTTGTCAATAGCGAGCGTCATCTTTTAAAACACACTGAACAAAAGCCCACGACGCTTGTCAATAGCAAGCATCGTTTGTTAGAACGCGCTATACAAAAAGGGATGTTTAAGTGAATTTGACACCTAAAATTTTCAGATTTTCCCGTGTCTGTGAAAATCGTCCCTCTCCTCCTTGAAACCGTTCCTCTCCCTACAAAATAATCAAAAAATCGATCATCCACGAAGCAATGTACGAGCTCGGAGTTGAGAGATTGAGCTCTTCGCAAATCCACAAGATGGAGAGGTAGGTTCTGGATTCTAGAATCAAGAGATGTTTGGATGCAGTGAAGATCTTGACCTTCACTTTCTTCAAAGAAGATCTACATCTTAGGCGCTCAACTCACTCATCAAACTCAGCGACTCAATCCAGAAAGGCTCATGGAAATCGGTCTTTATATATATATATATATATATATATATATATTTTGTTTGTTCATGTATTGTGTTGATTTCGTGGGATTTAAGTGAGTTTCTCATTTGGGTTTTTGATAAATATGCACAGCCGTCCCACAAGGCCTTCGTAATCAAGAAGAAGCTGACAAAGAAGATGAGGCAGAATAGGCCCATCCCTCATTGGATCTGTTTGAGGACCGACAACATCATCAGGTCCAAAATACTTTTTGTTTTTGTGTTTACTTTAATTAGTTTGGAATTTCATTGTTAATTTTCTGAATCTCTGTTTTTTGTTTGTTAATTTTTAAGCTTAAAATGGATGTGGCTATGACTTGCAGTCTTGGGGTTAACTTGAATAGTAACTGTAGTTTGAAAAAACCCCTTGCAATTCCATTACAAACTAGGGCTATAGTAGAAGGGTCCTTTGGGTTTGGTTTTGAAAGCTTCTGCATTGTTCAGAAGGGAAGGTATGTTATATATGCTCATTGTTTTATTGGAATTCATTGATTTGTGTTGAGGCCCAAAAAATCCAAGGCTGGGCCCAAATATATTTCAGGCCCAGGAGACACCTAACTTGGGAAAAAACCCAACTTTGGTATGCAAGAGTTCGTCATATGCACTTGCACATGTGCCACACCAAGAAAATAAGCAACATGCCACGCTACGAGCTTAAGTGGGCCCAAGCCACGCGAATGCCCGGGGTTTGCTTAGTGGGTTGTGGTGTGGATGGTAACAAGTTATCATGAGGCCCATTGATGAGCCGATGGAAGTTTTAGGCTGCTTGAGAGCCCCAAAACTCAAGCCCATTTCTTGAGCCCAAATATATGGGTAAGCATAAAAGAGAGAAAAAAACCCAATACTCTAGAAAAACCAGCCCAAATACTCTAAGGAAAATTACCCCTCATTTTGATAAAATAGCCCATCACCTAAGGAGATTAGCCCATTCTCTTAATTGGCTAACCCATCACCTTAGGAAAGCCCAATCAACTAAGAAGAAAATATCTACAATCTCCAGCACATGGCTGGAGACAAAAGCCTCAACAAAAGCCAAAGCTGCCTATGTATGTAGGCTGCGGGAGGCTCCAGCACATGGCCAAGAAACAAACCCAAGGCAAACCACTTGAAGAACCAAAGGATATTAGCGCGTGCATCACCCTTCAGACCAACGATCTTCCCTATTTCTTTCTCCTACCAGCTCTTGCTATGATTTGGGGAGGAAAGAAGGAGAATGGTAACCAAAGATAGGAGAAAGCCATTGGAACAGCTGAGTGGAGGCTCTAGAGCCTCCAAAAATCTTGTCTTTGAGTGCTTGGACTAAGGAAGATTTCACAAAATAGGGATGAATCAAAGAAAGAGAAGAGAAATGAAGGGAGAGACTTGGCAAAATTGGAGAGAACCCATTAGGGTTTCTTGGGAATGAGGAGCTTCCCGCGGCTATAAAAGGAGGTGCCTCATACCCATTAAGTTCAACCAGAGCAATCGAGCAAGCTTATTCTCTAACTGCTGGAAACTTCAAGCCCAAATGCCTTCCCTTCTATCTCATTCTTCTTTATCTTAAGAAACACACATCCAGAGAGCAAGCTTATCTCTCATCTTCAAAACCTAGCAATTTCGTGCACTATTCATCCTTCTTCCTCATTTTCCCTCTTGGCAGAACTGTTCTAGTGCTTGACAGAGCTTTCGTCAAGCTGTCGGAAACTACTCAACACACCCATTGTTATTCCTCCATCTCTCTCTCTCTCTCTCTCTCTCTTCTTCAACAAACCTTCTTAGAATCCCTTCCCCCTTTCCTTAGAACCCATGTTTCTCATAGGAACTCACAGCCCTATCTCTCTTTATGCTAAACTCATGATTGCTTTACTCCCATGCCATAAGCTTCTTATGCCAAGCCAAGAATTTATCTGTAAGTCATTGTTGGTTTCATCGGTGAAGAAGACCAAGGTGTTTCCTAAGGCTCAGCTACCCTTTCGAAGCACTCTTGGGGTCTGATCCTTGAACTCATAGTCAATGGGCAATTTCATACATGTGGCTCTTTACAGCAGCAGCCCAACCCATCAGTCCTGCCAGAACGAAAAAAAACCCCCTACAATTTGTTATTTTCTTTAATAGGCATGTCTTACTTTCTTATCTAGTTTTCAGAATTCGATTGTTTTTCATAGAAAATGATGAAATGCTTTAAGATTTTGACATTATGGGTCCACTGCCTTTCTTATTCTGGTTATAGAATTCTTTGGTTTTTGTTTCTTGGGTTGTTTATGTTCGGTATTTATCTCATTTGAAGTCTCTAGTACTCTAAAGTCTGAATGATATTTGCTCAATGATGCTATTAATATGGGTTACTTGTAATTTCTGGAATTCTGCTTATGCTTAATTGTTCATTTGATGCTTTTATGCAATTTTTCCCTATTGGTCCAAAAAAGAAGTCTTAATAAGTTAATCAACTTGTATATTTTGGTTAAAAAGAATTCTTGAATATGCAGTATTTTGCATATCAGCTTGCCATTAGTATGAGCTTTGCAGTCAATATTAACTCATTTTATTGTGATTGATCATTTCACTTAACTTGACAGAGCAATAAAGGGAAGTATTTTCTGCAGCAAACAGAATTATTTGCCCATTTTTCTGTAAGTGACCAATCCGCATCCTAGAAGAAAGTAAAGTGAAAGTAAGTCCAAAAAGGAGGATGAATGTCTTTAATTGTTACAATCTGCTAATTTTCTACTCCTTGCTTTGATTTTGATTAGGCCTATGTTCAGTTTCAAGTTTACTCTTTTAGCAGTGGGTAGTTATCATTTTAATATTTGGGGATTCTTACTAATATTGTTTCCTTTCGTGGAATTTATTCCACTTTTACAAGCTTTATTATAGAAACTGAAATTCTCTTTATGTGCAGGAATAATTTCAAAATGGTTGTTGTAATGCTTACAGATTGATCCTAAAAGCTCATCAACATCTAATGTAGTTTTTAAGTATTGCAATTTTCTGGTTTTTTCTTTTCTTGTAGCTTTGGTGTGGGGTTGCTTTAAGTATTGCAATTTTCTTGATACTGTATAGAGCATATGACTCACTGCTTCCAACAATATTGTTTGTCTATTATTTTGCTTCTGAATAGATGTTTAAATATTTTGAATGATCTGCCTTAGCGTCTATGTCTGAACATATAATTCAACTTTCATTAATTGGGTCACAAATGAGTGCGTTTAGGAACCTTGGCCTAAATGTTGTCAAGGCCAATGTCTATTTGGATTCTTCTGGAAAGCACAACAAGTTTGCCATCACCAGAGCATGAGTATGCTTTACAGATAGATGACCTAGTGGCCTTGTATTAAGTATAGTTTTGGGTTGTTTATATACTATTGTTAATACTTGTCAATTTGCAATTGATTGCAATGATCTCTTTTCTGGTAAATAGGTTTATGTTTAAGAGTATTGGGGTCTCTTTCGTGTAGGTCCTTCCGACAACCACAACTTGGAAAATATGAAAGAAGGTGGAGCTAAGTCAACCCAAGAACAAATTTATGAAGTTAACATCAAATTAGTAGAATTTGTGAGCTCCATTATTTCTAATTATAGGTAGGATGTAATAACTATTGAATCTTCAATTTTTATGAAAGAAATAATTTTTGAGTGTATATAATCGTTAATAAAGCATTATAATTGGTTTTCTAGTTAAAATCATTGTATAGAATCATAGGAAACAAAAAACCAAAATGTAACAACTTGGGAACTTATTAGACGACAGATTTAAAGATAATAAAATGATAGTCTTATTGGAAAAATTATCGTTTGTACATATTATCAATGACCGCTTCTAACACAATATCATCTTCTTTATATACAATCAATGACGTTTTTTTTAACAAACTACATACGTCTTTATTGATAAATGACGACAATTTTAACAAAAATCATCGTCTTTTAAACAAAAACTGTCGTCTTTACCTATAAATAACAACGGTTTTACTAAAAACCGTCGTCTTTATACATAAACAACGATAATGAAAAGCTGTCGAAGTTTGATATTCCAAAAGATGGCAGTCGAATTAATGACAGTTTTCAAAGTATCACAACGACGGTGGAAAACCGTCGTCTATTTAGTTTTTTGTAGTAGTGATTGTTCATGTGATTAAACTTAAAATATTATTGTTATTATCTGATTATTATTATTTCGTAAAGATAAATGAAGTTTGAGCTGCATTACATATGCATCATAAATACGGTTGTGTTTGGATTTGTGTTTGGGTCGAGGTATATCTAAGGGGTGGGAGAAGGCCTTAGATATATTTGGAAGAAAAAAAAAAGTGGAATATGTTCAGAATGACATGAGCAGGGCTTGAATATATTGAGGTGATAGGAGGAGGGCCTTTAATGAAAAGTGAAGGTTGAGAAATTCGTAAACAAAAGAAAAATGGAGTAAGGGACGGATGAGCGCTAATTTATATTTTAGGGTATTCAGAGTTACAGTGGTAAAATGCATGGTATGAGACATGCAGGCTTGGTGCCATAAAATATGAATTAGTGGGATTAGAAGAGAATGAGTTCATGGCATCATCGCATATGCAAATTTATTTATCTGGTCTGGTTGCATAATTTATGTATCTTGTGTTACATGACACTTTGATTAATTGTGATAGTTGATCTTGAGGGGTTTGACGGTACTCTAATAGGCATTAGAATGCTCATACCCTAATAGATTCAAGGCGAAGTTTGAGGAAGCGGGTTTCAACCAAGCTACTAGGTTTTTGTTGTTGATTTGTGTAATTTATATTTGTAAGTAGTCAACCGTTTGATAAAGATCTTAGTGTGTATTTAATTGCGAGCTACTGTGACTCTAATTTTATGTTATTAAGCAAGTTTGTATTATTTGTGGTTCTAATTTTATGTTATTAAGCATTCTTATGACATACGACTCATACCCCCCTTATTCGGAATATTCCTTATTCTCTAAAATAGGTCGTGATAATTATACATATATAATATATGTAAATTATAATATATATACATGGGTATAATATATATACATATAGTATATATACGTGTGTGTATATATATATATATATGTGTGTGTGTGTGTGTATATACGTGTATATATATTATTTATGGGTATATTATAATAATAATATATGTTATTATTATTGCAATATGATATATGTATCTAATACATTGGTGAGTATGAGACTAGTTAATCCTTCCTTTCTACATGGGTTTATTAGTCCCCTCCTAAGGAAGTGTTTTTGGTGGGTCCAGTATTAACAACCCCATTTAAGACTAGGATTAGATGAAATAAACATGGGGCTAAATTTACTTCAAGTCAAGCCTGTGTAATAGACAACCCCTAGGAGACTTGGAAGAGTCATGCTAAAAAGCCTTTTAGTTTGAGCTCGCTCAAACTATTGAACTTTAATGACCCACGGAATGGACAGTTTTGCCCTAAAAAATGGGCGTCCACATGACTAATTTGACGAAAAGATGGATGAAATATATGAAAAATTGACCCTAGGAGAGGGGAGAGGGGGGGGGGGGGGGAACGGATTGGCAGTAAAATTTAATTAAGGTACTTAATTTAACTTAATTTATAACACGTGTAAACAAAATAAGAAGTTTATTACTTTATCATACATATTACTTCATACCAAAAAAAAAAAATCATACATACTACATTATTTTGATTAAGTATAACATGAGGTTAGAGAGTGCATCAATGAAATCTTAAAAAAAGAAGGGCATACGCGGGTGAACCTTGGGTATGTGCCACGTCATCAATCTAACAGACTTTTGGACGAAACATGATGACCTGAACTACTTGTGTGCACGCATGTTAATGTTGAGGATCACGCGGGGACTTCTCACACACATACTATCAAGATGCCATGGGGATTCGAACCTTAGACCATATACAAGCGAAGAAAAGGGAAGAATCGAACTTAGGATTAGATGATTATGTAAAACCTTATATTAACTTGTTTTGCAAGAAAAGTCAGCCACACTACTAATATGAGAATAAAGACCGTTAAATGGTAACGTTTTCTAAAGATATTTTTGTGAAATGTTTCCAAACAATGAAAACAAGAAAACAAATTTGTATTCTCAATATATGACAAAGAACAATTTGGTGATTTGAAGCAACCTCCATCGAAGATGATGTAGACCCAAATTTAGAGAACATGAACAATGTTAGAGAACGGGTTTTGGGAAAAGAATTTTTTTAAGAATGCTTAAAAATGGTGATGGGGAATTTCTATCTGAGTATGGCTCAGAATAGAGGTGTCAAACAGGACGGGCACGACACCGAGCCCAACCCGAAAAAATTCAAATTAAATGTGTTGGTTCTTGGGCCCTAGTATGGCACAAGCACGAGCACGGGCACGGCACGAGTCCAGCCCGACCTGTTTCAATGTGGACATGAATTTTGGGCCGGGCCAGGATCAATGATTTTCTTAAATGGGCTGGCACGGCAATGCCCGAATAAATTAAAAGGGCCGGCCAGACACGACATGAAAATGTTAAAAACACGAGTTTAAATGGTATGTGCGGGCCTGGCATGGCCCGTTTGACACCTCTAGCTCAGAAGAAATCACCACAAAAGCCTTCTTATTCAAAATGCCCCAATGGACTTATTCACTAACCCAAAAGAAAAAGGCAATGAGAAAGGAGGGGAGAAGGGGCAATGACGCTTCTTACTCCTTCCCCTCTTATGAAGTTTTTCTTTGGGAGGATTTCAGTTTTATTTTTTTGCCTAGTAGCTTAGTGAAAACTAAAAATGATCAAACGTTATCTTTGGTGAAAGTATATTGACTAAAACTGTACATTGACTAAAACTATGTTTAGCCATTTTAGAAAGACAATTTTATTAGTCCGAGTGGTTTGGTAATTAACTCAACAAATATTTTTCTTAATTACCTGCCCTAACATTATTGCCTTATCCGTTCAAAAAAATTCCACATCATTGGTGATATCTAAAGAGAAAAACAAATATAAACAGTTAGTCATAATCCTGTGTGCTCAAGGATTCATGGTCTTGAGACAACTTCCACTCCCAGTCGGCCACTGCTGCATATTCTTCAATCAAATCTTGAACTACCGTATCAAATCACCCCACGTGTCCAATTTGACTGAGCCCATATTCAACACCACTCCCTGTTCCATCCCAAGGTGCTCCACACAGCCACACAGAGAAAAACAGAGAGTGCGAGAAAGCGCGAGAAAGTGAGAGAAATCAATGAAACCGGAGATGGGTAGCTCGTCGGAGGACTTCTCGGTGGTGGTACTGGCATCGGATCTGGGTATAGATGCGAGGCCATTCTTGACGAATCAAGAAAGAGAGGTCGAAGAACAAGAGAATTGGTACGACTGCCCTCAGAACCTTATTGCCGACGAGGACTTCTCCGATCTCGAGCTCTTGCAGTTCTTTCGTGTTCAGGGCCATGACAAGTCTGGAAATCGTATTTTTCGCATAGTGGGAAAATACTTTCCCGGTAAACAAACAGATCCAACTATCCTTATCTGTTGTTACAGTGGGTGAATTGTTCTTTAGTTAACCTAGCGGCGTAAATGAAAACCTGTTTCTCAGCTGAAATGTGTATTTTACTCGTCCATATCTGAGTTAACTGATTATTTAAGCATGTCCTAATTATTTTGGCTCCGGGCTTTCGTTTGAATTTGAAGAGTTTCTACGTTTGTTTGGGTAATTGACAGTTTTTTGGGTAAACTACTTTGTGTTTTTGATAATTTTCTTGTGTTCTTTTAGGTTTAACCCTTTACTTTTATTTATCTTTTTGGGTCTTGTGGTTCCCTTGGGTGTGGATCAGCTGGGTTTTATGGAACTGCTTTTTACTTAATTTTTAGTTTTTGAAATATGTAATGGTCCGTTCTGTGAACTGTAGAAGCTGTTAATAGAATAGTTCCTTTTGTGGCAGGGACTTACCTTAGGTTGCTTAATTTTGCTAATTTGTGGAATGAGTTATGTGTTTTTCTCTTCTAGATGTGTATCATTGGAAACAAATTACACTTTGTGCTTTGAGTTAAATATAACGCACTCCATATATTCAGGTTTAGTATTTCAAAGCAAGAAATTAGGGGTTGGTGATCACCGTCCCGTTTGTTGTTGACTTCAGCCTGTTTAGCATAAACCATCTTTCTCAATGATTCAATCAGAAAAAAATGGTCTTCAGTTTTGTAAGGGATAGGATATCTCCCTTCTTGTACTCTGTATAAGGTATTTTTTGCTTTTCGGATGTTTGCAAATGTGAGATGGCAGGGATTCGGGCATGATGTGGGAGTATTTGGCCTTTGGTTTTTGAGCTGTAAAAGTCAATTTTAAATACTCCTAATGGCTGGATATAATGGTGGCGTTGATGCTGATGTGAAATGGGTTCTGTTTGGAGGGAATATTATCTTAGTTGAAACCCTTTAGGGGTTTGTTATGTCTGGTTTTGCATTTAACATTCGCAAAGAAGATGGAATTTTGCTTCCTTTTGGTTTGGATAAATTCTTTTTTATATTTATATTGCTGGGAAAATAATTAATTCTTGATTTTTTGTTTTCAATCTCCTTATTCTACTTTTGAAAAACCCTGTGGCATATGACAATTGTTTTAATTTGTCTGATTTTCTTTCTGCAGCTCCAGTTGTTAGTGGAGATAGGCTGAAGAGGTATATATTCCACAAATTATGCAGTGAGCTTCCAGAAGGGCCATACTGCATTGTTTACATGCATAGTACTGTGCAAAAGGAGGATAACTCCCCTGGCATAACTATCTTAAGGTGGATTTATGAAGACCTTCCTTCATATTTGAAGGACAGGCTTCAGATTGTGTACTTCATTCACCCTGGGCTCCGATCAAGACTTGTCTTTGCCACTCTTGGCCGATTCTTCTTAACTGGAGGGTGAGTGATTTCATATACTTTGTAAACCCACAATCTAATTTAATAATGATTTATTATTATTATTATTATGAAAAACAAACAAATTACTAGTGAATATAAGGGAGAGTTTGTGGATTAGTATTTTGATATTATTGACATGTCTCTTGACTTTGCTTAATACTGTCTTGAAACTTGGTGATTATTTTGTTCAATGAACTGCAATTTAGACAAATCTGCCTTTGAGATAAGTAAGAAAAAAAAAATTATTTTGATGGCTGATGTTGAAATTCTTCAATTTATGTTTCAAGCAACATTATTGGATGTACTATGTAGTCATGCAGATTATGCCCAAGCATCCTCAAATGACAATATTTCCCTATTGAATCCATGTCTAAGTTACAGCCAACAGTGAATTGGGAAGCATAATCAATGTGGTATTCGTTTTTGTTCTAAAAATTATCTTTGTTTGCAGCCTATATTGGAAAATCAAGTATGTAAGCCGCCTGCAGTACCTTTGGGAGGATATGAAGAAGGGAGAGGTGGAGCTTCCTGAATTTGTGAAAGTTCACGATGATGTTCTCGAGCATAGACCGCTAACAGATTATGGCATTGAACCCGACCCTCTTCACATGATTGAGGTTCCGTCAACAGCCTACTCATTTGGAAGGTATGAGGAGAGATGGGCATCAAGAGAATATACGTCATAATTGGTACTATGTAAAGAGCCTTTCCCTACTAATTGGGATTTAGGCGTCAATAAGTTGGCTTGATAGGTGGCTATCCTATATATGCATGTTTTGTACAGAATAATACTGATGTGGTGTTGAGTAGTTTGTGCTCTTAAATGCTGATTATTGCATACTATGAATACAACTATAGTTTACGCATACTTTTATCTTATACGGTTTTGGGTATTAGATTTTCTTTTTAACTTCCAGGCTTTGTTTCGTTTTCTCCTTTATCTCTCCCAGTCAGTTTCAACTCTTTCTGCTTGACCGTTCTGCTCTAGCTTAGATTTGGAGGCCTAGTCTCCTTCGTAGATTCTTCTTTGTTTTTATGTCTTTCTTCTTTTCTGATGGCGAGGCTCTAGCGTAAGGTGTTTGGGGTGTTTACGGTCATGGTCATGGCAATATTGTAGAGGTGGTGTTGTCGATGGCATTTAATGTTGATCTTTTTGGCTAACCTAAAAGTCTACGGAATTTAATGACTATCTTTTGAGAGGTATCAATCTAATATAAATGAGTGATGCTGGTGTTGATGGTGGTGTTGGCGGTGATGGTGGCGGTGTTAGGTGTGATACTTGGGAACGTTCAAGATTGGGGGAGGTGTTAGGTGTGATGCTGAACCCCAATTTTTATAATTCACTGGCATGAATAAATGGAAGTTCCAGCATACATATGTATATGTACATATGCGTCTGCTTTTGTATTTGTAGTCTGAATGAAATTAGAGAGAACAAAAAGGAGGAAAAGAAGGCATTACTTAAACAAGCGGCCGAATGCTACTAATAAGCAAACAAAGAAAATTCTTCCACTAATGAGCAAACAGAGAAAATACCAACACTTTTCTCGCAAATGACATGCACAACATAGCCTGTATAGTTAGAAAACTATTAAGCCAAGTTACCAAATGACATGTCTCACATCACACACCGTGAACAAGGTGATTGGTGTTAGGAAGGCCACAAGTAGGCCCCATTTGGCTTCCTCTCTGGCAGCTTCCTACCTAACCCAAGAAAGGGCATTAGTGATGTTTCCTTCTATAAATCGTATCTTTTGGCATAGGTAAATTACACAACTCATGTAAGATTGAATCCTAGAATTCACCCTCCAACACAGTTCTTGAGGGGAAGAAGGTATCATTAGGCTCAAAGTGAATTTATGATATTAAATCATAGCACTTCGGATAGGGCTCAAGGGAGTTATAATCTCCATCACTAGAAATGCCGCACCCATGGACATTAAGTCAGCAAAACCAAGGACAAAGTTAAGGGCTTCAAAGGCAGGCATTACACGAACGTGAAGAGAGTACAATCCTAGAGTGTCTCCATGATATAAAATACATCATAGACAGTTGTGGCATAGGGGAGTCTACTCACCTCAGAATCGCTTTCGAGTGGCAACGGTGACATATGACCAGAGGCCAAAGTATTGCCCAGCATGGAAACTTCCAAACCCACGTTCGACCACAAATACGATTCCTCTTTTTTAGATGACAAATTTTTTTTCTCTCTCTTAAATTGTAACCCCCACCATGACTACCTTTAATACTAAGGAAAAGGGAGTTTCTAAGCACTGTACACTACGGACGATGCAGGATTAAAAGATACAAAAACGGGACACCATTTTTAATTTTATAAATACTTGATAAAACAAACTTCTAGAAGTTTGACAATTTTATAAATATAGTATGAAGAATAAACGAATAAACGAAGAAGAAATTGAACAAAGAGCCAAGGAAGAACTGCACTTAACGTTTGGCTATGGCAGTAATATGTCTGCGAACGAACTCTCTGCAAATGTATGTATAAAGATTCCCAATCTAATAGGGTTTTCTTTTTTAGGTTTATGTGAGTTTTAAATTTGACGGCATTTGTGTCTATTTAGGTGAATTTTTTGCTATATTTGAAATTGAAGTTAATCGTTTTATTAGTCCTTGATTTAGACATGATTTGCATTTGAGTACCTCAATTTCCAAAATGGTTTAGGGTTTAAGGTTTAGAGTTTCGTCAACTTCAGTTTCATTAGGACAAATGGTCTTACCGTCAATTTTGTTAACTTTTCTATTAAATACAAGGGCAAAATGGTATTTTGTATCAAAATTGATTAAAATATGAATAAAAAATTTAAAAAACTAAAAAAATAAAATTAAACTCTCTCTCTCCCCCCTTCTATCCCGATTTCTCCTGCCCCAAACTTGATTTTTCTGTTTTTTTGGGTTGGTGTTTTATTTGATTTTCTTTTATTGTGATTATTAAAGATATGATTTTTTATTCATTTTTTTTATTTTAACATAAAAATATCATTTTGCCATTGCATTTAACAGAAAAAGTTAACGAAATTGACGGCAGGACCATTTGTCCTAACGGAAGTGAAGTTAAGGGACCACGGGAACCATTTTAGAAATTGAGGGACTTAAATGTAAATTCGAATCTAAGTTCAGAATCTAATAAAACGATTAACCCTTTGAAATTGATTAAAAAAAAACTGAAATTTTTGAAATTAAGGGTGAAGTTTAGGCTATTTTTGGTTATTTCTCCGATCCCAAATACTAAAGAGGGAAGGAGGAGCAGAGGAAGAAAAAAAGAAAGGTAAAAACGGAAAAATGCTTAGAGCTCTCACTCTCAGACGCTCACTCCAGTCCCTCCACCACCACAACCACCTCAAGCCGCTCATTTCCACTACCATCCCCCAAAACCCACTGAACCCATTAAGCCCAAGACATGATTTGTATTTGAGTACCTCAATTTTCAAAATGGTTTAGGGTATAGGGTTTAGAGTTCCGTGAACTTCAGTTTCATTAGGACAAATGGTCTTACCGTCAATTTTGTTAACTTTTCTATTAAATGCAAGGGCAAAATGGTATTTTGTATCAAAATTGATTAAAATATGAATAAAAAATTTAAAAAACTAAAAAAATAAAATTAAACTCTCTCTTTCTCCCCTTCTATCCCCATTTCTACTGCCCCAAACTTGATTTTTCTGTTTTTTTGGGTTGGTGTTTTATTTGATTTTCTTTTATTGTGATTATTAAAGATATGATTTTTTATTAATTTTTTTTTGTTTTAACATAAAAATATCATTTTGCCCTTGCATTTAACAGAAAAAGTTAACGAAATTGACGATAGGACCATTTGTCCTAACCGAAGTGAAGTTAAGGGACCATCGGAACCATTTTAGAAATTGAGGTATTTAAATGTAAATTCAGTCTAAGTTCAGAATCTATTAAAACATTAACCCTTTGAAATTGATAAAAAAAAAAACTGAAAATTTTGAAATTAAGGGTGAAGTTTAGGCTATTTTTGGTTATTTCTCCGATCCCAAATACTAAAGAGGGAAGGAGGAGCAGAGGAAGAAAAAAAGAAAGGTAAAAACGGAAAAATGCTTAGAGCTCTCACTCTCAGACGCTCACTCCAGTCCCTCCACCACCACAACCACCTCAAGCCGCTCATTTCCACCACCATCCCTCATTACCCACTGAACCCATTAAGCCCAGCGCGCGCATGTTCCAGTCTTTCATCGCCATCAGCATCTTCATCAGCCTCTGAGCTCCGCAAGTACTTGGGCTACACAGCCCTCGTCTTGTTCTCCGCTGCAGCCACTTACTACTCCTTCCCTTTCCCTGAAAACGCCAAGCACAAAAAAGCCCAGATTTTCCGCTATGCTCCTCTGCCCGAGGAGCTCCACACAGTCTCCAACTGGAGCGGGACCCATGAGGTCCAGACCCGGGTTTTCCACCAGCCTGAGACCCTTGAGGAGCTGGAAAAGGTTGTCAAGGATGCCCATGAGAAGAAAACCCGGATTCGGCCTGTCGGGTCCGGGTTGTCCCCGAATGGGATTGGATTGTCCAGGGCTGGAATGGTCAATTTGGCGCTGATGGATAAGGTTTTGGAGGTGGATAAGGAGAAGAAGAGGGTGAGAGTGCAAGCTGGGATAAGGGTGCAGCAATTGGTGGATGGGATCAAGGAACATGGCCTTACTCTGCAGAACTTTGCCTCCATTAGGGAGCAGCAGATTGGTGGCATTTTGCAGGTTTGTTTGATTTTTTGTTAAGTTTGATGTGGGTTTAAGTTTAACTGTTTCCAATTGACTGGCCTTATCACATTTTGATTTTTGCTAATATGATCTTTCTCTTTGCCTCATGTTCATATGCGTGTAGGTTGGTGCACATGGTACTGGTGCAAAATTGCCTCCGATGGATGAACAGGTGATCAGTATGAGGCTGGTTACTCCTGCTAAGGGAACAATAGAAATCTCGAAAGAGAAAGATCCAGAGCTGTTTTATTTAGCCCGGTGTGGCCTTGGTGGCCTTGGAGTGGTTGCTGAAGTCACCATCCAGTGCGTTGAGAGACAGGAGCTTGTAGAGCACACTTCTGTTTCAAACATGGAAGAGATCAAGAAAAATCATAAGTAATTATTTATTCCTTTCATTGTTAGATTATTGTTTTATCTTTCATTTAGATAGTAAGTACACAATGCATGAGTGTTGCTTGCAAGTTGCAAATTGCAACGAGTTTATGGAAAGATGAAAACTTTTGAGTGTGAGGCAACCATTGTTTGGTTTGGAGCTAGGGTTTTACAATGTTTTAAGGGATGGTGAAAACACTTCGATTGAGTGCTGAGATTTCAAAGTTGTTTGATTGCGGTGGCTTGTAATGCAAACCCTTCATTGAATTTCATCTAGGGATTTTTTTGAAGAAAAAAGAGAAACTACAATAAAAACCACTCACAAAAAAGGTAAGTTAGAAAAAGCTCAAAGTTTGAAAATTTTAGTCTCACTTCATAGCTGCTAACAATACAACATTATAAAAGAATGATCATTTCAGCTAGTGATAGCAACACTTTCCGGTGAAAAATAAAAATTGTCGATCACTGATGCATCAACATGTACATGTGGTTCTTAAATCTCAGAAGTCATATTGATTAGTAAGGGTAAGCTGTATGTACTATTTTTTCTTATTTATAACGAATTCTCTCTCTCTCACTCTGTATGTCCTGTTTTTGCTTATTTATAACGAATTCTCTCTCTCTCTCTCTCTCTCTCTCTCTCGTATTTTGACTCACTGTGCGCTCATGCACCATTAATATTATAGTGCGATATGGAATCAGGAAATGAATGATACATGATCTGATTGTTTCACAGGAAATTACTATCTGAGAATAAACATGTGAAGTACCTTTATATTCCATATAGCGATGCTATTGTGGTTGTGACGTGTAACCCTGTATCAAAATGGAAAGGTCCCCCAAAGTTCAAACCCAAATATAGCAGTGATGAAGCCATACAGCACGTTCGAGATCTCTACAAGGAATGCCTCCAGAAGTGCAGGTAAAGTTGTTTCCTGGTCCTTTTCAACCATATAATCTAGCAAGATATTTTCTCCTGTTTGAGCTGAAGGACAATAAGCTGCTGAATGTCTCTTATTCCCTTTTATCATTTATCATTTTCTTTATTTTCATATTCTCTTGGCTTAGAGGACCTGTGCAAGTGCAATAAAGTAAAGGCATCAAAGTACTGCTAGAGCTATGTGGTGAAATGGGAAACAAAAACTTTTTGCAACATGGTCTTAAATGATTGCTCTTTTTCTTTCATTTCTCTGTTTCAATGTTCAGTGGCTTTGATATTCTAGATTTCTTACTACTAGAACTTGGAACTCTGTTTATATACTGTTAAGACAATACTCATTAGCACTTAATATAGATGCATACGCTTATACTCTTGTAAGCTTGGGCGAGCTTGGTTGGGGTTGGTGTAACCAAGGTCAACCAGGTCGTGAAATCCCCACTGGAATGTTGTATGCAGTTGGTGGGCATGGATTGCAAACTCCTAGAGCTGTCTTTGGTGTTGTTGTGTTAGCATAAAACGGATTACTGGTCCTCCATTGTTCTTCCTCTATTATCTTTTCTTTTTTACTTCATATACCCAAAAACTCCCATATTGCTATTGTGTTGATTCATCTGTTCGTTGCAGCTAACCATTTACACATTTTACTTGCAGCGTAGTTCCAGTTAAGAATGACGTGGACATAAATGAGCTCTCATTTACAGAGTTGAGAGATAAACTGCTTGCCCTAGATCCTCTTGACAAAGATCATGTTGTAAAAGTTAATCAAGCTGAGGCTGAATTCTGGAGGAAGTCAGAGGGATACAGAGTGGGATGGAGTGATGAAATTCTGGGCTTTGATTGCGGTGGTCAACAGTGGGTTTCAGAAACTTGTTTTCCAGTTGGAACCCTTTCCAAACCAAGCTTGAAAGACCTTGAATACATAGAAGATGTAAAGCAGCTCATAGAGAAGAACGAGGTACCAGCACCTGCTCCAATAGAGCAGCGCTGGACAGCATGCACTAAGAGCCCCATGAGTCCAGCTTCAAGTACAAAAGACGATGATATATTTTCTTGGGTAATTTCATGAACCAATGTTTCTTCGCATTGTTCTTTATATCTCTTGGGTTAATTCCTTATGCATATCTTGAATTAGAAAGGTGTCAGTGGTATAAAAGCGTTAATCACTTGTTGACCATGCATACAGGACAATTTTAGGGTTAAGGTTTTTTATTTTACCTTGATTAAGCATGATAGATGAATTGGTGGTACAAGTCTTCTGGGGTTTAGTGTAAAAGTATATTCCCTTTACATTGAACGTACGGAGGATGTTTGTGCTTATTGCTGGTGTTTCTGGCATAGGTTCTAACATGAACATGACATATTTATTAAATACGTAACACATCACTACCTGTGTAACCTGTTAATAAACAGATTTCATCCAGAACCCATTGACCCGTGTAATAAATGGATCTTGTTAATGATATGACACGATACAACCCACTTGAAATAGGTCACCATTTAACACCTTTATGATAATTCAACCTACTTCACATGTATTTGTTTTTATAAGAACCAAGCTTTATGAGTAAAGTGACAGAAAATACGTAGGATGAACGAGAAGTCCGTCAACAACTAATTTGTCTACGAAAAAAAACTCCAAAGAATGAAAAAGATGAGGTACTATAGTATCGTAATTTTGTACACCTATTTAACTTGTTTAGTATCATGTATCTTACATCCAACCCAACAACAGTTGACAATGGGTAGAGAAGCCCAGGGCATCATGTATCTTAGTACTACTCTGCAAGGCTTTACTTCCACTATGTGGTACAGTACTCTCAACACTATATACAAATTAGAAATTAAGAATGCGTACCCAATTTTAATAGGAATAGAATCGCCCAATGGTACTTTTAGATTTTTTCAACTACTAAAAGTAAATACTTAATTTTGCACTGGACAATTGAGAAATAGGTTTTTGTGAAAATTATTTAAATGTGACAAAAAATAATCAACCACCAAGTAAATAAGTGTAGTAACATACAATAATCATATTATAATCCGTATCCGTATTTGGGGCCGTATCTGTATTGGATACTCACCCTGGCCAAAATATTACATATCTCTGCTATGTTACATGTATGTGGAATTAGTTAACTCTCTTATCATATGCTGTTACCAACTACAATGCTCATGTGTAAAAGCTGTTTTAAATTTTGTATCAGGTTGGTATAATCATGTACCTTCCTACAACGGATGCCCGCCAAAGGAAGGAAATTACAGAAGAGTTTTTCCACTACAGGCGTCTGACCCAAGTACAGTTGTGGGATAAGTATTCCGCCTATGAACACTGGGCAAAGATTGAGGTATTAAATGTCATCTTAGATGATTGTCTTCGTAGAATCTTTCTAAAATGATGTTACCACCATGATACTATGGAATCCTGAAGAGTGAATTTATTGTTTTCTATACCCTCAAACTCATGCTAAATTTTTAACATCTTAGCAAACTTAATTTTTTACAGGGTTTGCATTCACTTGCAATCTCAACAACAAAATTTTTTCTAAGGCAACACCTATTGTAACGTGTCCGGATTAAAGTTGTTTTGTAGCTGATCAAGCTGCTTTTAGGAATTCTACCAATTTATCTTTTGTAAAATGGCTGAATAAAACATGTTATATTATCACTGTTGTGCATTTTATTTAGACATGCGTATCGTGCACAGGTTCCGAAGGACAAAGAAGAGCTTGCCACTCTCCAGGCCAGGCTAAGAAAGCGTTTTCCAGTTGATGCATACAATAAAGCACGAAAGGAGTTGGACCCGAGCAGGATCCTTTCAAATATCAAGCTGGAAAAGCTGTTCCCGTTATCGGATACCATCTGAGAAGCATCCTTCAGTGGTTAGTTATTGATTAATATGGCTTTTCACTAAATTTGAATGCATTTTAGCTTCAATAAATTTTTTTTTCCGCCAAATCTGCCTCGAGCATCTTTAGACCTAAGAATATAACTGTAAATTTAAGAGGAATCATGAGATATGATATGGTGTATTATTACATTCATTGATGATGTTAAAAAGGAAAAGCCTTTTGGACCGATTCTTCGATCTCAAATATATTGACTTTGATTCTCCGGCCTCGATGTGCATTGGAAAACAGATCTTTTCTGGGGCTTGCTCAATATAAATTGCTTCTTTGAAAAATTGGGAAGTGCCAAAACAATTCAATTAGGGTTCTATATGTACCTCGCATCTTTGTACCTGGAGTAATAGTGGGCAAATATTGTGTAGAAAATATGTTTAACCCATTCAAAAAAGTGGGGTGTATGTCAAATGTTCTTGTTGCTTTGATGTAACTTGTATAATGTACTTATGTATAAGGAGAATAGACAGACGCAGGGAAAAATAAGAAGACTGAGCAGAAAAGGAAAATATGATGGTATATTATTACAATATGTGGATACACAGGGAAAAATAATAACAGTCAGGCAACCGCCCCAAGCTAAACAAAGATACAAGAGTAAGCTAGGAAGCTATTATGGTAGCCGTGCTTATGGTAAATTCAGAAGCATTCCTCACAAAGCCAACAGCAGCATAAGGCAAAGAGGCTGCACCAATAAATATCACAAAAGAAACAAAATGATTAGCATCAATTGACAGGACAGGCAAAAAGTAGGCAGTTTTGAATGCTACTGGTATAGGACGAATGGGTTCCACTATGAGGAGATCCGTAGTGCTTGGGGATGCAGTAGTTTGGGTTTTAGGTATTAAGTCCACTAATTTCTGTAGTGATTCTATTGGATTTTGGCTTGCGAGTTGTTTTTTCATTCATTATGTTTTTAATACAATTGATAGTCTAAACTACAAGAGGGAGGGGGTTGCTCACACACACACTACGAAGGGGCCATGAGATTAGAACCTGAGACCATTGGTCTGCAAGTCAAGGTTCTTTCCTATTGGGCGAGACCCCGTTGATGACTTATGAGTTAGGTAGCAGTGTCTCCTGCTTTTCTAAGATTTAAGAAATTTTTACAATGATGATTGAAAGGAAAAAAACCTGATGCATAAGATGTCTAACAAACTTACCATCCCTCAATAAAGCCCGTCTCCTTTCTTTTTAGTCCGAGGCCTAAACTTCTTCCCAGTTGGGGGATTCTCAGTTGCAGTTGGGTATCCTTCAAACCAAAACCATATTAAAAATTTTTTTTTAAAAAAAAACCAAAAGTGAGTCCTGCTATATCATAAGGATAAAAAAAAAATTTGTCGCACAGAAATAAGGTACCTGCTGGAGGTTGGTTCTCTTGTGCCTGTGTCTTGGCCATCTTGGAGAAGAAACAGCAGAAGCTATGACCTAACTTAAGATGAAAGATCAAATTCGATTCAAAGATCGGTGTCTAGGTGACTCTAGTATAAATCTGTATGTGGTACTGTAAATGTTGATTCATCTGTGAATGCATATATATATATATATATATATATATAGAGAGAGAGAGAGAGAGAGAGAGAGAGAGAGAGAGAGAGAGAGAGGCTCATGAACCCTATAATGGTATAATGGAGTAAAGATTCTGATATTGGTCGGCTTCTAGTAATGTAATGTCGAAAGAGCCTTTTTCTAAAGGCAGAGCATATTGTGGATTTGAGTTTGGTTATGAACCTTTTCAGCTGACATGTGGTTCTGATTCTTGAGACAGGGCTCCAGATACGTCCTTCAACTTTTTTGCTACTATAATCTTCTCAGCACCAATTGTTTGAAGCCAGATTGGTGAGCCAAAATTTGCATTAAAACACTGAAATAAAGCAAAGGTTCATCCACGTCATACAATTCCAAAAGCAAGCAGGAAGGAAAGGCTAATAAAAGGCGAAAACTTGAGAAAACAGGGTCCTAAATCCAAAAGACATGCGGGTTGCTTTTGATTTGGATTCTTTACTTCCTGCAGAGGAGAATAAAAAGCAGTGGAAAAAGCATAAAAAGAGTTGATAAAAGGTGTGAAAACAAGAATTCTCTACACAGGTTTTCAATCAGTGATAGTTGTTCACAATTTTAATGCTTATTTATACAGAGAATATATGCTTCCACTGTTTTATAAAAGAAATGCATTAAGAACAAGTTGTTGACATATGCTCCTGTGAGGTGCGATATTTTAATTTATCTTTTTTTTTTTGAGACAACTGGATTTTTTTAATTTTAGATTTTAATTTTCTCATGCAGCTCAAATTTTTTGTCCACGTCAGTATAAAAGTGGGGTTCAGAACGTGCCACATGGGCATAAAACAGCCGACTTGGCAATCAACCAAAGAAAAGGAAAACATTGCAATGTTTTAACATGAAGTTTAAGATTAATTTGAACAACTATTTTGAAGATTATTGTGATCGAAGTAATATAAGTACATGACCATGAAAGCAAAATAGTTTCTTTTTAGTATCTCAACCATGAATATGAGCTTTTGCTTTGGAGGAGTTGGCTCTGTAGTTTAATGGTCAATTTAGACCAATCCATGGATCGCTTGAGCTTGATGCACGGTAGTGGCTTGCTTCCCTGAATCCACGCTCTTCAGATCTCCTTTGTCAGTTCTCATGGACCTTCCTGGACCTGCGGCGAAGGTAGATCGGGTGGCATAGGCGGCTGGTTAGTTCTTAGGTGTGATGTTAGGGTTTGTGTGTGGCTTAGGTTTTTTGTTATGTTGGGCCTAAATTATGTGTATTATGGTTGTGCTTTTATTTTGTTTAGTTGTGTTTTTGTTTTATTGTTTTATTTGTTGTATCGGGCCTGTTTGTAACTTGCTAAGTTAATGGAATCTTCATTCCTTCGACCTAAAAAAAAAAAAAAAACCCATCTCAATTATGACCAGAGTTCCTAGTTGAACTTGAGATCGTGGATTCGATTGAGTTGATCAAGAACGTAGCTTGGACATGAGTAAATTACAAGTATTATATTTATTATAACGTGGATTTGCATAATGTTAATGGCTTATGATTAACATGTTCATGTGGTTTATAAATTGTTTTGTTGACTTAAAATTATATGGACTTTTTCGACAACAGTTCATGGGTAAGTGGAACCTGTTCTGATTTTAAATGAATTTTCTTAGTGTTTTGAGAAATGGATGGTAATTTTGGTGAATGACCATATTATGTTGTGATTGTATTGACGGTATTCACGTGTGAATGACCACGTGTGTGTATATACAATTTTAGTATGAACGAAAGTTTGGCATTTCCTTTTTAAGAATATATTCCATTTCTTTTAACTTTTTCCCTTATCCTATATTTTTTTCTTTTAAAATAATTTTTAGGAAATATTTCTGAAGAACTTGTTCCTTAAAAATCTTTTTGTTGTCCCATTCACAAGACTTACCTCTGCTACTGCTATATGCTTTTTAGTTTTTAGTTTTTGGCTAAATATGTATGTTTATTTATCATTTATGATCTTGAATTGTATCTCGGTTCTGCATATCCTGCATAACTGGATTTGTTTATGTCTTTATATTCTTCCTCTTGTTTTTCATGTTGTTGTGCTTGGCTTGATGTTCCTGATTGTGCTTGATGCTCTTCTAATTCGCTCTTGGTTACTACTATATGGTTTGTGGCTTTATGTTCTTCATAGTACCCGAGATAAAATACTCTCAATTGGGTACTACGAACAACATGTTCTTCTCTTACGCACTCTTAATCCTCCTATCCTATCTACTAATTAGAATTGAGTACAACAATGAAATAATCACAAAGCCTCAAAATATGTACTATCTAAAAAGAAAGAATAATACCAAGGAATTAGTGCTAGCCTCTGCCTACCTTAATTTTTGTGGTATCTAAAAGCTAATGCATTTTTTTTTTCTTTATGATCTAGAGAGCATATTCACAATTTGAACATATCAATGATAAAAAAACCGAAATTAAAGAGTGGGAGATAGAACAATCTATACTACAATTTCTCTACATTCCCAGCATGCTCTTTCTTTATATCTCTAGGTTTTTTTTTTTTTTTTTTTGGGTCATCTACTTTGTTTTTAATCATTGTGAAATACCCAAAACATCAAGGCCATAAACAAATTTGTATGCTCATACTTACGAAGAAATTACAGAAGAAATTGTTAAAGATTGGCTCACCACAGATGCGGGAGGAAGAAGGAACCAAAGGGGCTGCAAGGAGGAGCAGCTGAAGGAGAAGAAGGTGCGGCGGCTGGAGCCAAGCGATCGATTTTTTTTTGGGCAGTGAGCTCCAGCTCAAGGACAAGCGCAAGTGAACACTCGATTGATTGGTTTTTCAGTGGCTCCCGTGTTCTCCTAGGGTTTTGACTTGATTTCCTATTTTATTGGGGTTTCTTAGCCTAGTTTAATAGGGTTTTGGTTTTTTATTCCTAGTTAACTTGTAGCTAAAGTCCAATGCATTATAAATAGGACTTTTAGGGCTAGGTTAATTTTAAGACAGAAAGGGTGAGAGAAAAGAGAACTAGGGTTCTTGTGAGAGCTAAGGGAGTTCAAGATTGTAACTAAAGTTCTTACATATTATGAATTTCTTGGGTGGATTACCAAGAGGACGTAGGCACGAGGCCGAACCTCAACAGGGTTTATGTGTGTGCTGCCTCATAATACATCAATAACAAGGTCTTAAAGTGTTGTCGTACAACAAAAATAACACTCCAAATTGGCCAAAACAACCAAGTGAATCAAAGAGGGACACCAAGCCTATAAGATGCACCATTACACATTCAATAGATAGACATAACCACATATAGAAATAGGAGACAAATAAGATACAAAAGAGGGAGAATCACCCACAAAAAAAAAATGTAAACAGAGTGCTTGAAAGGTGGATTAGCAAAATCACAATTAGAGTCTTAAAGTTGTGAATGTGTTCAAGTTGTCTGGCAGAACTCGCCCCGAATTCCCCCTTAGAATCCGTGACAAACCCTGTTGCCTGTCCCGAACATCTGGCCAATTCGGACCCACTTTACTAAAAATCCCTAATTTAAACAGATAGACAATTCGACTTCTACCAAAATTTCGATAGAGTTTCCCCTGTAATTGGAACATTTCACAATTTACAGTACCTGCAAATAAGCGCTAGAATAATCGCAACTTTCAACATGCAAAAGATATGGCACACACGACAGTTAAGACTATTCAAATGGGCATCAAGCCCTCTACCCAAACTTAAACAAGCTAGCAGAGCGACTAAAGAATTAAATTTACAACTCGGGGGAAAAGGAAAGTAGAGAATGATAAAGGAAAGTTCCTACGGTGCGAGCTTACAAAGCGGACAACGATGATGCCTTGACGTGGTGGCCTCAGCCTCAGAAATCTAGAACTTGGGGGGATCAAAACGGAAAATGTGATTGGAGAAAAACAAAGCTTTAAACATAAGTTGTAAGCAACATAATAACCCCTTTCCTTTAAGAAAATAATGTCGAAACACCATGAAATAGATTTCTTCATTAAACATACATAATATCATCTGAAACTAGAAAATATTTCAATTGAGTAAAATTCATATCATAACATACGATAAGGAAAGCCATATAATTAATACTTCTCAAATTCTTGGAAAACAATGTAAACTTGTTCATTTAATCCTTATTGTAAAACTGTATATTCAAAACACCAAAATAAACCCATTAGTATAAAATATGATTATCAAAACCCAAAATCCTTTTCATGCAACCATACCCTTGCAAAAATACAATATGCCAAGTAGTTTCCAAATATCCAATCTCAATTCTGAACTTCATTTCAAATGTACATACTTGCGCAGAGTACTCTCAATGCACATGCTCAACATCAACCTGGAAAATAAATCCACACATATACCCATATACACATACATAAATACACATACATATACACACAAGCACACACATTCACCACACCATCATTAAGTATTGGGGAAACAATCCAACTGGGGGATTGTTTGACTAGATCACATGATAGCAACAAATTACCCTGTGACTAGGGATGAGCAGTCTAACCGAGCGACTATTACTCCACAGCACACATGTTGGCGACACATCGCACGAGCTACCCAAACAAGTCTTAAGTGCGCAGACAGCCCAGTCAAGAGCCCTATGGCACACCCCGTCAAGGGTGCCTGGGTATCATCACACGCGCCGGTAACACATCACACGTGTAGGTAACATCCATATCGAATCAGGGGAAGCACATATCATTGTGCAAATCCACAAATCAATATTTCCAAACCATATCCCATATATATATATATAAGTTCCAAAAATCCAATTTCCAAAAATTATGGCCGAAATCCACATTCTCAATACCCAAAACCATATCCTTTATAAATAATAATAATAATAATAATAATCTATGAAATTCCCATATCCCATTGTAAAAGCCGAAACCAATCCAATAATATAATTCACAACCGTATTAAACCAAAACAACCAATTTCCAAACAGTTCATAATTATGCAAGCAATTCCATAATTGAAAAACAATGCTCATTAAAAACAATGTCCACTCACAACAAGTCCAACACTACACAACCCTAAGAGGGCTCTTCCTATGGAGTATGCGAAGAATGAATACCTATTTGAGAGGATAAACGGTTTTAATTAATAAAAGTGCCCATCAACAAACTTTAACTTGAAACTCTAGTTCCTGGGCCTCCAAAGTGTGTGCACGACTTTTAAGAAGTTCCTATGGCCATTCTAGTACTTTTTGAAAGATGAGACGGCTTTAGAAGATGCGGGGTCAACAGTATAGTCAAATGCTTAACCGGGCTCGCGGGGTCCACGACCTCTGATTTCTAACCCCGAACATTCTTATAGGTCCAACAAATTCTACTAAACAAGTCTGAAGTTTTGGTTTCGATCAAGACGTCAGATCAAAACCAATTGTACGATTGGACGACAATCAGTTTGCCTAACACTAAATAATTGGTTTGGAGTATCTAGGACTTCAATTCTCAATCAACAAGTCCAGACAATTCATAATTATGCAAGCAATTCCATAATTTAAAAACAATGTTCATTGAAAATAGTGTCCACTCACAACAAGTCCAATACTACTCAACCTTGAGAGTGCTCTTCCTATGGAGTATGCGAAGAATGAATACTTATTTGACAGGATAAACGGTCTTACCCACAACAAACGTTAACTCAAAACTCTACTTCCCGGGCCTCAAAGTGTGTGCACGACTTTTAAGAAGTTCTTAGAGCCATTCTAGTACTTTCCGAAAGATGAGATGGCTTAGGAAGATGCGGGGTCAACCGTACAGTCAAACTTTATATAATGATCAACCCGGCCCGCAGGGTCCACGACCTTTGATTTCCAACCCGAACATTCTTATAGGTCCAACAAAGTCTACTAAACAAGTCTCGAAAGTTTGGTTTCGATCAAGAGGTTTCGATCAAAACCAATTGTACGATCGGACGACGATTAGTTCACCCAACCCTAAATAATTTGTTTGAAGTATCTGGGACTTCAATTCTTGATCAAAAAGTTCTTGCACAATCCTCAAGGTATGAGGATTAACATAATTGAAATTGGAACCGATCAAAGGGTCCGAAACTATCAAACCCAAATATTGCATAATAGGTGCAAACTTCGTTCGATAGTCAAATGGTAACCAAACGCTAATCCGAGCATGTCGTCGTGCTTAGGACGACGTGGGGAGCATTTTAGAACACAATAGGGCACCACAAAGTGGCCCATGCACCGCCATGTGCTGGCGGTAGTAGTGGCTATCTTGAGAAATTTCCAAGGACGGAAAATTCTCAAAACTCCCTATAATATCTATACCAAAAGAACCATCACACTTAGGGGAATATTTTAGTCTCTTGCACTGCGGCCAAAAAGTGGCCGGCACCTAGTGAAACCCGGCCCAAGCCACTGGCCTTCAAGGTGTATAAAAATCGATCCTTAAAACTACAAAATCAATCCCAAATAATCACACTATCAGCTAGAGCATGTTGAGAGGATTACAAACCATTTCTTGGTCAACAAATTTTGCTACTGGAATTGTCATAACCTGCGGAAAAGTCTTGAAAACCTGATCGGTGCATAAGTACATATCATTTTGCACCATTGTTGAGCCTATTCCTAACAACTAAAATGAGTTATTAAAAATAGCAACTTCAATTCTCGCAAGTGCACGAACCACTTATAGTATAGCTTATGTAAATACGAGGTTCGATCCCACGGAGAATGGTAACTTGGTTGCAAGTTAAGTTACTTAGAGTGTTTGAAAAACAGAAAACAAAGAAACAAGCAAACTATCAAATGGCAAGGTCTAGGACAGAATCCTAGCACCACACACGCACTCGAATGAGGGGGGTTTTGTTGTTGAAATGGAAACAAGAGAATGAAATGGAAGTGCTGGAAAGTAAACAATGGCAGCAATGAACAAGTTGTGAAACAATGATTGAGAAGTGTTAGAGCCTTGGAATCCACCTCTAGTCTTCCTATCCAAGTTATGAATGCATAGAAATTGACTCAAGCTTCATTAACAATAGATTATCGCATACAAGCCTATGGTATCTAGGTGCAGGATGCATGATTCTCCTAAGGCATGTAATTGTGCATGGTATCTACACAACACGTGATCCCTTATATGCAACCTAAGCATGGTATCTACTTAGAATAAAGCATACAAGAGTCATTAAGTTCCTTGAGAATATGATAATCACACAAGTCCTAGAACATGGTATCTGTCCTAGTCAACCTATGGTTATTAACCCCTTGAATGATTCTTAGGCCATTCATGTGTTGCTTGTGAAAGGAGAGTAGAATTGGTGAATCTAAACCCCTTCCCAACCTGTGCTAGATGCATAAAATCCTAGTTAGCTACTCCAAGAAAACATACATCAAGCACATAATAAACTGGAGGTTAACAACTTGATAATGAAAGCAAGGAAATCAATTAACTATGAAATCATCCATAACATTGAATATTCATGACTAGGGCTTCATCCCAAGCCCTAACAAAATGGATTAGTTCAACATAATTATGAATACAGAAAATAAGAAATACATATATAGAGTAAAGAGAATAGAAGAACTAGCTGGTGGCAGCAAGGTAGTTTCCAGGACAGCTCCTAGCTCTTCCTCCTTTGCAACTAGCTCTCTTCTCTCTTTGTGGTGAATGTGTGTATGGGAGTAATGGATGAGTGAATGTGTGTCTGAATCTGAATGTGGATTGTTGATTAATTGAATGTGGAATGGAAGTGGTATTTATAGGGAGTTGGGAGTGAGAAATCTGAATTGAATATAGCAAATGCATACAACACTTGCAATTGAAAATCAGAATGTGGTTGATGCACTTGCATTAGATAATCAGAAATGGTTACTCCACTAAATCCCACTAGCAGCCCACCAGCAGCCCTAGGTCATCAACATGTCAGCATGACCAAGCTTCCATCCAGAAACCAATAGCTCATACCTAGCTCACCATGACCAAGCATGCAATGAGCTCATCTTCCTGTCAGCATGATGAACAACTTCTTGAGCTTACGAATTGGGCTTGGCTGAATCAAATGATGACTTTAAGATGTCCATTTTGAAGTTCAGAATGTCATGGATCCAACCACACAAACATTGGCACAATCCAAGCTCGGATGAAGAAGAAAAGTCCGAAATGAACTTCTAACTTCAGGCTCCAGTTTTTGCACGTTTTTGCACCATTTTGCTTCAAATGCCTCAAGTGTATTCCTCTCATCCCAATCAGCCCTTAATATGCATGGATTGAATAAAATGTGATCTCTTGCTCCCATAACCTATAGAACACACAAACATAGATAAGTGACTTGAAATAAAGAGAAACTAAACAAAATTACTAAGCAATGAAGGCAAACAAATGTGTGAAATTATGAACTTATCAAATACCCCCAAACTTAGACTTTGCTAGTCCTCGAGCAAACAAAATAAAACCACAACTTAGAAAACAGAAAATAAGCAGCTAGCCTTCCAAACAATATCCTCAAAGAATCACCAAAGTATATGGTTCCAAAGAAACACAACAATCACAATCTAAGTTCCACACATGATTCAAGAGTGTGCAAAGCTTACAATAACATCCTTACGTGTAGTGTGTGAATGCCAAATCAGAACAACACCTGCAACTCAAATAAGTACATGCGCACACACTTAGAGCACAATCAAGAATTTCGAGCCCCATAAGCTCGTTATCAAATCAGCTCTCCACAGTAATACCATACAATACCAAGGATCAAAAGGACTTTACAAGGGTTGTAATGAGGCTTAGGGTAGTGGTTGAATGAAAGAGGAGATATGGAGATATAACAACATTTTGAGCATAACTAAAGCATATGTGAAAGCATGAGAGATTACTGAACTTTGTAACAAGCAAGGAACACATACATGAGCAGATTTTCAACATAATTTCAGCACCTTCAAATGTGTTTATTTGGCCTAATTTTGTGGCTCTTTACCCTAGATCACCATGATCTTCTCCTTATAACACCCTAGGGCCGTGACTACATTGGTCACACTTCATTACCTCTTTTGATTAGTTACCAATACCCCCAAACTTATTTCTTTTCAACACTTGGGTTATGGCACTAAATGAATCACTTTTGCTCCTAAAAACCTTGCATCTTTATGACTCTCTTTTGAAGATAGCTTTAATTGCTCAAAAAATAGGTAAAGATGAGAAACAGAAATTTATTATGGTAGGAATGGTTTATACAAAGAAAGGCTTAATGTAGGCTCAAATGGGTTGACTAGGGATGAATACATGTAGAGGGATGGTTAAAAAGGCTCAAACGGTTCAAACATGGCCTAAATCACTTCCTAAGCATTGTATGGCAACAGAATGTCTCAAGAGATATTCAAATAAGTTCTAGAGTACGAAACCAAGATCATGAAATAAGTAGAATTGCATAACATCTCCAAGTAGCAAGAAATTGGACTAACTTGGCAAAGTGCTCAATAAGTGCAAGGATGGCATGCAAGACAAAGTGAACTCAGAACCACATAAAGTCCTTAAACAATGACTATCAATTTCTGAAAAACCATATTAGAATTAGATCCAAGTCTTATCATAGGTGTTTGAAAGGATAACGAAACAACACACAAAATCCTGCGTTTTAGACACTAGACACACTTAAAAAAATTTAAAATTTTGACAATTTGAAACAACATAACTAAATCCTTCCCCCCAAACTTAAATGAAACATTGTCCTCAATGTTTAGAGTATAAGAACAAGCAGTGCCTCATAAATGTAAGGAAAGAAGATAAGGAAAAGACATAACCAAATGTTAGAGTTTAGAAAACAACTCCCCTTTGAAGCGATTAGGACGCAAGCAAGCTCCTTGCACGTTCTATCTTCTCCTCATCACCTTGGGTTGCCTCCCAAGAAGCGCTAAGTTTTATGTCTTCAGCCGGACGTCCAAACTTTGGTGAGCTTCAAGAGGGTGGTGGAGGCTCCTTGAGTGCTTGAGACTCAATATTGGCATCAAAGTTGGCATCGAAGTAAGGTTTCAACCGATGTCCGTTCACCTTGAAGGTGCTGCCATCCTTAATGTTTTGAATCTCCACTGCACCATGATCAAACACATTAGTAATAACAAAAGGGCCAATCCACCGAGAACGAAGCTTACCTGGGAAGAGCTTAAGTCGTGAATTGAATAAGAGAACCTTCTGTCCTTTCCCAAACGTCTTCCTGAGAATTTTCTTGTCATGATACTGCTTTGTTTTCTCCTTATAAAGCTTAGCATTCTCATATGCCTCATGTCGCAACTCCTCCAACTCATTGAGTTGAAGCCTCCTCTTTTCACCAGCAGCTTTCATATCAAAATTGAATGCCTTGATAGCCCAATAAGCCCTGTGCTCAAGCTCCACTGGTAAGTGACAAGGTTTACCAAAAACAAGTCTATACGGAGACATACCTATGGGGGTCTTATAAGCAGTCCTATATGCCCACAATGCATCATCCAAACGCATGGACCAGTCCTTCCTTGTGGTGTTCACTGTCTTCTCAAGTATGTGCTTAATCTCCCTATTGCTTATCTCAACCTGCCCACTAGTTTGAGGATGATAAGGTGTTGCCACCTTATGCGTGATTCCATATTTCTTCAAGAGTGCTGCAAAAGCTTGGTTAACAAAGTGGGAGCCACCATCACTAATGATTGCCCTTGGTGTGCCAAACCTTGTAAAAATATTTCCTTTGAGAAAACTGATCACAATCTTAGCATCATTAGTTCTAGTGGCAATGGCTTCCACCCATTTGGAAACATAATCGACAGCAACTAATATATATTCAAATCCATAAGAAGTAGGAAAAGGGCCCATGAAATCAATTCCCCAAACATCAAATATATCAATGACTAAGATATTAGTGAGAGGCATCTGATTTTTAGCATGCAAATTACCCATCCGTTGGCATCTATCACATGAAGCACAAAACATATAAGCATCCTTAAAAAGGGTAGGCCAAAAGAAACCTGATTGTAGCACTTTGTTGGCAGCCTTCTTCGCTCCAAAATGGCCTCCGCATGCATGGGAGTGACAAAACTCTAGAATGCTCTTAAAATCACCTTCAGGCACACACCTTCGAATTACTTGATCCGGACAATGCTTGAATAGGTATGGATCATCCCAAAAGTAGTATTTTGCTTGCTTCCTAAGCTTGTCACGTTGGAATGTAGATAACCCTGTAGGAAGTTTGTTAGTGCACAAATAGTTGACAATATTAGCAAACCAAGGCAATGGATTAAGAGAATTCAAAGCACAAATAGAGAAGAGTTGCTCATCAGGGAAGCTTTCACGCAATGGCAGTGAATCCTCCTCTTCATTACATACATGCACCAATCTACTCAAGTGATCAGCCACCACATTCTCACTTCCTTTCTTATCTTTTATCTCCAAGTCAAATTCTTGCAACAAAAGAATCCATCTAATGAGGCGTGGCTTGGCATCCTTCTTTGCTAACAAGTATTTCAGTGCTACATGATCAGTGTAAACAATGACCTTGTTAGTAATCAAATAAGATCTGAACTTCTCTAAAGCAAATATGACAGCTAACAACTCCTTCTCTGGTGGAATAGTTGAGTTGGGCATCATTGAGGGTTCTACTAGCATAGTAGATGGCATGTGGCTTCTTATCAACTCGCTGCCCCAAAACAGCTCCAACAGCATAATCTGAGGCGTCACACATCAGTTCAAAAGGCATGCTCCAATCCGGTGGCATAATGATTGGGGCAGTTGTGAGCATCATTTTCAAAGCATTGAAAGCATTCTCACAGTTTTGATCAAACACAAAATCCATGTCCTTGGCAAGGAGATTGCACAAAGGCCTTGCAATCTTAGAAAAATCTTTAATGAAACGCCTATAGAAACCTGCATGGCCAAGGAAAGAACGTACTTCTTTGACAGAAGTAGGTGAGGGCATAGAGGCAATCAAATCAATCTTAGCTTTATCTACCTCAATTCCATTACTAGAGATGACATGACCAAGAACTATGCCTTGGTTAACCATAAAATGACATTTTTCCCAATTAAGCACAAGGTTACTCTGTTCACATCTAGCCAACACCTTAGATAAGTTATGCAAGCATTGATCAAAAGAATCACCAAAGACAGAGAAGTCATCCATGAATACCTCAATAAACCTTTCTACCATGTCGGAGAAAATGCTCATCATGCACCTTTGGAAAGTGGCTGGGCGTTGCAAAGACCGAAAGGCATCCTCCTATAAGCAAAAGTACCAAAGGGACATGTGAAGGTCGTCTTCTCTTGATCTTCTGGGGCTATGGCGATTTGGTTGTAACCTGAATATCCATCAAGGAAGCAATAGTGGCTATGGCCAGCCAATCTCTCAAGCATCTGATCAATGAATGGAAGAGGGAAGTGATCCTTGCTTGTTGCTGTGTTGAGCTTCCTATAATCAATGCAAACTCTCCAGCCTGTGGTCATCCGTGTAGGCACAAGCTCGTTTGCTTCATTCTTCACCACTGTGATACCTGATTTCTTGGGGACAACTTGTACTGGGCTCACCCATTTACTGTCAGAAATAGGGTAAATAATACCAACATCTAAAAGCTTCATTACCTCTTTCCTTACCACATCCTTCATGTTTGGATTTAGACGTCTTTGGGCATCCCTCTTAGGCATTGCATTGTCCTCCAATAGTATCCTATGCATGCACAGTGTTGGACTTATGCCTTTGATATCTGCAATGCTCCACCCAATTGCAGTTTTGTGCTCTTTTAGAACTCTCAAAAGCTTCTTCTCATCATCTGGTTCAAGGTGTGAGGCAATGATGACAGGTAGAGTCTCATTCTCACATAAATAAGCATATTTAAGGTGTTTTGGCAATTGCTTTAATTCCAACTCTGGTGCCTGCACAATAGAAGGTAAAACTTTATTAGTAGGTGTGGGTAAAGATTCAAATTGGTTTGCATACCTCTTTCCAACTTCTATGTAGCTATCCATGCTGCAAACAAGCTCAAGAAGTAAGGGAGAGATCACAGCCTCTAATCTGTCCACTTCTTCTTTCCTTATGCTTTGTGTGATGCATGCTTCAATAGGATCCAAATAACTCATTGGCAGTGCTTCTTTCACCATAGTCTCAATTGCATCAAGCTGAAAAACTTCATGCTCATCACTTGGAAACTTGGAGGCTTCAAACACTTTGAATGCTATTGTCTCATCAAACACGTTCATGGTCAATGTACCCTTCTTCACATCAATAATTGTGCCGGCAGTTGCCATGAATGGTCGACCTAGAATGAGTGGTAACTGATTGTCATGAATTGGTGCTTCTTTCATTTCCAACACCAAGAAATCAGCCGGCAAGATTAGTTCTTCCACTTTCACCAAAACATCTTCTAGAATGCCCTTAGGGTACCTGATAGTTCTATCTGCCAATTGAATGCTCACAGATGTGGCTTGCAACTCACCAAGGTTAAGTTTCTCATAAACATGATATGGCATAAGGTTTATGGATGCACCAAGATCAAGCAAAGCTTTTTGAAACTTAAAATCACCAACTATACAAGGTATTGAAAACGAACCTGGATCCTTTAGCTTTGGAGGTAGCTTTCTTTGTAATACCTGCACTCACCTCTTCACTTAATGCAACCTGTTCATGCTCTTTGAATCTCCTCTTGTTAGTGCATAGATCCTTCAAAAATTTTGCATACTTGGGAATCTGAGCAATGGCACTGAGCAATGGGATATTGATTTGCACCTTCTTGAATATTTCCATTATCTCATCCAAGCCTTGATGTTTCTTTGACTTTGATAACCTGCTGGGAAAGGGTGCAATAGGCCTAAAAGCATTAGTTGAAATTGGAACTTGATTAGCATTAGATGATACCTTAGGGCCTGTGCTCTTTCCAGGAGCATTGAGGGGCTGTTTGGTGGAGTCTGTGGGCTGCCCTTATGGTGGCTGAATGATCTCCACGTTTTCTCCATCTTCTTGCTCTTCATTGGCATCTCCAACCTTATTATCAACTTGTTTACCACTTCTCAAGATGTGCACTGCTTTAACTTGCTCATGATGCCTTGGATTCACCTCCGTTTGGCTCGGAAAAGTTCCAGATGCTCTATTGCTCATGGAGGATGCAATCTGCCCAACTTGCACTTCTAGTTTGTTCACTGCATTTTGAAGATTCTGATTGGTTTGCATCTGTTGCCCCATGAACTTCTTGAACATGTCTTGCAATTCTCCCATTTGATCACCCCTTTGCTCTTGAACTTGTTGGGGAGCTTGCTGGAATTGCCTTTGTTGTATTTGGAATCCTGGGGGAGGTCCTTGAGATTGTTGCACATTTGAATTATTGCTCCACCTGAAATTAGGATGATTTCTCCACCCCGGATTGTATGTGTTTGAGTAAGGATCATTCTGAGGATTTCTTCCTTGAAGGGCATTTGCTTGTTCTAGCATGTGGTCCGCAAAAGTTTGGCCTTGAACTTCCACTTTGTTTCCTAGAGGACCAGTCACTGCCTGTTGAAGCAAAGAACACATAACATCAAGTTTTGCATTAATCTCATTATTAGTACTTACCTCAGAGACCACAGCTTTCATAGGAGCTCCTCTTCCTTTATTGTAGCACCATTGTTGAGAGTTAGCACTCAAAGATTCAAAGAGAGTAAAAGCCTCATCTGCTGTTTTGTTCATCAGTCCTTCTCCACTTGTTGCATCCACCATCATCCTTTCGGAATCAAGCAAACCTTCATAGAAAGATTGCATTTGCATCCAACTCTCTATATTGTGGTGTGGGCAAGATCTCATCATCTCCTTGTACCTCTCCCAGCATTCATGAAAAGCTTCTCCTTCTCCTTGCTTGAAACCAAGAATTTCCTTTCTAATCTTGTTAGTCTTTTGAGCTGGAAAGAATTTCTGCAAAAACTTATTAGAAAGCTCATCCCAAGTACGAATTGAAGCATTAGGCAAAGAATATAACCAAGACTTAGCCTTATCTTTTAAACTGAATGGGAATAGCCTCAACTTAATCTGCTCATCATCAAGTCCTTGAATTTTGATTGTAGCACATATTTCAAAGAATTGCTTAACATGCATGTAAGGATCCTCAGTGGTATTACCATAATAATTTGGAAGAAGATGAATCATACCACTTCTAAGCTCAAACCTGTCAATTGTGAGTTGAGGATAGACGATGCACGAAGGTTGATCAGTGACTTTGGGAATGGAAAATTCACGCAGGGGTTTCCGAGGTTGGACAACAAGTGCACCACCTCCTTCATCATTATTGTTGTTGTTTGGAATTTCTGCCATCTTGCTTGAACCTTCAGATTCGTAGCTCTCAGATTCAGAGCTTGAAGAACTATAATTCCTCCTCAAACCAGTACGTATAGCAAAACTTCTTGGTGAAAGTGGCTCAGAATCAGATTCGGACATATATGCACACACAAGAACCAAATTAGTGGCTTCAAATGGAGATAACAACTAAAAAGATAAAACTGAATAATGAAAGAAAAACCAACGAAAATAACAAATAAAACTAACAAAAACAAAAACACTCAAAGTAATCTAACTATAGCACCATCGTTACCGGTTCCCCGCAACGGCGCCAAAAACTTGTTGAGCCTATTCCTAACAACTAAAATGAGTTATTAAAAATAGCAACTTCAATTCTCGCAAGTGCACGAACCACTTATAGTATAGCTTATGTAAATACGAGGTCGATATCCACGGAGAATGGTAACTTGGTTGCAAGTTAAGTTACTTAGAGTGTTTGAAAAACAGAAAACAAAGAAACAAGCAAACTATCAAATGGCAAGGTCTAGGACAGAATCCTAGCACCACACACGCACTCGAATGAGGGGGGTTTTGTTGTTGAAATGGAAACAAGAGAATGAAATGGAAGTGCTGGAAAGTAAACAATGGCAGCAATGAACAAGTTGTGAAACAATGATTGAGAAGTGTTAGAGCCTTGGAATCCACCTCTAGTCTTCCTATCCAAGTTATGAATGCATAGAAATTGACTCAAGCTTCATTAACAATAGATTATCGCATACAAGCCTATGGTATCTAGGTGCAGGATGCATGATTCTCCTAAGGCATGTAATTGTGCATGGTATCTACACAACACGTGATCCCTTATATGCAACCTAAGCATGGTATCTACTTAGAATAAAGCATACAAGAGTCATTAAGTTCCTTGAGAATATGATAATCACACAAGTCCTAGAACATGGTATCTGTCCTAGTCAACCTATGGTTATTAACCCCTTGAATGATTCTTAGGCCATTCATGTGTTGCTTGTGAAAGGAGAGTAGAATTGGTGAATCTAAACCCCTTCCCAACCTGTGCTAGATGCATAAAATCCTAGTTAGCTACTCCAAGAAAACATACATCAAGCACATAATAAACTGGAGGTTAACAACTTGATAATGAAAGCAAGGAAATCAATTAACTATGAAATCATCCATAACATTGAATATTCATGACTAGGGCTTCATCCTAAGCCCTAACAAAATGGATTAGTTCAACATAATTATGAATACAGAAAATAAGAAATACATAGATAGAGTAAAGAGAATAGAAGAGCTAGCTGGTGGCAGCAAGGTAGTTTCCAGGACAGCTCCTAGCTCTTCCTCCTTTGCAACTAGCTCTCTTCTCTCTTTGTGGTGAATGTGTGTATGGGAGTAATGGATGAGTGAATGTGTGTCTGAATCTGAATGTGGATTGTTGATTAATTGAATGTGGAATGGAAGTGGTATTTATAGGGAGTTGGGAGTGAGAAATCTGAATTGAATATAGCAAATGCATACAACACTTGCAATTGAAAATCAGAATGTGGTTGATGCACTTGCATTAGATAATCAGAAATGGTTACTCCACTAAATCCCACTAGCAGCCCACCAGCAACCCTAGGTCATCAACATGTCAGCATGACCAAGCTTCCATCCAGAAACCAATAGCTCATGCCTAGCTCACCATGACCAAGCATGCAATGAGCTCATCTTCCTGTCAGCATGATGAACAACTTCTTGGGCTTACGAATTGGGCTTGGCTGAATCAAATGATGACTTTAAGATGTCCATTTTGAAGTTCAGAATGTCATGGATCCAACCACACAAACATTGGCACAATCCAAGCTCGGATGAAGAAGAAAAGTCCGAAATGAACTTCTAACTTCAGGCTCCAGTTTTTGCACGTTTTTGCACCATTTTGCTTCAAATGCCTCAAGTGTATTCCTCTCATCCCAATCAGCCCTTAATATGCATGGATTGAATAAAATGTGATCTCTTGCTCCCATAACCTACAGAACACACAAACATAGATAAGTGACTTGAAATAAAGAGAAACTAAACAAAATTACTAAGCAATGAAGGCAAACAAATGTGTGAAATTATGAACTTATCAACCATCCTAGCTCATGATTTCATTATGTTTTTAAGTTAAACTTGTACTTTTAATCTATTTTGTGTTTGTTTCAGTGTATTAGGCTTTAGGACTCATTTAATGCATTTTGGAGTCAAGTTAGCACAAAATTGTGTCTACAGATTCAGTCAATTTCACGGATTGTTCTATATGTGCTAAGGAATAACCAGTTAATGAGTGATCGGTGCATAATTACATATCATTTTGTACCCTTTTAATTTATGATTTGGTTATGTTTTTGAGTTAAACCTGTGCTTTTAATAAGTTTTGTGTTTGTTTCAGTGTTATAAGCTTGAGACTCACTAATTGCATTTTGGAGACAAATTAGCTCAAAACGGTGTCTGCAGATCAGCCAACTTCACGGATTAGACTGTACTTGGTCAAGAAGAACCAGATGATGATCCATACATCGTTAGAAAGCTACGGAAGTCTAGTTTCTGTAGAATTTTACGGTTCATGATTCTGAGTTTTCTAGAGAAAGTTATACATGTTTTGGCAACTTAAGGTCAAATTCGGCAGCATCTGCGTTACTGCGCCAAACATCACATTTGAAGGCCTTCCCGATTTTTCCTTGAGTTGGGCTGCATATTCTTGGAACGATAATTCAAAGAGCTTAAAGATCCATATTTTTCCAGATTTTTCAGGATGGAGCCACAAGCCCAAAACGAGCCCACAAGCTGGCTGCAATGCATTGTCATGCATGACATATGCATGATGAAGTGTTGTTGATTGTGGGAAAGTTTGGTGAAGCATATTCAATACCTATATTTGAGTGGAATTTTGCAGCAGCCAAATGAGCCAAAAGATGATGAAGTGGGAGTTGCAACACTAAGCCTAAAGACAAGAGGAATTGTTTTTAAATGCAATAGTGTGTTAGGTGAATTAAGTGTTGTAAGTTGGTGAAGTGAGTGTGGTTAGTGAACTCTATTGTATAATTCAGATTTTCACTTCCCCTAGGCCTATAAATAGGGAAGTTCTCTAAGCTTGTAATCACACCCCCAAGGGGGGAGCTCTCAAACACTTCTCTAGAGCTCCCTTCCCTTCTCTCCCTCAAATTCTCTTAGTTTCTCTTGTAGTTCTCAATTGTTGTAATAAGATCATTCTACTAAATTCTCTTCTTCTAAATTCTTCAAACACTTCCCAAACACTTTCCTTTCTCTTCCAAAATTCTCAAAGCTTCCCAAACACCTTTTCTTCCAAATTCTCAAAGTTCTCAAACACTTCCCAAAACTCTTCTCCCTTCTCTTTCCCAAACACTTCTCTATTCTCATCCAAACTCTCCATGTTCTCAAGTGTTCTACAAAACCTTTTTTCTTCTTTTGTTTTCATTTCTGTTTTGTGTAGGAAAAATGAATTGGATCATTCAATCACCAATCCCTGTGGAATCGACCTCGCACTTACATATGCTAAACTACCAACGGCTCGTGCACTTGCGAGTATCACAAGTTGAGGATGCAGCTGAATCCATTTTGGTGCAGCTGAATCGACGCAACAAGTTTTGGCGCCGTTGCCGGGGATCGGTAACATTGTTTGATTCTATTTGGTTTTCCTACTTTTTATTATTTTTATTTTTTGTATATAGCTAGACAGTTTCATGTTTTAAAGTTAATGACGTTAATTGACAAGTTGTGTTTGTAGTCCAACGGACAAGGACAATTGCCTGACAAGCAAGAGAACTGGGTTTGAGTCCCAACTTACACAAAAAAAAAAAGGTTCAAGTAGCATGTTGGTTATTTCTTGTTTATGGTTTCATTCACTTGTTCTTAATTAAATATCTTGTCCAAGTTTACATAAACACCATATGACTCTTGGACTGATTAGTGAATGAATGGGTAGATATTGAAGACAAACACCATGTTTAAATTCTACTTGGTTCTTTATTGTTCTTCTTGTTCTTAATGGGTTCGGAATTTGTGTTTAGACTAAACACCATAGCTAAATGCTTTTTCTGAATACTTGATTAAAACCACACACCATATGGATAATCATATTTGCGAAAGAACGAACTCCATAAGCTAGTTTGATTTACTTTGTTGCTTGTTACTTTGAAGCATGAAAGTGTTGATTTTTCCATTTCCTTTTTTAGTTTTTATTTATTTATTTCCTAATCCTTTTAATTCCGTTTCAAGTTTTTGTTTGTGCTTGTTCTAGCAATTTAAATAGTTCAATAAAAATGGAGAGAGATGGCAACCTCAATCATAAGAATGGGAAGTGTGGAGCAGTGGGAGAAGTCGCGACCTCCAAGTGCATCCATGCTCGACCTAATCGCTTCAAGGGGGAGCATTTCAATCCTTTCTCTTTACTTGTTATTATTTTAAACTTATGTTTCTTTTTTATAAAAAATTAAAAAAAATTAAAAATTAAAAAAAAAGATTTTTTATATGAGCTGACTCGTGGTAACTCCAGTGAGCGTCTCCGGCAATACAGTGTATAGGAGTTCTTTAGGCGACACCTTCGGTGTCTAAGAAGTTTGGGTTTTAAGTGGGATCATTGTGACCCCTCCAACCTTCCCGGATCCCCTGGCTGTGTTTTTCTGAGGCCCTTAACTGGTCATCATTGAATTACTTGTATATTTGTGTGTTTTAAGAAAGAAAAAAATATATATTAAATTTTCAATTTGGAACTGCTTTGTTTTCTTTTATGTTAAGTTAGTTTTTTTTTCCTATTTTTTGTTTGTTTTGTAATTTTTATTTTGTAATTATTTTATTTTATTTTATTTTTGTATTTTGTTATTTTTATTTGCTTTAATACCTTCATTTATTATTATGACATTGCTTGTGGCTAATTTTTAAACATTGAGGACAATGTTCATTTATAGGTTTGGGGGTATTGGAGTTTAGCAAGTAAATTTGGTTTGTCTTAAAAAAAAAAGTTTTTGTTCGTTTTTTTTTTATATTTTGAGTCCTGTTTTGTTTTGTTTTGTTTTTGAGTCACTTTCCGAACACATATGATGAGATTGTGATAAATGTTGCATGACTTAAATGAAAATGGGATTTCATTTTATTCTATTTAAAAAATAATAAAAATTTATAAAAATTTAAAAAAAAACTTAAAATTTTAAATTTTTTTTAAAAAATGGCATTGTTCTAGCATGATATGTTTGAAACCTCCTTTGCACTTGCCATTTGTTTCATAATTTTCCAATTAAAGGATTTGCATGATCTAAAGAATTGTATGAAGCATAAATTAGACTCATATAACCAACCATATAAAGTGAGCTTTTGAGCCTTGTACTTCAATTCATGAGTGTTATACACATACTCTTAATTTCTTGTCATCTAAGTTGTTGTTTGATCTCATTATTCATTGATTTGGTTGAACACTTAAAAGTCATTCATTCTTATGCAATTTGATTTCATGACATTTAAGAAATGATATTAAGGCCCTCTTTGGATTGTTTGTGCCTTTCAAGCTAACCTTATGCATGCTTAAGCATGATTTTCCATTGTTAACCATTTTGAGCCTACATGTAAACCTTTTCTTTCATTTACCAATTATATTTCCTCGCCTTAGCCTGAAAAACAAATATTTACCTTTCTAAGGAACTCATAAGCTTTAATTGGGATGTGTTTTTCATACTAAGTTTGGGAAAAGGTGTTACATTTCAAAAATATATATATATTCACACAATTGGTGAAAGAAAAGAGAAAAGTTGTGATTAAGTGGTGGTTGATTGAAAATTCATTTTTGGGCCTTCAAAATAAATTGGTGGTTGTTCAATAAAGGAGTGAATCATTGTAAATGAAGGTATAAGGAGTTTTGATCATGTAAAAATAAATTCTCATTGTGATGATTCGAAGTCTTGTAATATTTTGAGTTCCTTGGACTTTGTTTTATCCATACCCTTCATTTCTTACTCACCTTACACCCATGGCCCCATTACAACCTATGTTAAAGACCTAAATTGATCTTAAATGTCATGTGGTTGAATTGCATTCATTTTTCTACTTTTAAGTGTTTGACATCCTTCTTGAGATCGTATTAATGCAAGTTCTTCATCTTTCTATTTCGAAGTTAAATCTTTATGGTTTAACTCTAATCTCATGTTTATAACTGAGTGTTGCATTATAACCCTCTTCCGAGTGATTCATTTGTGAGAGGACAACTTCTGTGAGATTTGAAGTTGAACTTGTGCTTTGTATGATTTTTGAAATTGTGTGAAAACTAAGATTGGGGAATTTGTTGCGTTTGTGGGTATTCTGATATTGTTAAACCCTCAGGAGACACAACTCCTCCTACTAGGGATGCCTAGAGGTTTAAAGGCTTGTTGCATACGCTCAATGCAATCGAGTTACCTACGAAAGTGGTCTAATTAACTTCTTATTTGTTTTTTATCTTTGTTTTCCTTTTGTTTTGCTCGAGGACTAGCAAAATCTAGGTTTGGGGGTATTTGATCGGTACAAAATTACATATCATTTTGTACCCTTTTAATTTATGATTTGGTTATGTTTTTGAGTTAAACTTGTGCTTTTAATAAGTTTTGTGTTTGTTTCAGTGTTATAAGCTTGAGACTCACTAATTGCATTTTGGAGACAAATTAGTTCAAAACGGTGTCTGCAAATCAGTCAACTTCACGGATTAAACTGTACTTGCTCAAGAAGAAGCAGATGATGATCCATACATCGTTGGAAAGCTACAGAAGTCTAGTTTATGTAGAATTTACGGTTCATGATTCTGAGTTTTCTAGAGAAAGTTATACATGTTTTGGCAACTTAAGGTCAAATTCGGCAGTATCTGCTTTTCCTGGGCCAAAAATCACATTTGAAGGCCTTCCCGATTTTTCCTTGAGTTGGGCTGCATATTCTTGGAAAGATAATTCAAAGAGCTTAAAGATCCATATTTTTCCAGATTTTTCAGGATGGAGCCACAAGCCCAAAACGAGCCCACAAGCTGGCTGCAATGCATTGTCATGCATGACATATGCATGATGAAGTGTTGTTGATTGTGGGAAAGTTTGGTGAAACATATTCAATACCTATATTTGAGTGGAATTTTGCAGCAGCCAAATGAGCCAAAAGATGATGAAGTGGGAGTTGCAACACTAAGCCTAAAGACAAGAGGAATTGTTTTTAAATGCAATAGTGTGTTAGGTGAATTAAGTGTTGTAAGTTGGTGAAGTGAGTGTGGTTAGTGAATTCTATTGTATAATTCAGATTTTCACTTCCCCTAGGCCTATAAATAGGGAAGTTCTCTAAGCTTGTAATCACACCCCCAAGGGGGGGAGCTCTCAAACACTTCTCCAGAGCTCCCTTCCCTTCTCTCCCTCAAATTCTCTTAGTTTCTCTTGTAGTTCTCAATTGTTTTAATAAGATCATTCTACTAAATTCTCTTCTTCTAAATTCTTCAAACACTTCCCAAACACTTTCCTTTCTCTTCCAAAATCCTCAAAGCTTCCCAAACACCTTTTCTTCCAAATTCTCAAAGTTCTCAAACACTTCCCAAAACTCTTCTCTCCTCTCTTTCCCAAACACTTCTCTATTCTCATCCAAACTCTTCATGTTCTCAAGTGTTCTACAAAACCTTTTTCTTCTTTTGTTTTCATTTCTGTTTTGTGTAGGAAAAATGAATTGGATCATTCAATCACCAATCCCTGTGGAATCGACCTCGCACTTACATATGCTAAACTACCAACGGCTCGTGCACTTGCGAGTATCACAAGTTGAGGATGCAGCTGAATCTATTTTGGTGCAGCTGAATCGACGCAACAATGAGCCTTACACCATTGTAAATATGTTGGAGTTCAGTTTCTGGAGCATTTTATGGTTTATGATTCCGAGTCTTCTGGAGGAAGTTATGCAAGTTTTGGTAGCTTAAGGTAAAAATCGGCAACATTTGCGTTCCTGTGCCAAAAAATGATATTTGAAGGCCTTTTCAATTTTTCCATGAGTTGGGCTACACACAGTTGGAAAGATAACATGGAGCTTCAAGACTGATTTTTCCAGAATTTTATCAATAGAGGAACAAGCCCAAAACGAACCTACAAGCAGACTACAATGCCTAGTCATGAATGACATAGGCATGAGTAAATGGTTTTTGTGGAAAAGTTAGGTAAAGTTGATGAAGTGGGTGTTGTAGGTAGAGGCAATACTCAAATCAGATTTTTACTTGAGTTAGTTATTTTCTTTCTTTCTTTATTTCAATCCTTGTACTTTTCACAATCATCTTTAAAACTTGTTTCCATTTATGTTTTGTACAGGGAATCGAATTGAATCAATTTATCATTAATCCTCGTGCATTGACCTCACACTTACATATGCTATACTAACGAACGGCTCATGCACTTACGAGTATCACAAGTTGAGGATGCAGCTAAATCAATTTTTGTGCAGTTGATCCGAAACAACAAAACCCCTGGAGCTTAAGGAGCTCATGGTGGCTGCGAAAAGGCTAGACTCACCGAGACTGGGCTTAGGCATAGTTGCGCGGCCCTATCCGATCATTTCTTGACTTGTCTCGTGGTTAGTCGTTGCTGGAGCACCGAGATCGCCAGCCAAAACTGGATGGCCTGGTTTTCACGAAGGGAGAGAGATGTGAGGAAGAGAGTTGCAAGGGGAGAGAGAGGGTGTGTGCATGGAAGAAGAGAAGGAGTTGTGGTATTTAAGGCTTTTCGAACAATTCCAGTCATTCCCGATACGTCTTTTCTGTTTTCATACATTTTCTCTTTCGTTAAGTCATGAAATTGAGTGTGCCACTTGTCTTCGGTTTCATATCAACGAGCTCCGCGTAACAGTGCCACTCAATTCTCCAAAATCTTTTTCGAACAAAAAGTGACTAAATGGCAAAAATGTAATTGCACAATTAAATAATTAAATAAACTACTTAATTGGGTTGGGTTGTTACGTTCTCCTTCTCAAAATATTGGATGCATCAACCTCCCAATAGTTTCCGAAAAAATTCAATGGCATCAGGGACATAAAACTCACTTTGGGAAAATTACAAATATCCTCAAGTCACTAGACTCTCCACTATTTCACTCACAAAACATAAATATGCTCTTAAAAGTTGGAATTCCACAGGAAGTTACATGGGTAGAAATAGATGAAAGATATTTGAAGTTACATACATTGCCACATTCCAAAGACTAGTATAAGCAATAGATTCTCAAGAAAAATAGTTGACATCAGAAAAGCTGCTAACAATCAAAGGTTTAAACTCTCTATATACAAATCTATACAGGAGTTATTTCACTTACACAAACAATGAATTAAATATGGGATCTATCATACTATGTCACCTACAATTACAATTAACACCACATGCCATGTTGAATAAGAAAAATTCAGTGTTCTAACTTGTTCATGTGAGAAAGCAGGTACGCCGAAGGGACAAAACTAATTCTACACGCTCCTCCACTTCTATATGGAAGAAGTAAAACCAACTTCCCATTGTAAGATTACTTTAGCAGTTAAGACTTGTAATGAATTCATCCACATATTTACATTATCTATGTATCTAAGGGCTCGTTTAGAAGTGACTCTAGATTGGTTGGAATCATTTGTGGGGAGAAGCACCTCCCACATGATTCTCCATATAATCACTTTAAGTTATTCGAAGTGAATCTAGGGACGTTCTTCTACATAAAATCACTTAAAACCACTTAAGTGATTATATGAAAAAATGTTTCTCCATAGAAGTGATTTTTGGCCTAACCAGAATCACTCCCAAACAAGCCCTAAGAACAAAAAAAATATAATCACAAGTTTCACAGAAAAGGAATACAAATCCCCTTGTAGAAAAGAAAAAGAAAAGAAAAATACTTATAACAAAAATGGTTACTCTTTTGATCCCACGCCAGATCTAGGATCATTTGATCCCACGCCAGATCTAGGATCATTTGATCCCACGCCACTGGAAGAATGGTCGTAGATCCTGACCATCCATCTTGGCCAGTACGATCTCAAAAGCGTGATTTAGGGTCATCATGCAAAAATTTCACTTACACTATGCTCTAGCACTTTATTAGCCCATAATATAGCCTTCTCAAGACACTCTTCGTCCACGTGGGCATCGTGTGCCCCTAAATCGATTCACTTTTTGGACCAGAGACTCCCGTGATGGATAGAGGTCCAAGATGATCTTTGTAAAATATTGCTTCCACTGTGTTGGCTAAAGCCATGAAAAATATTGTATACACTACCATCCTCATGCCAGGAACTAATTAAGGGACACATATATTTCCATGGATCCAATCTCAGAACGAAAAAGCATTGTAGTGACCCATTGTCTCCACCACAAAGAAGGTTTGCATCTTGAACTTTTGGCCCACCTTGACTTGGAGTGGGTTGATCCCCTTTATCTCGGTGGGAATTCCTTCTTTGAAAGGTTTTTCAACTTCCTCATAATCAAAGCTGGAAGGATGTTCACCGTGGGCCTCATATTAATTTCAATTTTGCTCACCAGCACCCCATCAAAATGGGTGCATACATGTAAGGGCTTAAGAAGGGTAGCTATTTTCTTGGCAGCATCTCATAACACACATTTTCTCGACATTTTTCATTCGGCCTTGACACAATGATTTGAGGTCAAGCCACGTATACATTCAGAACTTCTCAAGTTACTTAGATTTCCTTTGGTTTTCTCATCTGAAACATTGACTCGACTTTGTCGAAGACATCATCGTAAATGGAATTAGGTTGGCAAACTAAACTTTGAAAAACAATAGAAGTGTGACCACCGTGGCATCGACCTCATCAAAGTTCCCAAACTTGAACTTGGTCTTACCCACCTTCCAAGAACTTTCTAACTTGGCCAACCTTTTCATATTCTCATGATCGTTCGGATGCTCCATAATTTATTTTGGGAATTCTTGGAGACACTCGCAATCACCATACTTATTGTCCCCATAGAACATCTCAACCTTTCTACTCGGGATTTTCTTAGGCTTATTTAGCCTATACTTTAGTCATAGGTTCAAGCCCTTGTTCTATCTCTTTGGAATGAAAATCAACATGACTTGGTCCTCCTCTACCTTTGGCTCTTCATATTTCATCTAAGGATCACCCCTAACATCTTCGACCATTTCATGGTCCTCCTCTTCTTTCCTTTCGACATTAGCTTGTTAACCACCTTGGCCATGACTTGGTTTTGTCTACAGGCGGTTGGACCTTTGGCTAAACTAAGCTAGCCTTCTCAACTTTTGGTGGCCTCTCATCCACCACATTTGTTGGCCATTTGGACTCGACCTAGGTATTATTTTCCTTGAAAGATTCAAGCAGATAAGCCTCCAACTCCAAAATTGGCTTCTTTGGGACCGTAACCACAACTAAGCAATTCATCCATTCTCGGTGCATTTTCATCTTTTCAGCCATTACTACTTCTAGCGAGGCCACAACCTCGGCCTTGGTTAGTTCCAACTCTTCCATCTGAAGCTTCTCTCGAAGTTCGGCCACTCGGTTAAGTTGGGTTGGCCTCTCATTTGCCCATCATTATTCCTCTACATAGATCTTGCCATTCCCCTTGCGATAGGTTGAAGTACTTGGATGACTAGTATGATCCAAATAATCTCTGGCCATCTCTTTGAACCACTTTCCATGCCCCATAAATGCCTTTGATTGGCTAATCTTGGCCTTTGCTGGTGTTAGATAATTTGACCACTTTAAAATGTGGTATCGCTTTGTTGACCTTTTCTCTTACAACTATGTTTATCATTATTGCAGCACGTTTGGTCGTGCTCCGACCTTTTCTTTCACTAGATAAGAAAGGCCATTATCTTTTAGGATGGTCGCCTTAGGTTGTACCATATTTCAATCCTCCTCCTCTGTCACGTTTTGGGTCTCATCTCTTTGGGTGGACTCATCTTCCCCACCCAATGAAAGGTTCTCAATAGGAAATTCAACTTGAGCATTTGACTCTAAGGCCGAATTGTCACGCATTTCCCAATCAATATTACGGTTGAGATCCATACGATTATTTTCCTCTTGTGGCTACGAATCAGGATAAAGTTGAGATTTTTCCCCTTAGCTAGTTGGCCGAGTCACAAGGAGATTCATCGGTTGATAAGAATAGTTCCATGGATATTGATCTTTCATGTAGTGTGTGTCATCGAGCGTGTCAAAATATGTTTTTCCTCTTTTCAACCAATGTGGGAAGGAACTTTTGGTCCTTTTTTTGGATGTGTAGGCATGTTGGATCTATACTATGGGTTGTGGAATAATTTCCCATCACAGGCTACCCTATCAACTGGATCATTTATAGTAAAGTTCTAAAAGCCAACAAACGCACCCATTACAACAACCCTTAACGAGTTTTGTGCAATTTGATCTTAAATACAACTTATAATTTCCTGGAAAAATGGTAGTAATATTCATAAATTCCAACATGGAGGGAAAAGAAATAAAAAAGTAAAAATACAGTATAATATTCAACGAAAAAGGAAAAGAAATAAAAAAGTGAAGAGTGGCAGCAAAAATAAGGCTGAAGCCGATGGTAAAAAGGTGAGAACAACACCTTATATTTACAACCCCTCATCTTGGGTGTGGCTAGTTGGGCCCTAATACCGAAACCTAAAGCCCATCTCTAGCAAATAACAGCGGACCAGACTACCACCCATCATATTGGATTGTAATGTCCCACTTCTACTAAGCTCATCCGCATCTTGGGCCAGACTGATTGAATTGTAAAACTCCTTGTAACGAAACATAAATGAAAATTTTGTAATAAACTTTGTAATTTTACCCATGTCATCTAAACTGTAGCTTTTGTTGTAAAATGTCACCTTAAACAAAGAAAAAATGAAGCAATGTGTGCCATATATAGCTCAATTTCCTTTTTTTGGTTCAAAATACTACATGTGCGTATTTTAGAACCATTAACACATTGCTTCAATTACTTTTTTAAGAGTGACAATTTGCAGCAAAATGTCAAGTTTAGGTGATATTTGTACAAAAAAAATTCTTTTAGAAATGACTACACAAATAGATCTTTTGAGTTTGAGATGTGAAATGGGTCCACCCATCAACGGAGGGAATACATTGCAGAAAATCATTCTTTATTAAAAGTGCTCCAATGGAACTGTTAATGCAAATCATTAATGACACATGACTAATGAGTTCCATAATTTTGATTGAATTAGTTGAATTATTGACTTTACTCTTGGTAATTTTCGATGTTTTAGGTGCATATGTCAAGTCAGTAAAGTCATGGATATCACAAATAGGTTATGGTTATATCTTGGTGGGAATTCGTTTATTCGAACCTTTCTTCAACTTCCCCATAATCGAAGCTAGAAGGATATTCACGATGGGCCTCGTATCAATTTCAACTTTGCTCACCATCACCCCATAAAAAAGAGTGCATATATGTAAGGGCTTACGGTGGGTAGCCATTTTCTGGGAAGCATCTCATGAAACAAATTTTCTCGACGTTTTTCATCCAGCCTTGACACAATGATTTGAGGTCAAGCCACCTCTATATTTAGAACTTCTCAAGTTACTTAGATTTCCTTTGGTTCGCTCATTTAAACCATTGACTCGACCTCGTCAAAGACATCACCGTCAATGGAATTAGGTTAGCCCGGCTAAGCTTTGAAAAACAACGGAAGTGTGACCACCATGGCATCGTCCTCATCAATGTTCCAAGCACTTTCTAACTTGGCCAGCCTTTTCATATTCTCATGATCATTTGGATGCTGCATAATTTCCTTTAGGAATTCTTTGAGACACTCGCCATCACCATACTCATCATACTCATCATCCTCTACCTTTAGCTCTTCATATTTCGTATGAGGATCACCCTTAACATATTTGACCATTTCCTGGTCCTCCTTTTCTTTCCTTTCTACAAAGATGACTAGTTAACCACCTTGGCCATGACTCGGTTTTGGCTAGGGGCGGTTAAACCTTTGGCTAAACAGACCTAGCCTTCTCAACTTTTGGTGGTCTCTCATCCACTACCTTTGTTAGCTACCTGGACTCGACCTAGGAATTATTTGCCTTGAAAGCTTCAGTCTGATGAGCCTCCAACTCCAAGATTGGCTCCTTTGGTATCGTTACCATCATTCATCTATTCTCAGTGCATTTTTATCGTTTCAGTCATTGGTGCTTCAAGAAAGGCCACAACCTTAGCCTTGGTTAAATTCCAATTCTTTCATATAAAACTTCTCTCGAAGTTCGACCACTCTCTTGCTATGTTGAAATTTTCTCTTACAACCATGTCTATCAATATTGCAACACGTTGGGTCGTGCTCCGACCTTTTCTTTCACTAGATTGAGGCTATTATCTCTTAGGATGGTCACCTTAGATTGTACCATATTTCAATCCTCCTCTTCAATCACCTTTTGGTCTCATCTCCTTGGATGGGCTCATCTTCCTCAACCAATGAGAAGTTCTCTATAGGAAATTCGACCTAAGAATTTGACTCTAAGGTTGAATTGTCACCTATTTCTCAGTCAAGATTAGGTTGAGATTCATACAATGATTTTCCTCTTGTGGCTGAAAATCACGATAAGGTTGATGTAAGGTTTTTATTTGGACCTTTATTGTATTTCGGCTCTTCTCTTAAACTAACAAAATCATTGTAATATTAATTAGATTCTATGTTAGAATCAGTGTGGGTTGAAGGGCTTCCAAGTCTCCTCATTGCAATTCAAAAGGCAAAATCATTTGCATTGTTTACATGGATTAATCCATACTTCACTTGGATTGATCCAACATTCATTCTTGCATGCTGCAACATATTTCTCTAAGTTTGTTTTCAAAACCATTAATACATTCTACGGAATTATTAATCTACTCTTTGTAATCTCTGTGTTAGTATTTTATTCCTTGGTCAATCTTTTATTTCTCCACTTATTTTTGTCTGACCAAGCATGAGATTTTTTATAGTATTTAAAATCTCTTTTCCTTAAAGCTTTCACATTTGTTTAAAAAAGCCGTATCCTAAAAGACTTTGTCTGATTGGCTAAGTTAAACAAACATTTGTTAATATCTTTGAGCCTTGGGCTGTTTGTAACATTGTCTTTCCCCATCTCTATTCTTGTTTGACAGACCACCGAATGTGGTTTTCATTCGAATAATCTTCTTTACATACATTATAATATTTTCAACCAGGTTGTTGTCTGCCAACCTTCTATTCTTTGTTTTGGTTAAACTATTTCAAACAACATGTGTGCTATTTTTATAACCCATTTGTTTCCTCCAAAGCATCTTATCCTTCTTTGTTTCCTTTTTTGCTTTGCTAGAGACATGGGCTATTGGTTTTATGGCATATTTTATTTCATCTTTATTAAAAGCGTGTAAGAAAACATTCTCCACTTCTTTTTTCAAAAGCATGCAACTTCTTGATTCCAACCCATTAAAACAATATTGGCTTATTTTATTTTATCTTTCTAAAAGCCTTGGTGTTGTGTCAATGTATTTGGTTCCTAAAAGAAATTAAAAACTCATTTCTCTTCCTTTGTGTTTGATGTGGCCGGTCTTTCAAAATGTGGGGCTGTTGTCCTGAATTGTTTTCAAGAATCTATATATTCTTCATTACAGTGGCGGACCTGTGCAGGCGCAAGGAGGAGCGCCCGCACCTCCGGTCGCTGGAAATCACCATTACGGGTGCTGGAGTTGCACCTCTGCTGCAGACCGCGACGCACAGAAGGTGTTCGACAAAATGCGCAAAAGAATGGGCGCTGCGCAGCTGCCTGGTGCGTGCTGCGCGCGCGCGCTCTTTTTTTTTTTTAAAGCCTGGCCAAAACGACGTCGTTTTGGACCAGGGTTTTTTAATTTAATAAAAAAACCGGAAACTATGCTGTGCGTGGGCTTTTTGTGGGTTTTTTCAAATGGGCTTCTATTTCCTTAGATAAATTGGATTAATTGGGAGCTCTCTTTATTCAATTGGGTTTTGGGAATTCCTTTATTAAGTAGAATTGGGAATTCTCTTTATAAAAGACCAATTTAACATCACCCAATTTCATCAAAGTGTGTGTGCATCACAATAATTTTTTTTTCTTATTTAGCTCTCTCTATACAATTATGGAACAGTACTTTCAGAGAAAGAGTTCAAATCCTCCTTCAAATAATTCGGCTAGTTCCAACCCCCCTTCAAATAATCCTGCTAGTTCAAATCAACCTTCAAATAATCCGGCTATTTCCAATCCTCCTTCAAATAATCCGCCTACTTCACATCCTCCCTTGAATAATTCGGGTAGTCCAAAACGATCAGAGGTCACTGAGTTGGATGAAATATTGGCTACTCTTCCTCCAGACCCTGGACTTAGACCTCCAATGACTTATTATAATCCCAATTTTCGAGAACAAATCTGAAGAGCCTATCTGCAAAGGGGTCCTTGTCAGCCTAAAAGCCAAAATGACATGCCTCAAACACTTATGGGCCCTTGCAATCGACGTTTTCTTGTGAAATGGTTTGATTCATTTGTTTGGTTGGAGTATAGTAAAGAGAAAGATGCTGCATTTTGTCTTCATTGTTATCTTTTTAATTGCGATTTTGATAAACAAGGAAAGGCTGGAAGTGATGTCTTCACTGAGAAAGGGTTTAAAAATTGGAGGAAGGGACCTGAGAATTTTAGGGACCATGTTGGACAAGTTGGAAGTCTTCACAATAAAGCTACACAACATTGTACAGATTTAATGAATTAGAAGCAACACGTTGAAACCATTGTGATCAAGCAGACAGACCAAGCTCGTATTAATTATCGCATTCTATTAACTGCTGCACTTGATTGCACTAGATATTTATTGCGACAAGGTCTCCCTTTTCGTGGTCATGATGAAAGCGAAACATCTAGCAATAAGGGTAATTATGTTGAGCTTTTGGAATTTCTTGCTGATCATGATGAGAAAGTTCGTGGCTTTGTGTTTGAGAACACTCCAAAGAATCTCAAGTATATTGCTCCTAAAATTCAAAAAGAGCCTGTCGATTCTTGTGCCGCTGAAACCATTGATGCAATTATTAGTGATATGGACGATGCATTCTTTTCTATATTGGTAGATGAATCACGTGATGTTTCAATAAGAGAGCAAATGGCGGTGGTGTTGCATTATGTGAACAAAAAAGGGCAAGTAATTGAAAGGTTTGTGGGTGTCCAATATGTCTCTATACGACTAGTAGCAAATTGAAAGAAGCAATTGAGCAGTTGATTTCTTCAACAAATTTGAGTATGTCCAGGCTATGAGGACAGGGGTATGATGGTGCTAGTAATATGAGAGGTGAGCTCAATGGTCTTAAAACACAGATTTTGAGAGAATATCCTCAAGCATATTATGTCCATTGTTTTGCGCATCAACTACAACTAGCTCTTGTAGCCGTGGCAAAGGGAAATGAAAACATTGCTACTTTCTTCACAACGGCAAGTAGTGTCGTTAATATTATTGGAGCATCGTGTAAGCGTCGTGATGCACTTAGAGAGCAACAACAAAAAGATATTATGAAAGCTCTTGAAATTGATGATCTTGAAACAGGGCAAGGGTTAAATCAAGAGACTACTCTCAAATGTCCTTGTGATACACGTTGGAACTCACATTATGATACTTAGTATTAATACTATGTTTCATCCCGTGGTGAAGGTGCTTGAATGGATTGTTGATGATGTCAACCAAGATAATTTAGGTGAAGCAAATAGGTTGTTAAAAGAAATACAAACTTTTGACTTTGTGTTTCACCTATATTTGATGAGATTTATATTGGGAGTCACAAATGATTTGTCAAAGGCATTACAAAAGAAAGATCAAGATATTGTGAATGCGATGATGTTGGTCCAAAGATGTAAGCAAAACCTACAATCCGTGAGGGATGATGACTTTGATGATTTGCTTGGCAAAGTATCAAGATTTTGTGGCAACAATGATATTGACGTTCCTAACATGGATGATTTATTTGTACCACAAGGGAGATCACGATGTAAAGCTCAGAAAATCACAAACTGCCATTATTATCGTGTGGACCTATTTCTTACTATCATTGATAAGCAACTAGTGAAATTAAATAATCGCTTTTACAGAGGTAAATACTGAATTGCTCATTTGTATGGCATGTTTGAGTCCGAACTTATAATTTTGCAGCTTTTGACAAACAAAAAATACTTCGTTTTGCTAAATTTTACCTTCAAGAATTTAATGACCGAGACCTCATGAAGCTTGAAGATCAACTTGGGCTTTATATTGTTGATATGCAGAGCAGCACAGAGTTTTCATCATTGAACGGAATTACTGATCTAGCCGAAAAATTGGTGAATACAGGAAGGAGTAGAATATACAACTATGTGTATTTACTTGTTACATTGGCTTTAGTTTTACCTGTTGCAACTACTTCGGTTAAGAGAGGTTTTTCAGCTATGAATATTGTGAAAACACCATTGCGTAACAAAATGGGGAATCAATGGTTGAGTGATAGCTTGGTTGTTTACATTGAGAAAGATGTTTTTTCTTGTATTAGTAATGCAAATATAATGCGACGTTTTCATGATATGAAACCTCATCGACAACAATTGTAGGTTAATTGTAATGTTATTTTTTTAATTAATTATGAATAACATTAGTATTGTTTAAATGATAAGGATGTTTAGTTTTTTTTTTTGTGGAGCTCTTAGCTTTTAAAAATTGCATCTCCGCTGAAAAATTCCTGGGTTCGCGCCTTTTTCATTGGCTGGCATTTTTCAAAGGAACTCGTTTCATTTTTTAGGAAACTTTTCTGCATCTCACTTTCTACTTGCCCAGCAGAATTGTGTCAAAGGTTTTTGAAAAAACTTCTTATGTGCCTTTGAGCATTCAAGAACCCATTTACTGGTTCAGCCACTCTTGAACACTTGAGGGCTATGTGGATGATTGCATACACATAAACACTTCCCCAAGTTAATTTATACTCTTTACAGCTAAATGTATTTCATTGCTTGAGTTCATTATTATTTGTTTAGCTAATATATGTTACTTGTGAGTATACGATTGATTGTATACATATAGCTTTCTCAAAGTAAACATTTACAAAATTTCAACTGAACATTTGTTTTGTTTCATTGTTGTTATTTTGATTTAAACTATATGCTTCAAGTTCACTACTTCTAGTTTAATCATCACAACACTTAGGTTTCATTTGTCTAGCTCAATCATACTTTGTGATTGAGATAGATGAATCAGTGAAACCACAACTCACTTCATACATCAAACTACATGCAACTTGAGCTTGGTGCTCTTGAGAGGATTTGCTACTAAGAGATAAAGAAAAGCTACTTGCTAGAAGGTTGGATTGTAGCTGCCTATAGGTGATAGATGAACTAAGTCTTCTTCCGTTTTTCTTGTATTTCTTAATTGAGTAGATTGGATCTCTCCTGGCTTGGTGCCCCCAATTTTTCCCCTTGTTGGGTTTTCTTGGTCAACAATTCTCGTGTGTTATTTACATTCCGTTGTTATTAGTTTTAATTTATTAACCACGAAATTGTTTGTATTTGTGCTTGTGTGCCTTTAAAGAACTTAATTATTAGAAAGGTAGGTTATTGTCCTATAGCCTACTTTACCCCACCCTCTGTAGGCTTTTAGCGATTAGGGCCTGGTTTTATAGTTGAGATTTTTCCCTTAGGCTAGTTGGCCAAGTCGCAAAGAGATTCATCAGCTGATAAGAACAGTTTCATTGATATCGATCCCTCATATATGTGTCCCATCCAGCGTGTCAAAATATATTTTTCCTTTTTTCAGCCAATGTGTGGCTTATGGAAGGAAATTTTGATCCTTCTTTTGGATGCATAGGCGTGTCAGATCTATACCATCACCATCTAGATTTTGGAATAATTTCCCATTGTAGGCTACCCTGTCATCTTGATCATTTATAGTAAAGTTGTAAAAGCCAACAGACGCACCCATTACAACAACCCTTAACAGGTTTTGTACAATATGATCTTGAATACGACCCATAAATTGTTGTACATTTTTCCTTGAAAAATGGTAGTACCATTTATAAATTCCAACATGGAGGGAAAATAAAAAAAAATGATGAAAATAAAGCATGATATTCAAAGAGGGGGAATTCGCTCACCTTTATATTGAGCTAGAATTGACCAAGCCACTTATGGCTTTTATCAATGGTATAATATTGAATACAAACACTTGCATGAAAGAGAACTGTGAGATGAAAGTCCCTGATCTTGCTGAGATGGCTCCATGTGATGTAGCTGGTGCTAACACATATGGTGCAAATGGGGTTATGAAAGGGTTGAGGGGGGCCTTGGATGAATGTGCATGCTCTAAGAAATCCAAGTTTATTGCTAATGAAAATGGTAACATGGTTCTAGAAGTATGAGCCAATGGTCTAGGTTTGAAGCTTTGCGAAAAATGAGGGAGACTCTTGGTTTAGAGGAAGGCTTGGATTGTGGAAGTAGTGCTCTGTTCCTGTTCAGGCTGGCTCATATAGGAGGGATACTAATAGGAGCGAGAAATTTTAGACTAAAAGCCTTAAAAGGGAGTGAAATTACTCTTTAGGGCGTGCAATTTATGCCTTAAAAAGTGTTTAACTGCACACTATGCACACCGTAAACTCTGTTGGGCCTTAGCTTGCTTTATTCGCCGTATGTAACATCCCGACCCAAAATATATTGATTTGTGAATTTAATTAATTTCATAAAATGAGATTACTATTTTGCCCCCGGGGTAGGGGTAATTTCGTCACTTTTTAATTTAGAAGGGTTTCGGGGAAATGACAGGTACTTTTACGTAGATCCTACCGAGTTGAGTCCATAGACACGTAGTGAGCTCGAATCGGAATTGTAACAAGGAGTTACGATCAAAATAAACTCAGTGGAACAACCGTAATTATTTCGAAATGGGGTTTTAAAAATCTGACTCTCTCTCTCTCTCTCTCTCTCTCTCTCTAGCTCTCCTCCCTCTCTGCGCAAACCCCACCCCCCTCCCCCGGACTGTTCATCGACGGCTTCTCTCCCTTGCCGCTGCCGCCACCACAACCAGCCACCGAGCTGGGACCGGTCCCAATCGACCGGGCCACCTCCCTCTTCCAGCCCCACCTCATCCCAGCCACTAGCACCATTGGTAGTTGCAAAAATCCGGTCGATTTCAGATCATTTTTCTCAAGTTTGTTTCGGATGTTTCCGGCGACAAAATTTTGCAATCTAGGTATGTTTTTTTTTCATCCTCTCAACGTTTTCTAACTGCTAGTTGTATGATTTAGGAGAAATTTATGCATTTTGAGACGTAAATAAGCGTTAGAAGTTTTGGTCAATTTCAGTCCCCAATTCTGGCCACTTCCAGTGACTTTTTGGGGTAGGTCCAAGAACAAAAGTTGCTCCACTATATGTGTTGATCATGTAGGTATAAGTCTTGACCGGCATTGGGAGATTTTCCGATCGTCGGAATCGCTTTAGACACTCACGTGCTACCGGTGCGTGGGCCACTTTTTTGCTGGTCCTTTAGTCCTAAAATAATCCTCATGTCGTCCCGAGCACAATGGTATGCTCGGACATGCATTTAGTTATCGTTTGATCATTGATCGGATATCACATATTAGGCGTTATCCGAGTTCGACATGTTCGGACAGTTGGATCTACTCCATTTCAATGTATGTTGATCTAGGCATTCCTAGGATTGTGTAGGAATTCATGGATCATGAATCGGAGCCCCCGGATGTTCCGATTCAATAATTGAAAGTTTGTGTTAAACAATAATCATCTGATCGTGTGATCGCGAGCGATCCGACCGTTCGATTCGGACCAAAGTTGCAAGACGGGCATCCTAAACCTTGTTGAACCTATAGGAACTTCCGGATTCAAAATCGGAGGTCGTGGGCCCTGCTAGCCCGGTTGACCAAGTTTGGGCAGTTTGACCCCTCGGTTGACCACGTCTTCCGAGGTAGTTTCACCTTTCGAGAATTACTAGAATGACCATGTAAACTAGTTGTTCGCACCACTTTGCAAAACCCAAGGGAGGTGTCGATATAGCAGTGTAGCTCGGAAGTTCGAGTGTCGTATCCACAGAGAGCAGTGTAAAGAAAATAACAGAGATAAAAAAGAACAAGTATGATTGAGAGGTAGATTTATGCAAGATTTTATTTAGAGAAAATTTAATTGATTAAAACACTAAGGCATTGGGGTTCCACTTTTAACATAAGCATGCAACTCTTATTAATTTGATCCACAAAATATTTTCCATTGTAGTTGTTCAAAATAATTAAAGCTCTTTTTAATTTCCTTTAGAAGTATTCTAAGCATAACTTGTACCATTGGCAACAAACTATCAAAAAATAATCTTCATCAAAATTCTATTAATCTTTAGTAATTCTCTTCTCTTTTAAAAGCATGAAAGTTTTTACTACACAATGGGAAAAACATGATTGAACCCATGAAATAGATTATCAAACATTCATCAATTAATTAAAAAGAAAACTACAAATTCCATTTGAACAAAAACTACAAATTCACATTAAAGCTTAAATTTGGATCAAACTAATAAAAATTACACAGTTATATTAAAAGCTTTCTCCCTAGCCTTAGCTAGGGAGTTAGTTCCCCATAAAATAAAACTAAAACAGAAATTAAAACTTACAAAGATGGAGGGAAGAGAGAAAGCTCAAGAGTTGTGGAGCTTGGGTGTGGTTTGAAGGCTTGTAGAGCTTCCTATTTATAGCCTTAAATCTCAACAACCAGGGAAATATTAAAATCTAAAATTCTCATCTCATTCAATGCACAACCGTAACCCATCTCTTCATTATTTCTTCTTTTGGCATGGGTGTGGCACTTCATGCATTCTTTTCAATTCTTTTCTTCTTGGTTGCTCCATCCATTGCTTCTTTTCCTTTCTTTTATGCCTTGGTGTGGCACTAATTCTTCATCATTCATTTGGTCATTCCCAACTACAAATTGTTTAATGCCACCAAGTCATGTTTGTTGCTTCATCCACTTCATGTTTTTTTCTTTCTTACTCTTTTATGTGGGGTGGGTATGAGCATAGCCAATGAACCTCCAAGTCTAGCTACAAAGAGATAAACACACAAAATAATATCAAATTAAATAAAATTAGTTACTAACAAATATAATGTAGGGATAATAAATGTGATAATTATGTACTCATCACTAGTCTTACCCGTTATTTGAGTTATTCTAATTACATTGGGATTAAAAGATTTTTTTATAGTGTCTTATGGAATTCTTGGATTGGTGGGTTGTGAAAGTGAGCCTTGGGCTCGGCTATGATGGTTAGTAAATAAGTGGATATTTGTTTTTAAGAGTACTTCGTTCTTTTAATTTGGAATTTCTTACTTAATGAGTTAGATTGGAAATTGATTCAATATGGGTTAATGAGGATATGAGATTTTCTTTAAAGGTTATTACTTATCATTAATTAATATTATTATGATTATTAATAAAGAATATGGATTGGGTAATTTTGGGTTATTTACGAAAGAATATTGTTTTAATTGTAGGGTACAATATTTTATGGAAATTATGTGAAAACAAGGGTTGATTTCTATTTGAATTATTTTAGGGTCTTTATGGAATTTATGCTTTTGTGAGTGATCATTGTTTTGAAATAGCATTATTTCCATTGATTAAATTACCAGGCAGTCTATTATATGGATTTATATGATTATGTTGCTAAATTGTGAATATTTCTATTATTTTGATATTTGAGGTTATAATTATTCGGAATATGAATTATATATGTTGAGAAATTGAAATTCATTCTATGATTAAATAACTGGGCAAGAAATCAATATAAGATGGGGTACTTTATTGTTTGGTTATGTGAATATGGGATTACACTATGTTGAGTACCCTCCCTTGGTTGTTGTACCCACACGTGACGTTGGATGATTCCGGCGTGTGGGCATATATAGTTGTTGTTAGTTCATCACATGTGGCGTTGGAATGATCCGGCGTGTGATGAAGTTGTCTGCGCGCTTAGAACATGGTTTAGTTGGGCCACAAGTGGCGTTGGATGTTCCGGCGTGTGTGCTCATTGGGATACTGGTTACTTTGCCACACATGGCGTTGGATTATCCGGTGTGTGGTAAAAGATACGTACTCTTGGGTTACTGTTACTTTACTACCCGTGGCGTTGGACCTTCCGGCGTGTAGTAAAATAACAGGGAGAGGAAAATGGATTATTATACTATGTCGGGGAAAGATTAATGTTTGAAAAGGATTACGATGGGTATGACATGATTTAAAGTAAAGGGAAAGGGATAATTCTAGAAATTTACTTATTAGTATTGTTGAAATTGATTGTAGGTTATTTGAACCGTGATTTTGTATTTAGAACTACATGTGGCTTGATCCCTCACAAAGGGGTACATAGGTAGCCTGGGGTCTTACCTAGGTGCAATCGCGAACTAAAGTTATTTTTGGAACCTTAATTTAGTCGTTTGGAGCTAGTCTCACTTCTTTTGGTCTTTGGAGGAGTTTAGTTTCGACTTTGTTGGTGGTCCTTAAGCTCGTTTGAAAACGAGGCTTGATTGATTGATTATTCGTTTTCCCGTTCGACTAAGTGAGTAATGCTAAAGCATTGGTTGTGGTCAAGACATATATGAAACCTGTTTTGGATGGTTGTATGATTTGGACCAAGTCCTTAATCTACTTGCGATTGTGTTTAGTTGTTAAACATTGCATGATGAAAATTGGGGAGGTATTTAAACCGTATTTTATGTTAATTACGGTGGGCATGCTTAATTTAGTTTGAGTTCATTAATTGCATAGTTTTATTTCATTTTTTGACTTAAGAGCATTGCTGGTGGTTCTGCTTTTAATTATTTGAAGGTCGGAGGCCTATTATGTAGATTGCATATTTTTGACTTATGCATGCTGCCAGTTGAGTTATAATTGAGTTTTAACATGTTCAAACTTTTGGAAAATGTCTGTTTTTTCAGGGGAGACTCTGCCGAAATTTCGGCAGAAAGTCTGGTTCTTAGTAAGTGGGCCCAACATCGGTAAGATGTCGAAAACATCACAGGATTCATCCCAAATTTTGAGAAATTTGGGGCGGGTTCTGTCACCGTGAATGATATAGACTTTTTACAACCAACACTTTCATGGCACGCATATGTGCGCCATAAATAATAATTTAAACTCCAGACTTTTGAACTCCATCCAAATTTGGATGTGTTAAGGCCCAAAAAAGTCACGAGAAGCCCAAAGACATTTAAGGCCCGATATAAAATATAATCTTGGTCATGCATTAATCCAAGCTGTATTTTGGGAATTAATTCATTAAATAAATAATAGTGTCCATGCCATGCAAAGCCAATAATACATTTTTCAGATATCAATCACTTATCAAGTTCACATGAACCCAAGTCATGTGGTTTACGGGGCTTGCATGAGGGATTGTGGTGTAGAAGGTTACGGAGGTCTACAAGGCCCACAGAAGCTCTTGGATAATGGACACTTTGGGCTAGCTACTTGGGAGCACCAAAGTCCAAGCCCATTACTTAGAGTTCTCCAATGTGAGTAAGCAAATGAGATATTTTCCAAGCATTTCCTTTTATCCATAGAAAATAGTCATTTTCCAAATACCTAGCTTTACCCATTGGAAACAAGCCTTTTCCAGCATTCCCTATTATCCTCTAGAAACAAGCCAATTTCAACACTCCCTTTTACCCATAGGAAATAGTCATTTTCCACTGCCTAGTTTTACCTACTAGAAAATAGGATGCCCCAGCACTCATTTTCAACCATTGGAAATAAGTTGGTTCCAGCACCTCCCTTTACCTATTCGAGATAAAGGAAAACCCTCACTCTCTATAAATTGGGAGGCATTTTCCCAGCCAGAATCAACCTCTTTTGGTTGTTGCATACTTCTCAACAACCATGAGAACCCATCTTCTTTTATCTTTTTGGCTGCTGCAAGCATTCCAGCAGCCATCCTAGCCATCAACCTCCATATTTTGACTGCCTGCAAGCATCCCAGCAGCTGTCAACCAACATCTCTTGGTTGCTCAAGCCCCCAGCAACCATCGAACCACTTTCCTTTCTCCCTTTGGCTGCTGCAAGCATTCCAGCAGCCATCCTAGCCATTCCTCAACCATTACAACCAAGATTTTCCTTCCTCCTCATACCCTTCCAAGTTATAAATACCATAGCCTTCAAGCCTCAAGCTTTTCCTCCCATCCTCCTCTTGAAACTCTTAAATCCCCATAGCCATAGCCATAGCCACAAATAACAAATCATCAACACCCCGAACTCAAGCATATCCAACACCAAGCCAAGCACATGCACTCTCATTTGCTAAACTTGTGAATCTTTAGCTCCCACACTCCAAGCTCTCATGCCAAGCTAATATAATCTCAGATTTACATCAGCAAGTCATCTTCAACTTTTCGTCAGCTGCCGGAAACGTCAACATCAAATATGCAGCCGCTGGAAGAAGAACAGAGTACTCCACTGGGACATGCTTTTCCCTCTGGATGCTTTGGGCCTAGTCCTCGCTAACTCAGAAAAAGGGGCAACGAAGGCTTGATCCACCGCTCTATAGCGGTCCGAGAATCAACAAACCCGAACTAGCTTTTCGACTGAAAAAGACCCCAACATAAATGGCGACTCTCCTGGGGACTAGGCCATTAGTCTTGTAGTGGTTCCTGAAAAATCACGAGCTTTGAAATCAGTATTCATGCAACTACACTACAATAAATTTTGAAGATAAGAGCATTCTCTTTGATTTTGCTTTGTTAAGTTGTTTTGAAAAAATAAAAAAGGATGCAAAAGCATTTCTAATATTTTCTCTTATGTTGTAGACATACCTTCTCAAACAAAACATCTTGCAAAAGGCCTATGGAGGCTTAGACAAATCCATCACAGCAAACTACACATGCAAACTCCAAATAACTTGGGGGCTTCATGCCAAGAAAAAGAGAGAGACAAGAAGCCATAAGTTGCTGTAAATTTCAGTTTTCCTCCTGGAGGGAAGCAAACTATTTGTTACTTATCTGGAGGAAAACAGGCCGTGTGTATCTCTTCCAGCAACTTGCTTCACTTCTTCCTTCTCATCTTTAATTTGCTTCTTCCAGAGATCTTCTTTGAAGCTAGTTGTAAAAATATATATATATATATATATATATATATAAGCAAGCCTCTACTCTGTTTCTTGACCCCGAGTAAGCCAAAGAGAACATAACCTAACTCTGCAACCAATTGCTAACCCCAACAAGCGGACTTGGGGGCTTTATGCCAAGCAAATTCAAAGAAAGACACCATGCCATCCAAACAAGCAAACCCATCCACCCTTTTGCCATACAGTAGAAAATCATCTCTTTAACTACAACAAGCCTAGACAATCATACATTATGATGACAAACAGTTTTCTATTTCCCCTTTTTGAAATAAGCCAAGTACTTCCAACTCAACAAGCCATCTACCTCTGAGTTTCCACCAGAAATCAGCACACCTAGCCTTTGTCAATAATCAATTTTGCAATTCACTGCCAAACACTATGCCTTTTCAAGACCACAACCTCTTGGGGGGCTTACCCATGTTAAAACATGGTGCCATTCAGATTCATACAACATGCCGAGAAGGAAATTACAACATGCCAAGCAAATCAATCAAGCCAAATTTACATGAAGAGAATCAAAAACTTGAGTAGAAGAAGGTTGAGCTCAACATTCATTCACATACTGGGGGCTTCAGCCAACATGCAAGCCGCTGACCACCATTGTCAACTATTGAGGCTAGCTCTGCCGTTCACCTCTCCACCATGAAACATCATCAGCAAATCTGGCCATTGCCGTAAATCACCCTCGTGGCAGGCCTCACCTCTCTAGAGTTGTGCAAACACGATGAGAAAGGGAGGAGGAACACTTGCTCAATATTCTGAGCCTCATCTCTGCGAATTGCTTCAGCAAGATAAGATTTTTTATCTTGCCTCGTTGATCTCAATATAGTATATATATTGGTTTACTGTTATAATATATTCATAAAATTTATGTTTCATTGAGTTGTCTTAAACATAGACAAAAGCACATGCATTTGGTCTGCCAAAGTCAAAAAGGTTGATTGATTAGTTGTACTCTGATGCATTATAAGGTGCACCAGCTTGCATCATTTTATTTACTGATCCACTTCTATTATTTTACTTGCTACTTGCATTATTATATTGTATCATTATTTTGTTTAGTGTGTGAGTCAAATAGTCACATCACCTTTTTGACTAACACATGCTATTCTATCAGCCTACTTATGGCTATGCAGTATATTATTTATATGGAGCATGCTATTATCTGCTCCATAAAGTTACTTTTGTGGATCATGCCGTGTAGAAATTACACACTGCCAAAAACACATTATCGCTTGTTTTGGTTATTATTTTAATCAAGTCTTAATTATATATATCTTTTTCAGAAAAAACTTCATCTTTGCAATCCAAGCTTAATTCATTTGCACTGTTAATCTGAATTAATATATCATTCAAGCATATTGATCTATCCTTCAAGTGGAGTGATCCATATTTAATATGTATTTCAGTTTTACATCTCCAACAAACTTTCTCAGGGCCTTATTCCATGCACTATTCACTTATCTTATACTCCTTATCATTTTGTAATGATTCACCTTTGTGTTGATCATGGGTGCCAACTATGCATGCTCAGTACTAAAACAATACATGCTTGGCATGCTTATGTCAATTATGTTAGTCATTTGCAAGCTACAATGCTTATATTATTTTTGTAATCATCATATGCTTTGGTCATGCAGCATTATATCAGTTAAAGTAAATATATGTCATGTTATATGTTTTAGACGTCAGTTTTTTTATTTAGTGAACGTAGTATTTATTAACCACGACGGTTTCTAAGTTTTACACGTCGGGTTTGTTTGATTTTGAGACGTTAATAATAATATTTACGTCGCTTTTGTTGTTGTTCTTGACATTTAACATTATTTAAACGTCTGTGTTTTACTAAAGCCGTCGTCTATTATAGTCGAAAGTGCTCTATTTATGCTTTATTTCTATAATAGATGACGATTTTAGTTTCTTTATGACGTGTAATATGTAAACTACGTCGTTTGTTTGGTGTTCAAGCCGTCAAAATAATTTTCAACGTCTGTGGTGACCTAAAGGGTCGTGGTTATTGTTATTTTTACGTCAGTGAAAGTAAATATATGCCATGTTATATATTTCAGACGTCAGTTTTTAAATTTAGTGAACGTAGTATTTATTAACCACGACGGTTTTTATGTTTTACACGTTGAGTTTGTTTGATTGAGAGACGTTGATAATAATATTTACGTCGGTTTTGTAGTTGTTTTTGACATTTAACATTATTTAAACGTCTGTGTTTTACTAAACCGTCGTCTATTATAGTCGAAAGGTCTCTTTTTATGCTTTTATTTATGAAATCTACGTCGGTTTTAGTTTTTTTAATGTCGTGTAATATATTAACTACGTCGGTTATTTACCGTCGTTATTTCATGTGTTAATAGATGGCGGTCGATTTCTCGTCAGTTTAAACCATGATAGACGACGGTGGATTCCCGTCGTCTATTTCGTTTTTTGTAGTAGTGAGTGCAAAGGACCCAAGCCTCCAAACAACAAACAACCTGTGCTCTTTACAAGGCTAGGCCCCACATCCACATGAAACAAGACTCGTGCCTCAGTTCTATATCTACACAACCAAGCTGCGACCGACAAAAACAGAAAAAAAAAAAATTAAATAAATTCTCCGAGGCAATGCACCCAGTTCCTAATATCTCTTAGAGCAGCTTTTCCATGTTCCCTCAAGATTCCTTCAATACACTCTATATCAATATAATTGTCTGTGGGTCAACCCACATATGCAAGCACAACATGCCATGCAAAATTGTCAAACCAACATGCCGTTATAATAGCAAGGGGCCTCCTGTTTCAGTTGTCTCCTACTTGGATAACATATCCACCAGCATGTGTGAAGACATAGAGGCTATTTCTTTTATGCTCTCATGTATCGGATGTAGAGGAGGTGGTCTCAAGATAAACCGTGCCAAGAAGAAACAATCCATCTCTAAGACCATGCAACTCAAGCATTTCACTTGATACAATCATTTTAGGCAAATCAAACCAGATATCACAATATCAAGCTTTCCAAGCAATGCAACCATCATAAAAAAATGGCAATGTCAGAATTTGGCAATTCTAGCTGCTGGAGGCACAAAGAAGAAGCCATGCTATCATCATATCATGCCAAATTGTCACCATTGGAACAAAGGGATATCCTAAGTTCATCATGCCATGCAATGACCCAAACAAATACTAAGAAGACCACGCTGCAAGAGTTTTTGCAGCTCATGCCAATCAAATCTTTTTCTTATGATTATGATGCACTTTAGGAGCTGAGAAGGGAATGCATTGCAATCATCACAAGCAACAATTCCAAAACCCCAAATGAGCTTAAAAAACAGTTATTACGAAAGCCACTGTTCCAAGACCAAAATCTCCTTGAAATTCCAATTATGTCACTATGGCCTCCAAATTTGCCACCATTTGCGAGAAGTCAAGCTGTTGTAACCCAACACATTTGCTACAGTGACCACGTGTAAAGCTCAAGTTTCAATAGCCAAGCCCAAGCCTTTGGTTCCTAAAACATGCTTACAGCAGCTACAACAAACAATACCTAAGTCGCCATAAGTGATATGCTCCAGCGCTTCAAGCACTTTCTAAGCCTTGACAATTCTAATGACTAGGTTTAAGAGTCAAACCAAAAGGCCATCGGGATGTCTCAATTGCCATAATTCCATTCTCAAGAATCATCAAGCCTCAAGCCTTATTCAAGAAATCCAAGCACTATGCTTTACTCAAGAAGGAAAACGTCTCAGTTCATGGCAAATAGAAGGAAAATACTACGAAGTAATCAAGATTCAAGCCAAGCAAAACATGGAAGATAATGATTTGCTGTACGAGATGCTCCTGGAAGATAACACAATCCCTATAGTCATGTTGCCGGAGGAGTGAACCATCATGCCACCAAATTTGAAAGAGGAGCCTCAGATCCGAGTAATGGAAGGCGGTGCAAGTGGACTCCAAGACTAAGATCTAGTCCAAGCGACTTAAGGCCTCCATATTGCAATGCTTATTTGCCAACACCTATACCGCTTTTGAGCTACCACAAACATTGTCATGCCCAAAGCCTTAAGCATCTTCCTCTATATTTTTCATCTTTTAATCTACCAAAGCCCTCATGCCAAACCAAGCTATATCTTGATTCAACTCAACTATTAGATTATCCACATCCTTATAGCAAGTATAAGCTATACCATTCCAAGCCAAGTTACATTCTTCCAGCACCTACTCCATAAGTAAAGAATTTCCAGCACATGCTCTATTTCAAACATCCTTCAAGCACATGCCCGATTTCAAACATCTTGCGTGTTTCAAATCCTCAAGAAGCCTTCATATCGCAAGTCAAGGTGCAAGCAACCAAAACTCACCTTCATGCTACCAAATTCCTAGCAAATTAGTAAAAAGATGACACTTCTCATGCTTTGGAGCCTCTCAATCAAGTCTGAAGAAGATACACTAGCCAAGAATCAGACGCCGGAAAAGGATGCTTATCTTATGAAGATGAATGCTTCAACACTAGCATTTCAAACAATACCATACAACATCACGCTCTCACGACAATATTGCTCAAGATCATGCTCTTGCAATGCCCATATCAGCACTCAATGCCAAGAGAAAGGACATGCTAAATTCTCAAACAAAAGCAACATGCCAAGCAAAACTTATACACAAGTTTTCCAATTATTCTAATTGGAACATCCCATATTTGAAAAATCACTAGAAATCAAGCTTACAACCAACAAATCCCAGACATATCAAGCTTCATTTTCCCAAAATTTCATTGCATTTAGAGATAGGGAAGCATGTCAAACAGATTCCCAAAACATGCCATGCAGCAGCAAGTGCAGAATTCCAGCAGCCTAGCCCTCTGAAATCGCACCAAAAATTCATTTTTCCTTCAAATGGCATAAGACCAGTTCCAACACAACCGTTGAGAAATCTGTTTCCATGTATCAAAACCTCCAACTCAGATTCCAAGAGAAACATTTCGAAAGTTCAATGAACAGCCCACAAGCTCTGTGAGACATTTTCACAAACACTAGGCATGCATTACCCAAACAGAAAAATGAAGGGAGAGAACACTACAATGGTTGGATGATCCCCAATTTTGGGTAGGTCATCAACAACATAATTTCGAGCAAATTTTGTGAAGCAAGCGCAATCATCCGAGCATAAGAAGTTAAAAACACAGGTAGAAGCCGAATCTGCAGAAACTCACCAGCCATGGGTGAATACAGAAGTTGCAAACCGACTTTGAGGCATCAGCAAAATTCAAAAAAAATTACAAATTTTACAGGCTGTAGTACTCGAGCAGATGAACAACTTTCATCAAGGAAGTTTTCTGATCCGAGCTTCCGAAATATGACTTATGTATTGATGCACAGTACCTACGGGTTTGAATCTTGAAGAGAGAAGAAAAGGTTGTAGGGAGAAGAAGCCATGCGCCATCAGGCCAAATGGTCACTATTGCAGCAAAATGATGCCCCAAGTTTGTTGCACCATGATTCAATCAAATACCAATAAGGTCATGCTACGAGCTCATGCAAATCAAATCTTTTCATGATGGCTAGGATGCACTTAAGGGCTGAGAAACCAATTCTTTACATCCGCAACCACATCTAGAGAGAGCAAGCACCCCCTCTCACTATTGGAACTCTTCAATTTCGAGCTATGTGCTCCCATTCCTTCCCTTTTTCTCTTCTGGCATAGCACGTAAGAGCCTGACGAAGCTTTCGTCAAGCTGCCAGAAATTTGGTAAAACCACCCATTCTTCCATCCTCATCTTTTCCTCTCTTCTATCTTTCAATATTCCCTCTCCCCTTACATCGAACCCCTGCTTCTCATGGGAAATCCAAGCCCTCTCTCTCTCTTTCTCTAATGCCACAAACTTCTCAAACCAAGCCAAGATATTCATCTGTAAGCAACTGTTGGTTTTGTTGGTGAAGGAAGTCAAGGTGTTTCCTAAGGCTTAACGAACCTTTCAAAGCTCCCTTGGGACCTGATTCTTGAACTCAAATACAGGGGCAACTCCACCCACTTACTCTTTATGGCAGCCCAAGCCCATCTGTAGCTGCCGGAACAAAAAAAGCCTATACCTAAATGCCAAAACCCAAACACTCAAGCACATTCACCATGCTAAATAGCCCAAAAGCTATATTAAACCATGTCACCTTAGCCAATACCAAGCATACAAGCCAATGTCAATGCCAATGCCAAGTGTACATGCCAATGCCAATACCAAGCGTACATGCCAATGCCAATACCAAGCATACATGCCAATGCCAAGCGTACATGCCGATGCCGAGCACACACGCCAATGCCAAGCGCACACGCCAATGCCAAGCATACAAGCTAAAGCCAAGCGTACAAGCCAATACCATGCAAGCCCAAAATCAAGCGTACCTGCAAATGCCAAGCATCCAAGCCAAATATCAAGCATACATGCCAACATCAAGCATACATGCCAATACCAAATATACACGTCAAAACCAAGCATGCAAGCCAATATCAAGCATACAAAACTAAGCAACTCTTGCCAACTACAACCATGCCAAATCAAGCATCACTAGTCACTCAAGCACATCAATCATGCAAGCTAACTTATTTTGGGTTAAAAATTCAACCAAGCCTTATCTCCTATGTCATGTCACAAAATAAGTCAACTTTTGGTAACCCCAGTAAGTAAACTCCGATATTACAGTGTCTAGGAAAGTTCTTCAAGGCGACACCCTCGGTGTCTAAGAAGATTGGGTTTTAAGCAGGACCATTGCAACCCCTCCAACCTTCCCGAAAAAGACTTGAATGTGATTTCGAAGACACTTAACTGGTTATCCTTGAGTTGCTTATCGTTACTTTTAAACTCAAGCTAACAGTTGTCGAAACCATGCTAGTCTTCATGCTAAGAAAAACAAAACGACTACGGCCAAGCAAGCATGCATGGATATTTCGTGCATATTGAAGAACCAGCCACGCCATGCCACTGCTAATTATTTTGGGCTGAAATTGATTATTTGGCCCATCTCGCTGCCACTTCATGGCCCCAATAATTAAGGGGGCTAATGTTGAGGCCCAAAAAAGTCACGAGAAGCCCAAAGACATTTAAGGCCCGATATAAAATATAATGTTGGTCATGCATTAATCCAAGCTATATTTTGGGAATTAATTCATTAAATATATAATAGTGTCCATGCCATGCGAAGCCAATAATACATTTTTCAGATATCAATCACTTATCAAGCTTACATGAACGCAAGTCATGTAGTTTACGGGGCTTGCATGAGGGATTGTGGTGTGGAAGGTTACGGAGGTCCACAAGGCCCACAGAAGCTCTTGGATAATGGAGACTTTAGGCTAGCTACTTGGGAGCACCAAAGTTCAAGCCCATTACTTAGAGTTCTCCAATGTGGGTAAGCAAATGAGATATTTTCCAAGCATTTCCTTTTATCCATAGGAAATAGTCATTTTCCAAATACCTAGCTTTATCCATTGGAAACAAGCCTTTTCCAGCACTCCCTATTATCCGCTGGAAACAAGCCAATTTCAACACTCCCTTTTACCCATAGGAAATAGTTATTTTCCAATGCCTAGTTTTACCTACTAGAAAATAGCATGCCCCAGTACTCCTTTTCAACCATTGGAAATAAGCTGGTTCCAGCACCTCCCTTTACCTATTCGAGATAAAGGAAAACCCTCACTCTCTATAAATTGGGAGGCATTTACCCAGCCAGAATCAACCTCTCTTGGTTGTTGCATGCTTCTCAACAACCATGAGAACCCATCTTCTTTTATCTTTTTGGCTGCTATAAGTATTCCAGCAGCCATCCTAGCCATCAACCTCCATATTTTAACTGCTGCAAGCATCCCAGCAGTTGTCAACCAACATCTCTTGGTTGCTCAAGCCCCTAGGAACCATCGAACCACTTTCCTTTCTCCCTTTGGCTGCTACAAGCATTCCAGCAGCCATCCCAGCCATTCCTCAACCATTACAACCAAGATTTTCCTTCCTCCTCATACCCTTCCAAGTTATAAATACCATAGCCTTCGAGCCTCAAGCTTTTCCTCCCATCCTCCTCTTGAAACTGTTAAATCCTCATAGCCATAGCCATAGCCATAGCCACAAATAACAAATCATCAACACCCCAAACTCAAGCATATCCAACACCAAGCCAAGCACATGCACTCTCATTTGCTAAACTTGTGAATCTTTAGCTCCCACACTCCAAGCTCTCATGCCAAGCTAATATAATCTCAGATCTACATCAGCAAGTCATCTTCAACTTTTCGTCAAGCTGCCGAAAACGTCAACATCAAATATGCTGCCGCTGGAAGAAGAACAGAATACTCTCCTGGGACATGCTTTTCCCTCTCGGATGCTTTGGGCCTAGTCCTCGCTAACTCAGAAAAAAGGGCAACGAAGGCTTGATCCACCGCTCTATGGAGGTCCAGAAATCAACAAACCCGAACGAGCCTTCCGACGGAAAAAGACCCCAACAGGATGTGTGTTCAATCATGACTTTAAAAGACTCAGCAAAAGTTTGGCTGTATTAAAAAACTTATTGATTTTAAAGGAAATACAAAAAGTGGCAGATTTCGTTCGATTCTAGACTAATATTAGGCCATGACAAATCTTTGCTTCCCCCAAAGGATTTTGATAGATATATTATTTTTATTGTCAAGATATGATTTCACCACCTCTACTACCACCATCTTGTCATAGCTATCACCGCCGTCGCCGCTACCTCCACCACCCATGCCATCACCTCCGCCACCATGACCGCCACCCCTACTACCAACCCTACCTTCATTGCCATCCTCAACACTATTGCCACCACCACCATTGTTGCCGCCACCTCCATCACCACCGACATTGCCACCACCACACACCACCACCCCCCCCCCCCCCAAAAAAAAAAAACCCTAGTGCCACTAGCTCCACCACCACCCTCACCATCATAACCACCACCCCAACGCCGTCCGTTGAAGAACAATCAGTGTAAAACCAAATAACAGAATAATGACAAATCAAAATATGCTTTATATATATATATATAATCAAATCAATACAACAATAGAATAAATAAGAGAATAATGACAAATCAAAATATGCTTTATATATATAATCAAATCAATATAGATGATAGAGTTTTGTAGAGTTGCAGTGTCCTTTAGACAATATTTCTCCTCTACCCTTGTGCTTGTAGTTCGATAAGAGTCTGTCCACTTGGATTAAACTATCACAAATCTAAGCCTAAGCACTATGGCTTTGATTTCTAACGAACAGTGGTATGATTTCTCTAGGAAGTGCTTATGTGTGAGAATGATAATGATGTTCAAAAAATTTTGTCTTCTGGTTTGGACGAATCGTCAATATATAGAAATCTGACACCTCTTCATCCAACAGTTACATTAGCTATTTTAGATAATGATTTTATCTGAAAAATGAATTTCTAATTAATAAAAAGAAATTATTAATTAAATCAACAGAGCCCTAAGGCCCAAGCCCAAACCATGATGAGGCCCAACTTTGCCTCCTCTAGGCCCATACCCTATTTAGAATTTCTAAAGTGTTTGTGTTTATAAACCATGCAAGAAAACAACTCCCTTCCAATGTGGGACTAAATGCAAGTGTATTTTTCCTATACAAACTCTAACACCACCACCAACACTACCGTTGTTGCCACCAATATTTTTTTATTCTTATATAATTGCACTATTGGTGTTACAAATCTTTTATTTTTTTGAGTGCTATAAACTCCATTAAAATCAATAATAAAAGTCTAACAAACTCAATTAAAATATATACATGAATACAATCAAAATCTATGTGGAGTTTGTGAAATTCAGTCAAACTCAATTAAATTCAATTAAACTCCATCAACTTTATAACTCATTTAAAATTATTTAAAATCATAATTGAATCAACCTCTAAGAGTGTTTCTTTCGACATAAAAGAACACAAAATTTCCAATATTTAACACATGTTTTCTTTATAGTTCAATGCCTCTCTCTCTCTCTCTCTCTCTCTCTCTCTCTCTCTCTCTCTCTCTCTCTCTCTCTCTCTCTCTCCCCCCTTTTTTTCAAACAGGATTTTAGTGAAAGCATGTGTTTGAGCATGGTCGAAATGGCCGAGTCAGACCCAAAATCCGACAATTAAATTAACAAAGGGGCCCAAATTATGCTCGAGACGATCCCAAATTACCTTTTGGGCCCAAGCTAAGTTCAAATATCCCTAATCAATAAAGGTTAGCTACAAGCCCAAAATCATAAATGTGGTCGAATACCTAAATCTTCCCGAACACATGAAATGCAACCGATCTTATGAAATGCTACCAAACATGTAAAATTGGTGGTGGAGCATGTGAAAACGGCTGATAACCTAAAATGACCGAGCACATAGCAGAACCTGTAGCTACGACCGAATGCATAAAATAAGTCGAGGCTTAAATGAGGAGGGATAATCCGTATAAGGATTTTCACACATGCTACAATGCACATATAGAAGGGACTATGCCAACCTACTGGTCAACTGAAGTTATTGTGGGAGAGCTGAAGATAGAATGAAAATCAAATCAACATTATTATTTAGATTAAACCACAAACATTAATCAAGAGGATTGAATGCATTTTGGGTCAACCAAGACAATTCAAGCAATCAACTAGAATTAATGATATTTATCAACAAGGAAATTATGACTAATTTGAAGGCTAATTGAGATGCACCGAAACCCTTATAAATATCAAGCTTTTGAAAGAGAGAAAGATCCCCGACACAACACACAACTTATCATTTTACATTCATTTCATTTTCTACCCTAGGAGTAATGCAATGTAGCTCATAGTCTAGTTCTTATTTTTCCACCCTAGTTCCTGTAGATTTTAATTATGCCTTTAAATTCTTGTTCTTGTTTTTCAATTCCATTTCAATTCAAGTTGTAGTTTACCGTTCATCGCTCTTATTAATTTAGTTTCTTTCTACACTTTAATTTACGCACTCACATTTTAATTATTTATTTTATGCAATTTACATTACGCATTTGTCTTTAAATTATTTAATTTATGTGTTTTACTTTGCGCACCCATCTTTAAATTATTTAATTTTTGCACTTTACTTTCCGTAGTCGTCTTTTCAATTATATTTGAATTGAATTGAAGCACATTTACTTTACGCACCTTGTTCTCACACTAAAAAAAAAGTGACTAAAGCCTTTTAGTCACCAAATGTCACCAAAATAATGGTGACTATTGCCACATTTTTATTTTATTTTTTGTCATGTCGTTTCATTTACAATTCTATATCAATCTCCATTTTCACCCACTCCACGTCACTTGGTTGCTTACACAAAGCCTTGACCCCGAGGTAGTGAAAGAACCTAGGCCGTAATTAGGTTCCTTGCTCGGCCAAATAATTGTTTGATTAAAGTTAGATTATGGACGCATCATCTACTCACATTCCATTGAAGCCCAATTTGTAGCTTGGTAGTAGCACGCCGCACACTCAATTATAAGGAAGACCAAAAATTCCTTGAGTCGGTCTGGCCGAAAAGAGGGAAACAACATGCCAAAATGCAAACTTGACATATTATAAGACAAGTAGTTCTATATGAACATCCAATGGTGTCGGTACATAACTAGCTTATATATATGGCACAATACATAACTCCCCTACCAATGTACATGGTGTCGGTACTTAACTAGCTTATATATATGGCACAATACATAACGTTCTCCCAAACCAATGTACCTGCATGAGCCAGAATGTGGGAGACGACTGGAATGTTGCATGATTATATACAAAACAATTTCATGTACTCTTTCTTTATCTTCGACAGGATAATTTTGTCATGCTTAGGTTTCTAGAGAAATGTCCACTTTTTGTTCTTATTAGTTCTTTTTCTTTTGCCAAACAAAAGAAAGAAGGAAAACGATAGTTATCTCTTCCCGAGAAAGCTTCTCACACTTACACAAATTTTTTTTAAGACAATATTAATTAATTGCAGAGAAGTGCAAGAAATTGTGGGGATTGCCAATGATGCAACGATTTCAAAAGACAATATCTATTAAGAACGTTTCCATATCTCGGAGAGATGAGGGAAAATAATAGCAAAAAAGTTGAGACCTTCCTCGCATGTTAAACATACAATGTGAGCCCTATATCCGCATCATACAAAATGTTCTTCATTTTGGTATCATCTGAATATGCATGGGGGATTTTTTATTATATAATAATGGTTAACGGCTGCTTGCTGTGTATCTGGAGGCTAACAAAACCAAGAATATTAGGACTTCAACAAGAAACCATAATCAGCCTAAGAGATGTACATTTACCTAGAAGTTAACAAAACCAAGAATATAGCTCATCAGCTAGAGTCACATCAGCAATAAGAAACTGAGATATCCGATTTCGGCAAGGGAACATTCATCATTATAACAAAAAATATATAAAAAAAATTCATTGTATTGCAATGGAAAATCGGCCATTAAATGTATTTTTGTTATCTAAATTATCTATACGCATTAGATCATTAAGATTGTGCCTGAACAAATCATGAAACCTTCAAAGGACGTCTAGAACGCTTTATACTATACACCCGTTGTGCCTGAAGAAATCATGAAACCTTCAAAGATCCACAAGCAAATTTTAAAATGGATTAATGCATGTTTTCTCTTCTTTATTGCACTTACCACAGACTTAGGACTGGCAGGTTCCTAAATTGATTGGCATAGATTACTGAGTCAATTAAATTAAGGAAACCCTCTTTAATTATAGTTTTTTCCCTTAGTTCGAAGCTGATGAAAAAATATACAAAAATATATAAAAAAACAAGAATATTTTCAGAAAAAAAAAATCATATACATGCAGGAGATTAGAGAGAGAGTAGCTGATTAATTAAGAGATCTACATCTACAATAGACCACTGACCACCATATATACCCGATAGGCCTGGACAAAAAACTAAGTACATTTAAAAAAACTAGGGTTTTATCTGTAAGCTTTTGGAAGCATTCTGGATAATATAAAAGAGGGCCCGATAAGGTACACTACAGGGAGACACCAAAAAAAAAACCCAATAGTTTCTAGTCCATAGGGTGCTGTCTGTCACACTCAATTGTTGCATTCATGCAAGACAACCACTCAATTTGTCCATAGCTAAGAGTTCTCGTACGTCCTTTTAAAAAAATAATTAGCCAAAATTACAGCCAATGAAGACTTTCTTCACACAGATTATTGCACTTGTATAAAAAGTAATAAGAAAATGGAGGAAGAGACAGCTCATTTCCCTATAATTCCCTGTGTGAAAGTATCCGTGGACCAAACAAAGCCTTACACATTAAAATTGGAGCAAGATACCCGTAACCTTATTCTAATCTGGATTTTAGTTGAAAATTCCCATAAAAAGAAGTTAAAAATTATTATGTCAATCATTAAATCAGATATAAACATTTTTTTATATGGGATTTAAGAAAATAATATAAAATAATGTGAATATAATATGTATTGAGGGATGATGAGAGGTGGATGGGGGACAAGAAAATATAAGGACCATAATAAATACGCGATGAAATTAGATAGATCAATAAATACAAAGGAGATGACAGGCCAAAGGGGTTGAAAAGATTGACCTGCGTCTCTCCCTAATCTCCGTCCAATCTCCATCGATCCATCATGCATTAGCAAAAATCTCACATTCTCCATTTGTGTCATCAACATTCAACCCCATGGCTCCAATTTCATACGACGAACGATCGACGAAAGCCTACAAAAAAAGATCAGAAGCAACCACAGAGAAGCAGAGAAAAAACAAAGAAACAAAAACAGATGATTAAGTAATCTCCATAGATATTAAATTTCATGAAATTTTGATGATCTTTTTTTCTGCTTCATGACCATCCAAGTGGATGCATCTATTTAGAAAAAAGAAGATATATAAATAATAATATTATAACTGATCATGAAGAGTCTTAGCAAAATAATATAATAAAATAGCTAGTAGTCATGAGAGTGGTGGTACATTGTTGTTGGGTCACAGCCACCTTGTGCCCTATGGCTACTATGGCTCCCATGATGATCATGATCTTGATGATCATGACCGTCCATATTTCTAGACCCCATTTGAGTTGCTCCAAGATTGAGATACACCAATCTAGAATCCAAGTTTAGGTTGCCAATGTTGCCGCTGTTGCTGCCACTACTATGGTGATCGTCGCTGATAGGCGGGTAAATCGCAGTCGAATTCGAAGAATTGGGAGCGTTGTTTGCATTGTTGTTGCCTTCTTCGCGGGAAAGAACAAGAGCAGCCGATTGAACAAGCTCCAGGCAGAGCCTGAGCTTGTTTGGTTCGATGTGGGTAAGTCCCGGGACAGCCCCTTTGAAGAGAAAATCTGAAGTTAGGGTTCTTAGTACGTCGAGGGGAGTAACCCCGTCGACAGTCCGGACATTCGGGTCTGCGTGGTGGTCGAGCAGGACGGCCACCATGTCGGGTGACACCATTTCGGATGCAATGTGAAGTGGGGTTTTGCCAGCTGGCCCTGCCTGGTAGTTAACATCTGCTGCTCCAAGTTCTAGTAATGCTTTGACAACCTCTCGGCTACAATTTTCGACCGCATAGTGTAATGCCAATGCCTCGTCGAGATTTAGGCCTTCGCCCATTACCATGAGCTTGACGAGTTCGACATCCGATGAGTCCAATGCCCGCCTCATCCTGCGGATTTTCTGGTCCTCGAGATCGGCTGCTGCGCCGAGGTCGTGGTGGTGATGGTGGTGGTGGTGATGAGGCATCATTGAGCGGCGGGCGAGGGAGGATTTGAGACGAAGCTCTTCGATTTTGGCCACGACATCGATGGGGAGGTGCTTGGCCAGGACTTCCGGTGGGAGGCCCGATTTGGCAACAAGGTGAGAGCAAGTTGTCCAGAGTTGATGCATGTCTTGTTTTCTTGAAGCTAAGAGGACTTTCATCACATCATCAATTGAGGCCTTTTCCACCATGCTTGCCAATTGCTTCTGTGAGGACATAAAAAGAAAAAAAAACGAGGACATGTATAGATGAGAAGAGTAGTTGGAATTCCATTAGTGAGACGGATGTACTTTTGGGATGTTTTTGTTTATTAATAATAAGATTTGTTTTGATAAAAGTGATGGGATGTTTTTGTGCTAAAAATTATGTGTGGGGGAGCTATAGGAGTCCTTTTCTTGAATTTTGTATTCCTTTCCGGTTAAACCAAATAAGATTTGTGGTGTTTTACTGTGGAAGACAAGACTGGATATCAAGATCTAAATTTAGAAAGTTAGGGATGTACAATTAAAAGATAGAAAGAAAAAAGACCAAATTCAAGAAACTTGCAAAATGGTACATGAAATCAAGAAGAAGAAGAAGAAGAAGAAGAAGAAGAAGAAGAAGAAGATGAGGAGGAGGAGGAGGAGAGAGCTCTCTGAGGTATAAATATAATTAAGCACACCATAAAAGGGATTATTGCAACTACTATGGTTAATCAAAATAACAAAATTAGACAATGCTACTCCTAAAAAGAGGAAGTAAAAAGAGAAATTGGGGGGGAAAATAGTTTGAGATTAGACAGAAAAACATCCCAACTTCACCCAGTTCATCATAAAGACCAATAGTTTGGAGAACAAAGAAAAAATGAAGTGATGAAAGAGAGAGAAAAAAACAACCCAGTATCAACAAAAGAAAGAGAAACACCAAATCAAAACCAAGGAATTGTAGAAATTCCCAAAACCCATAAAACATAAGACAGAACAACACACACAAAAACCAAGAAAGAGAGCAGCGAGAGAGAGAGAGTGATTAGACACACACAAAACACACAGTACCTGAGTGAGCAATGCAAGTTGTTCAACACCAAAGGATCTAGCGGCAGCAAGAGTGTCAAGAGCAAGATCAACGGCGGAGGTGCAATGCGTGTGCCAGCACCCTCTCTCTCCACAATTAGGCCTTGGCTCATGTTTCTGAGGCACTATCGAGACTTGTCCACTGTACAAGAACTGCAACAGCAACAAGAACACCTCGTACCCCACCGAGTTCACCGGTATCACCTGCTGCTGCTGAGAATTGCCCCCGCGGTGGCATGAGGAAGACGTGCCACCAGGGCTCATCCTCGACCCGGATATCGGGTCGAGCCCAGAAGGCGGGTCCGGCCCACAAAAGAATTTGCGGAAGAAGAGGCTCCGGGCAGCTAGGATGCACCTATGGGCATGGACTAGACGACCCTCCACGCTGAAGGTGACGTCACTGAAGGCTTGGCCATTGATGAGCAGATTTAGGTAGTCTAGGGACAGAGATCTTAGAGACTCTTCAAGGCTGCTCATGATGCTTTCGTTCTGGATATGGTGGTAAGAGCAATTTTTTAGGGTTGGGAGAGAGAGATAGAAATTGAGAGCTGGAGAGAGGAGCTAAAACAGTAATGGGTTCATGTTTGTTTTCTGTAATTCTTAATTTTTGGGGGGATTGATTGGTTTAGCTGTTGAAGGATGAAGAAGAAGGAGAGGAACTCTCTCTACTGTTATTGTTTTTTGACAGATTCTTTTGTCTCAATGGAGTGATATTGTGTTTGTGTGTGTGTGTTGGTAGATATTTTGTGAGAGAGAGGGAGAGAGAGAGAGAGAGAGAGCAAATTGGGTGGTTGTTCTGGGCGGCTGAGGTATTTAAAAAAAGAAATCTAAAAAGAAAAAAAATAATTGATTAGTTAAAAAATTGATGGGAAAGGGGAGAAAATGATGGGAGGGGGTCAGGGGTAGAGGGGAATTCAAGAATAGAAAATGAACAAAAGGTTTAATTTTATTTAATTAATAATATTATTTTTTTTGGTTGAATATTATATAGTTAATATTCATGATTAGCCCCGTGTTTTACTATCAACAACCCGAAGTTAACAGTAATTACCTCATTATAGAAATAAGTAGTCAGAAAAACAAGTTTAAATTTTCACCCTTTTATGGAAGTGGGGGATATTGGATATTAGGATATCATTTCTTTTGTGATTTCTGTTGACTGCTCTTAGACTAATGACTAATGTGACCCGAACCACTTTTAGCCTCTATGCATCTCTAGATGCCTGTATTTCTTTAACTTTGTCAATCATAGGGCAAGGTTTAGACTGCAATTAATACATGCTAATTATTTCTCTTTAATTGTATGCTTGGCTTTTCATGCCCTACTTAAGCTTATAGCATGTGAACTGTATGGTGTGACAAAATCGATCTGAGCCTCTACATTTAGAGGTTCTGTATTTACTCATATTTTGTAATATTTATTCTTACCCTGTTCAATATTAATTATTATAATAAAACCTTTACAAATTGGATGTGTTTTATTTTTCAGCTTCTACTTTTTTATTATTATTATTTGTTGTTTCTTTTCTTTTGTCCTAAGGAAAGAGAAAATGTGGGAAAGGGAGACTTTGTGTAGCCATTCTAGCAGTTTGCACTACCTTTCCATCTGTCCATTCAACAGATGTGATTTAGATCCATCATCCCATAAGAACCTCAATAACTAAAGAAGTTAAAAAATCAGAATTTAAATTATTCCATTGTGACTTTGCTGATGTTGTAATGTTAAAAAAAAAATTAAAAAACTATATATTTCGGTTCCTCCACTGTTTGGAATTCCACCAAATGTAAAGTATTGAAAATAATGATGAAAAGAAAGTAATCATATTGATAGTTTCATTAGTACATAGAATGACTATTTAGTTAATGGCATTCAGTTTTCATTTTTTTTACGAGAAATTTCTAAGTTCAAATCTCATATATGACAGTCGTTGGATTAGAAAAATATATATTTAATGATATAGAAAGAAACAAAGTATCATATCCGACCAAAAAACGCCTACAATGGTAGAAGTTTTGCATATACATACCGTAAAACTTAAACTATGAATTTCTTTGTATGTCCATTTCTGTCGAGAAAATTTATTTGCTAAATATACTCACGCGTGGTTCATTAGTTCCTTAAATGTAAGCGAGACATGCACTAAAAGACTACACCTAACTACCCCATCAAACTGTCCAAATCCTTTAGTAATGTGATACAATTGACCATTACTTCTTTTCTCGACCTTCAGTCGCTTTTCCTCAAAACTCATTGTCCAAATTTCTAGGTAGACATTATCCGGCCGAATATCGCGTAGATAATATGTTTTCAAAATTATTTGCCAATGGGTACTACGGACTCAAAAAATTTAAGCTCTTAAATTGAACTTTCATCATTCAATATGAGATACTCTCAACACTGACATCACAACAATTTCTCAATTTCGATCAACTTAACCCTAACTGTTGGTTACAAATTTTTTATGTTGTGATAGTGTTGGAATTAAGACTAATTATCACAAGTGAGGGTTGCCAATTTACATAGATTGCAAGAGGATTTTGGAATTCTAAAACACAAAATGGGACAAAAGAATATTGAATGATTTTGTGTCTGGTTTGTGTTTATTGATACATAACAATCAAGCATCAACTTTCGAAAACAGCCATGATGATTACCAATGACACCATTTTGAGTCCAATAGTTAAATGTCGCTTCGTGGAAAGACAGTTAAATCAAGTTTAAGCTAATTAACTGGGTGGTTAATGTTAATGATTTAACTTTGTAAGGAAATAAAATAGAATAATTAAGAAAATAATAATAATAATCAAGTGAGCGACCTCTATAATTAAGTCAATTAAAACATAATATTCTCTGAAAGTTTTATCCCCGCACTTCGAAGGTCCCCTCTAGCCTCGATTGAATTTGAAACCAACAACAAAAATTAAATTAAATTAAATAAATAAATAAATTAGATGTGAATTGTCAAACATTCTTTTATACTGGGTTAAATGTTAGTTGAACAAATGAGAGACTGGGGAAGAGAGAGTGGACAAGAGGTGAAAGTGGGGCATGGGAAAGCGTGTCGGCTGGGCCTTTGGGGGTTCAACATTCACATATTCATATATATATATATTATATATGGGGACTGCTGCCACCAAACAACACCAAGTTTAATAAATTTGATACCAGTGCATGGTAGTGTGCACGTGAGACAAGGCCTGTCACGTGCAACAGAAGAGACCTAGAACACTGTTTGTAACTTAATTATGAACTATGTGTTATTTATTTTTGGGACAATAAGATGAAAGATGAAGAAGAAGAAGAAAAATGGAAAATTGGGAAAAGAAAGGAAGCTGTTGTTTTGCCCCCTAATAAATAGAAAGAAAGAAAAGGAGAAGAGCAAATCAAATCCTTTGGATTGACAGCACAACCCACTGACTGTCTTATGATACCAAAGACCTCCGATTTGACGTTTGACTTGTCTTTTCACTCTCCCCACCACTCCTTTTGTGCTCCTCTCTCTCTCTCTCTCTCTCTCTCTCTCTCTCTCTCTCTCGTGTCTTCTTCTGCATACGACCTATGTAACATATATTATACATATTTATTTATATATATCTCAAATGCCAACACTGAGTACTTAGTATCATATGTGTTTAATACGTACCCCTATTATTTAATAGGAGTTTCACTAAAATATTCAAAATGGGAGCTGAAATTATAAAAATATCAAATACCCAACACCCAAAATACTTTATAAATATACTCAAAATCCATCATTACACATACTCAAAACTCATTTATAAACACACCCAAAAAATATACAATTGTTGATTGTGGGGTTGATTTTGGGTATGTTTCTATGTTTAAATAGTATTTGAGTATTTTTATAAATACATGTCTAGGATTGAGAATTTTTATAAATATCTATATTTAATATACACTACTTCTTTCACAAGAAGTTTGTAACTCAAATAATTTAAAAAATCACGCTTGCATTCAAAATTTTGTGTTCGAATTCCCTTTCTTTAAAATTGCCCGTATAAAAAAGAGAAAAAACACACACTACACTACGTACTTCCCTCTTTCTCACACTGTGTATATGCATGAACCCACAATATTAATTTATACCATATTTTGATTCGCACCCTTGTTGATTTATCCCATTGTTGGCATGTTTGTAAATGCATTCACAATAACAAACTACAAGAACTGCTTATTTTATGAAAAACTAGGAATTAACAAAAGTTTTCTAATCTTAAACTTCTTCACAAAATTACTAAATCAACCCTGTAGTTGGTCTCTATTAATTTTAATTAATTCAATATTAATAGGTTAAAAAATTAGGATTAATTTAATACTCCAATTATAATTTGTGCACACATTTTGGATCTCTCTTTTATATTATATTTTTTTCTCAGTAAATTTCATTAGTAACTCTTACTTTAAACACGTCTATCTCTCTCCACACCTTTTTTTTTTTTCTAGTAACAAATATGAAAGAAATGCCAACAGAGAAAAAACAAAAAGAAAGGAGATAAAAAAAAACCACCAGACAAGTAGTAGGAAATAAGACCACATGTGTCATGACCAACTCACATTTGAGTGGTGGGAGAACCCCACTTGGTGCAGAAGAGAGTCAACCACTCGGGGTTGGAAAAGGCTTTGAGGAGAACGGCTAACTGGCTAAGGTCTTTTTTAGAGGGGGGAAGTTAGGCACAAATTTATGATCATTAATTTGGAGCCATAGAAAATAAATTACGGGTGTGTTTGGTTCATGAAAAAAGGGGCTCTGGAATAGAAAATTATTCAATTTTCAATGTTTAGTAAGTCCAAATATATGAGATAAGTTACTGGCACATGGGAAAAGAGAAGGGAAAATAAAACCCTCCATCCTTTTATGTGAAACCTAAATATGCATACGGGAAACTCATTATTCAGGGAGGGTAAATCATTTGGATAATTAAATAAAAGTGGGACAAATTTCAGTGCTCATGCGACTTGGTTAATAACACAGATTAGCTCATAAGAAAATTACTTTCCTTTTTAATTAATTAAGAGTTATTTACACTAACACCCCCTCAAGTTTTCAGCTTTTGTCACAAAATCCTCCTCAGGTTTTAAATTATTTCCACAAAACTCATTTTCATTGATTTTTCATCCAAAGATTGATGATTTTATATATATAAAAATATTCTCCAAATGACAAAGCCGAAAACTTGAAAGGATGTTAGTATAAATAACTCATTAATTAATTGTTGTTTTTTTTGGCCGTTAGACCATAGAATTTGAAGAAAAAATGTTTAAATAAAAATGCAGGAATATTATTATAAACAAGCGAAAAGCTTAGTTAGTTGATGTGGTATTACCTAGTTTAGTATTAGCAGTAAGTGCTAAAAGCCTATTTGGATAAAAGTTGTTGGACTTCTAAAACGTCCTAAATTAGTAAAAAATTAAAAAAAAGATAAGGAAAACTCTGTCCCCCAACCATAGGGAAAAGGCCGATGGAGGGGGTAAATAAAGAAGAAGTGTCTCTTTCCCTCTTTCCCTCATCCCCTCATGTTTTCTTCCTTTTTTTGGGTTGTGGCGGTGCTCTTAGGTTTATGGTTGTTTCAGGATTTTTGGTGTTTTGAATTTTGTAGGCTTAACTTCATATCATGCTTAATTTTAGTGATGTAAGTTTAATGGTTGTTTGAGCGGCTTCGACCGCTTAGTTTCTCCGACCTCTAACATAACTATTTATATATCAAACTCTCACAGGGAAAAGGAAAAAAAAAAACTAAAATGCTTCTTCAATTTGACTATTTTGACAGGGAGAAGGAAAAAGATTCACAGAAAGGAGAGTATGTCCAAGCTTGCTCATAACTGTTGTATTTTTCCTTTTGTCAGTTGTGCAAAATAATTTCCAAGTACATTGTACCCAAAAAGGAATATAATTTCCAACGTATAACAGTAGGAGATGTTATAATTTCTCTCAACATAGATCTTCCTATATTTTCATTCCTGTATTGTCACCCTATATACAGACAGTATACTGTGCATCTGTAATTTCTTAGAGTAATTAAGAATACAAGTTCGTCGCTTAGACGTACGTATACACAGTATATATCTCCAGTCAAAGTAGCCCAACAAATTTCTTGCAACCTGAAGATTAAACATAACCAATTTAATTCTCTGTCTGCTGATTAAAACAGCTTCCAAACTCCCGGATCAAACCCTACGAGTGTCAAATCTTTTCTTGAAAGATACATCCTCCAAACTCTTGAAAAAAAACATGTTCATCTTCCAAACCTCATCACATGGTTGATGAAACCATTGATGCTAGCTTTAGGCACATATTGGACTATCCTTACCAAACTAATCACAAATGTTTTGGAGTGAATCTAGTCTGTGAATGTGGCAGGTGAGAGGTAGCTTTTGGTTAAAGCCAGTTTTTCAGGTTTGAGTTTTGACACGGCCTAACATATTTAATGTGTTTATATAGATGATAGAGAGAGGCCCGCAGACAAGCGTGTATAATTTAGCAGTCACTTTCCCCAAAAATGGATGGCATTTGCGTCTTCTCTACACGTTCCTTTTTGCAGGTGCCTTAAGATTAGGGTATAAAAATCCCTAGGCATCACAAAAGAAGATGTTATATTGTCCTTTTTGTCCACTGAGGAGTCTTTTCAACCTTTGTTTTTATTATTATTATTTTTTTCACTTTATCCCTTGCGTAATTAACATATTTTCTACCAAAAACCAATTTGCTGGTTTTTGATGTTAGCAAAAGGCTCTCCCCACTACTAGTACATGGCATGGCAGCAGTATATGCGTTTCACTATATATGGGAAAAGTTATTCAGTTCTTTTTATCTTTTTTTTAATCTTTTTTTGGGTAAAGCTTCACATTATTGGCCTCGGTGCTTTTTTTATTTATATATTATTTTATGTACGGAATTTGAATTTCGAAATATTTTTCAACATTAAGAGAAGTATCACTTTTAAGAACACAATTAAACCGAATATTCTTGAAACATATTGTGAACCCTGAACATTATGGTCGATATTTAGATGCACAAAATTAATGTGCAATAATCTCAAATTGATCGATTTTGTGGATCCAAAAAAAATTATAACTGCGAAACAAGATGTGACAGCAACAATACATATGTAGACTGAAGTTAGATATAAATTGGTATACAAATTAGTTTGTTCACCATGAAAGGGTCTAATTGTGTAGAAGTTCCATTCTACGAAAATTGGAGATCATACGCAAGATACTACTCTTATGCCCTACCTAGATTGGCAAGCTGATTGTTGAACATTGATAAGATTTGATTGACCATTTTGAAATGGCCTGTCCTTAATTGCATCCCATGTCCAATAAATTTAATTGGTTATCCATAGTCTTCAAAGTAGACCCTCATTCAGATATGCTAGCTGGAGAGTAGATGCATTATTTCTAGGAGACTTGAAAAATGTACAAATCCTAGAATGATCAAAGTCAGCTTCAAAAATCATTTTGTTACCTGAGAGAGAGAGAGAGAGAGAGAGAGAGAGAGGAACAATTCATTCAAATGCCACATATGGTCTATAGTCAAAAGTCAACCAAATCCGATGATTGCAACCGTTGAACTACTCTACGATCTCTTTCTCTATATGTTGAGTGTGAGTCTGTTGGTGATTAGATATTTTGTTAGTCTGGAAAAAAATGACAACTCCATAATTGGGAAGTGCGTGAGAGCAATGACATTTGGGTTTTTTTTCTTTGTGTGGAGGTTAAAGGGTCAAAAAACCCACAATTATTTTTCCATATCTAGTGGTGGAATGTTATTGTAGTCATCTCAAAGTCTATTAGCCTTCTTCTAATGCACATTCCACCAATGATCTCTCTCTCTCTCTCTCTCTCTCTCTCTCTCTCCCTCCCATTTCCCAACCTTAGGGTTTCCGAGAAGACCATTTTTCTTTTTTCTCAAATGGGTTTCTGAGAAGACATTTTCTTTCTGTTTTGTTTTTGTCCAATATTAGAAGGTTGGCCAGCTTTGACTTGGTGAGCTGATTGACCTAAAGGTGACAAACACTAGCATTTGATGATATGTGGACAGCCACATGGATGACATCTGAAAGTGCAAATTAGCCCCGTGGTCTTCATGAAATCATTTCCCCTTGACACATTCAGATTTTGACTTCTCATTTTCATCAAGCAAAACAAAGGAAAATACAAACCTTATACATAACCATGCAAGATTTCCTCTCAATCAATGCTAGCTTGTAAAAATCTATATTTTTATTTTTATTTTTATGAAAAAGGCCATAATATTTATTGAAGAAAAAAAAAACAAAAACAAGTGGTTTAATTTCAGTTTTTACTATTAACTAAAACAAATAAAAACAAAAACAAACAAACAAATGGAAACTGTTTGCAATAGTGTGTATGGCATCCCAAAGAGTGCATATGAGACGAAAATGAGGAAGAGGAGGACAAAAAAAGGTCCTCAATTAGTGACATGAATCGTGCAGTTCGTGGAAGGGCCACCAAATGAAGTCCATGTGGAGGAGAAGACCCAGAGGTCACTGTATAATAAACGACAATAATGCTGCCACGGACTGAATGTTGAAACGAATATTGTCGTTTTCTCATCCCTAAGTCTTTTAGGTCGGATTCCCCATCCCTAAATTTTGTTGCAGGAAGAGCCCACAAGTTTCGGCAATCACAAACCTTGCCCTTAATTATTGTTTATTGTTTCTATTTGCGCTCATGGTTGTCTTGTGAATAGCATGCTTTGATACCATAAATAGAATGTGAGCATTCAACTTGGAATCAATTGACAATGTATGGAGAGACCCAAGATTTTAAGCACTTATGCAAGACTTTTAGGGGTCGTTTGTTACACAGGGCTGTCTTGGCATGAACTCTGCTTAGGTACCTGTCTTGTCTTGGCTTGGTTTGACATCAACTTGTTATCACGTTTCGTTACTTGATAAGTTTGACGGTTTCAAAAAAACTTGACATGAGACTTATGGATGTCATTGCTGCATATCTATATGGAGAGTTTGATACATATATATATACATGAAAGTCCCAGAAGGATTTAAGCTAGTTGAAGCAACCATCATTAACCACGAGGCATGTTCTCAATCAAATTGAGACAATCACTATATGGGCTACAATAATCTGGACGAATGTGGTACAATCGTCTCAACAAGTATTTATTGAAGAAAAGATATACAAATGATCCTATTTGCCCTTGTGTGTTTATTAAGAAATCAAATTTTGGATTTGCGATAGCTGCAGTATATGTCGATATATGAATCTATTGGAACTCCTAAAGAGCTCCAAAAGACTGCTAATTATCTCAAACGCGAATTTGAGATGAAAGATCCATATCTTCCAAAAGGGGATGATGAAATGATCCTTTAATCCAGAAGTCTCATATCTTAGTGCAATAGGTGCTTTATTACACTTAGCACAATGTAACCAGCCAAACATAGCATTTTTAGTTCTTAGTTGTGTTTCATTTCATTTTTAATTTATTTTTTGTTAGTGTTAAGTAGTTGAATCACAAATTGGAAATTCAAAAAAAATAAAAAAAATAAAAAAATCTTGAATTGACTTAGGTTAAAGAAATATAATTGATCACTAATCTCTGTGAAAAAGACACCTATATACTTGCATCAAACTATACTATAAATCGATTTGTGCACTTGTGAGTTTTAACTTGATTTAAATTGATCTAATATTTAGGTTGATCTAAACACACATCAAGTTTCCCAAGGTGAGGTAAGGGTATAAAATTCCACCATACATGGGAAATTCATACCCATGAGTTAAGTATTGCATTCCTAAGATGCATTTACCGAACATGAAAATACAATTTCATACCCATTCCCAAGCTCCTAAATCTTGAACCAAAGAATCCCTCGACATGGAATGCACTAGATCCAATACTCCAATTGACCACTTTTCCATACCATATGATCGCATGTGCTTAAGTTATTTCGCATTAATGAACGACGCAGTTCTCGTAGGCATAAGACTAAAATCCCCAAAAGCTTTTTTTTGTTAATTGCAATGCAAGCCAAAATAGGCATTGGCAACAAGGTAATTATAGTTTTTTGGGCTTTGGGCCCACATGTAACCACATTTTAAAAAAATAAACAATAAAAAGTATACCTGAACTGTATTAGCTAACTAATGAGAGATTTATGCAGTCATTTTCCCTAAATGTATAAAGATATTGAACTTTGACCAAATTGAAAAAGAAGGTCATTACCTTGAGTGACCCCGAAGGCCTCTAGGAGACCACCACCCACTCATACATATAAAAAGGAAGAGGATGATAGCATTTCCCACTTTCTGTACACCCTTTGACCTCCACCAATTTGTGCATCCACATCATCATGAAAATGGGCAAAATACTTGAGTGTGAAGTAGATTGTGGGTTTCCTCTCTCTCCCTCCCTCCCTCCCTCTCTCTCTCTCTCTCTCTCCTTTTTTTATGGGGGTCCCATATTCTTTTCTTTTTTCTTGATTGATATGTTGTCTAAGTTGTCTTCCTAGACTCGTCCCCTATAGCTATGTCACTCAATCTATATATGTTAATGTTATTAGAAAAGGAACCTGTATTCTGGCGGTTATTTGGGAGAGTCCCAAATTGTGATAAATTTCAACTCCAATTTGAGCTATTTGCAGACAAAAAACATGCCATTGTTGTTCGAGTCCAAGGGTTTATCTCAAACAGGTCCCACAAGCTTCTTTCCCACATAGATTTTAGAAGGATTTGCATGCCCCAACCTATTGCTTACTCCATTACAGTAGCCCAATAGGGTTTGCAAGGGATAACAAGAAAAAGTCTGTAATATAAATATATGTACTAGTGTTTTGCAACTATATCTTAAATTTTAAAGGAGCTAAAGGCTGTCTCCAACATCTAAAAGCCTTCCTTTTTTTCCTGTTTTGCATTGCACCAATGAATTTAGATTTTGGTTGAGAGAACACAGTGATTTTCAGTTAAGGTACAGGACATTCCGTTTCATACATCTTTCAAAACCAAGTAGGCATATGATATGAAAGAGCTTTTGGGCATACACAAAAAGTTCAGCAAAAAAAAAAAAAAGGGTGGAAGGTGAATGTTTGTATAGTGCGTATACTGTATACAAAAATCTCTCCATCCACAACGTCATATTATGATCTAAAACATTCATTTCTAGGCTATCATTAATTCAAAGATTACCATATATAAAAAAATTAGCCAAATCATACAACATTTATTCATCTAATTACAATCAAATAAATAGACGAACACATTACTCTCAATAGACAATGAAAATATTCGCGATAATAATAAAATTGTTTAATGATTTTCAATTTGGCTAATATTTTGCAAGAATGATGGCCAAATAATAAATGGTGTGGATCCCTCAAATAAATCCCCGTATAGAGCCCACTCCATGTTATATTTCAAGGTTCTTATCATTTTAGCACACATATATACATATAAACCCTAAATATGTGCGTGTGAACAAAGGAGCTGATTTTCTCATTCCCCTTTTATTCACTTACACTCCCTTTTGTTTTTTAATACTTTTAATCAATTTTGTTCTTTTGTGTTCTTTCTCTTTCTTATTCTACCCTCACCTTACATTAAAGTTTTGATATGGGTTCTCAATCAATGAGAGTGAACAAAACCCAGGCTTTTGGATTTCTCCATCATCACTGTAACCCAACAATAAAACCCAAGCTTTTGGATTCCCCTACAAACTTGGAATGCCTTGGATTATTTCTACGAGAAGAATTCTTTTCCATTATTTATTTATTTTTTCTTTCTCTTCAATCCCTAGTTGTTTGCACTTTTTGAGAAGGTACCCAAACAAAATGAGTGTATGAAATGATCTCATATGAAACAAAGAGAACTCCATTAATGTGAATTTGAAACTCATAGTCTCAAACTCAATTTCATTTTCCGAAATTCTGAGAACTCAATTCATGTTCACAAGTTCATCAATTTTTTTTCATTCAATATTTGTTTTCCGAATGGTTATGACAAAGAAGAACATGGAAAAAGAAAATGTAAAAATGTGTAGTTAGATGCATTTATGTTTCTTTGTGCCACCTAAAATTTGTTTCCTTAAAATATATATAATTAAAAAAAAAAAAACTATGGATGCAAGGTTTATTTTTGGGGCATGAGTTTTTGTAGGTGGACCATGTAATTTTGCCTAGAAAAATATAAGTGTTAATTATTTCTTACTTGATTAAAGGAAAAAAAATTGAAAATGGAGTGCAAGTTGGAAAACTAAGTATAAAGCAAAAGAAATAATATAAACGTGAAGTAAAAAGAAATTAATATAGGATAATGATAGAATAGGAAAGACAAAGAACAAAAAAACAAACAAAATTGATTAAAAAGTATTAAAAAGCAAAAGGGAGTGTAAGTGGAGAAAATGGGAGTGGGAAAATCAGCTCCCTTTAAAAATTGTCAACTATGCCAATGATTAGGGCTGGCCATTTGATCTGAAAAATTCGCGTATCGACAGCCTAGTTTGGTTTGGTTAAATTAAAATTTCTTTCAATCTGATATGTACCAAAAGTAATAATTAAAGAAGCAGTTTACATTCTCCCTAAACCATTTGAAATCTATACCAAACCTAAATTAAAACATAATTTTCTACTAATTATTAATATATGTGTCAACATTTAATTGGTTGAATGAGGAGCCATTACTGGGTTGCAACACAACAAATTATCCCACACCTCTAATTCGTGACACTCCTCACTCTCCCTTTTTTTTCTATCAATGTGTACGAGTAAGTTTATAATGATAATAAGCCATATAAATAAGTCATATAATAATAACTTTTTGTTTGGCAATGAGCCAATTTAATTGGAAATGCGATCATGTGATACTTTGAACATAAAGTTAATTAGTTCTAACCCAAATGTTGGGCTTGAAACAATTGATTAAAAAAACAAATCAAAATTGGACTAATTGAACCTAGAAAAAAAAAAAAGTGGACCAGTAAAAATATCGGTTAACGGAAGATATTTTTGCCTACCAAAAGTTTGGTTGACTTAATGAATTGAGTTCTTTTTCAAACCGAACCGATCCGTGTCCATACCTACTAGTGATTACAAGGTTAGAAGTCCACATTTTTTTCATTTATTGCAGCCTTTTAACAAAAAATTAGTTAGAAATATAAAGATTGAATTGAATAAATTACATATGCATTCATAATTGGGCTACATCCACTTACCTACTACACTATAATCACACGGTAGGGAGGCTTCCTTTTATGAAGCCAAACAATAATGGTTTGCCCTTGATTTTGGGGATTGAGGCATGACACCCATATATTGATTTGGTGGTCTTAGGTATGCAGAAAGGATTCCCCTGATTTGGGGGATTTCCAAGTGTGGTGAGGTGAGGCTAAATATTCATATCAACAAAGGCTATTTTTGCAACTGTTGTAAAAAAAATCTGTCAAGTCCTAATTATTTTCTAATCCATTAAGTAGTTTTTGAACATGAAAGGAAGGTGATTTGACCAGGACTAGTAGTTCTAAATAGGAAGGTGTGATTTCAATGTTACTTAGGATTCTCCGCCAAGGAATTAAAAATTTCTCATCAAGTTTAGGTTGTTTAGCAGTATATGAAGCTGGATCAAGGTTTGTTGAACGCACGCAACTCCCTTCAAAGATTACAATAGATTCTAAAAATTATAATGTTCCTTGCTTTTGCAAAGTCAGTTTAGGGGTCGCCAATGTTAAATGTTTAATGTTGGATGGAAAGGATGCTTTCTCTTGAGGGACAAGTTTGTTGTAATGCGATTTGATGTGTGCTCTCGTACAGAATAGGGATTCGTGTATAGAATTTCCACCTTTCCCATCACCACTTAATTTGTCGAAAAAATATACACAACAAAAAACAAAACTAACGTATAACATACATTATAATTGGACATGTATATATATATGATTTTTTAGTAAATAAAATATTTGTTCAATTATGTAAATGAGTAAGTACGTGTTGCGAAAAAGAATTTAAAATTAACAAAATTAAAATTATGGAGAAAACGTATAATATGTAGATGGTGTTTATAATTTATTTTTGGTAAATAAAAGAAAAGAAAAGGGATAGAATGAAAGAATGTAGAAAAATATGGAGATGATTGTTGGTGGTAAGGGCCGGTTTAACGTGATGTTTAATGATTCTATATATGATGATTTGACAAGACGAGTGAGAGTGCATGTGATAGAGAGAGACATGACATGTGAGAGGCCTCCTGACCTTTCAATCCATTGCAGCAGAGGGCAGACGAAACAGAGGCAGGCACCTGCCCAATCCACACACAGCCACACATGCTCTCATTCATTTGAGTTTTTTTGGAGACACTTTTTAGTTTTTAGCAGAAAACGGCTAAGACCTGTACCATCATTTACAAACGGTGTCCATGGCCTTACCTCCCCCACACCACTACTCTACACGTGTCACAAACCCACCATATCCCCCCCTTTCCCTCTCTCTCTCTCTCTCTCTCTCTCTCTCTCTCTCTCATATGTGAGCGTAGGAAACAGGTAATTAATTACTGTGAAAGTCATGTAGCTAGGTAGCAGCTAGCAGAGAGGGTTCTGGCTTTGGTTTTTTGAAATAATAGATGGATGGCATGGCAGGCAGTTGTGTGTATTTTTTGTATTTGTTGGAAGGGCACTGACTCCCACGTGCCAACTATCACCCATGACCCATGAATCAGACACTGACACTCTCTCAAACTCTCTCTCTCTCTCCTCCAAAACCCTAGTGATTCTCATCAGACTCTTCATTAAAACAGTAGAGAGAGAAAGAGAGAAAGAGAGCCTACCCACTCATCCCATCAATTGTCTCCTCATCTTGCCCTCTTTGCATATTCCTTTTGCCTTTTTACCCTCCATCATCTGGTTTCCTGGGATTGAAATGATCCATCTCTTCACTTCACCTCTGCTCTTTCTCCTTCCCCATCTATCTCTCTCTCTCTCTCTCTCTCGGTAGCGTCTGTCTGTCTCATCTGTGTCTTGCCAAACAGAGAGAGAAAAAAAGAGTGTACAGTCTCAACTGCAGTTAGGAGCCTCTGTGACCCTTTGGACATTTGGTTATTGCTGCCAGCTGACAATTAAACACAAGCCCTATTCATTTTTCTGTTTCTGTTTCTGTTTCTTTCGTTTCTCTTCCATTGCACATCAACACAAACTTTTGTCCTGGTTTCTATGTTCCCAATTAATAATATAATTCCAAATTTATATATAAATTCCTATTTAATTAATGACAATAAACTAGTTTATTAGCAAACAACTTGACATCAATTATGTTTTTCCATCTGGTTTCTATACCCTAAAACTGTTTAGCTTCAAGCTTGGAACAGTTTTGTAAACACCTTTTTCTCTTTTATTTTCTTTTTTGTGTGTGAATTTATGGGTTCAGACTTTCCCCAGTCACATCAATGTAAACTGTATTGGGCAACAGTCAGTCAATTTGTACTGGATCGATCATCAATTAATTTCCACATACGACACAGTTTGGAAACGTACGCCCCCTAACACTGCTCCCTGGTTGGTTTGTCAGCAGAATTGTCTCTATGAATATGGTACAATATTATCAGTTTTGTTTAATTGCCCCATATGCAAAATATTATTAGTAAAAAATAAAGAAAAAACTGAATTAGTTTGGGCACGTTGTGATCAGTGCTCTGCAAATTGAGTTGGGAAAATATTTGGGTTTTAACACTTACCTCTAGTATGCTTATATTTATTTTCTCTAGGATTTTTATTACTGAGTACTCTCTGTGCTATTTTGAATACATTATTTTCATTTATATTATTTCAAGTCTATCAATTTCATTTCCATCTTCTTATGCCGCGCACAATGTCATTCTCGATGTCAGTTCTGTCTAATTTCCCATCAAAAATTATTTACATGTGAGGCACCTGACCAACATTAATGCCCGTGGGTTGGGGGTGCTAAGATGAGTTTCTCTCAAAAATTTGATCACATGATGTAGATGGAATTCAAATCAACGATGACATAGATATGTGGCATAAGAAGATTATAATCAATGTAGAATATCATTTCAAGTAAATTTGTAGCCTTTTTGGACGATGGTGAGGTCATAGCACGAGATTATTAGTGGCTTAGTTTGGTGGTGCATGCTCGCGCAACACACAATGAGTAGATAAATTTACTTGTGAACATTGAGTCTATTTGAGGTTTAATAATTTGTTTAGTAAATTAACACAAGATAAGTGAAAAACTAGGGTTGTGATTAGATCCCCTAACATACTCGAACTAGAGAATAAATCAACAATGTACACCAAGCTAACAATTAAGAGTGATATAAAGCCCCTACCTCAATCTTAAGGAGCCAAGTTTTTTCCATAATTTAATTAACAGTTTTTCACTAGGGATTTGTTTAAGAAATAAACCGCAACAATATATCATCATAATCATTATTTTCTTGTACCTCGAATTACACAATCCACTTTGTTTTGTATACAATATGCAAAGTTAACAGGGAAGTGAGCATTTTGCAAAGATGATTAGAAAATGGGCTCCTTGATCAAACTTTTGGAAGTACGGATGGTTGGGTTGGATTAGGATTCTATATATCTTTGCTTTTAAGAACCCGAAAGTGCGTTTTATGCCCAAAATTAGAAGCTATTGGTTTTTATTGTGACAGAAAGAGAGGACAAAGATCAGCAAAATTAGCAAGTGGGAGAAGATGAGAATCCCATTAAAAAATTTGCGACAAGCTTTTTTAAACATCATATATTCTTTTACTTACTAGTTAAAGGTGTGATTAAACGATTCGAAATCTTCAAGGATCACACCAATAAGTAGTTTTTTAATGTTGCAAAAAGGAGAAGGGTCACTTTTGCCAGCTGCTAGTGACTTTACAATCAAATTTTCTAATTCTAATCCCATCCAATGCATGTGAAGTTTCGTTCATTTTTTTAATGACATAAGTGATGATTGAATCATTTAATTAGTGTATAATTAAAATTGATTTTAGCGTAATCTTAACGAGAATAACATATAACTACAAGCATATTTGTCTGGCAAAATAAGTGCGATACGAGAATTCATAACCACACACATCCTGAATTCCATGTACAAGTAATTTTGCTCTCAAATTCTCTCAAAATGATGTACGATGGACTGATGAGTAGGCTGATTATTGCTGGTTGAATATGAACTTAAAAAGAATGCAGGAAGAGATTGAAATTCATATCAAACTACAAAGTTTTACCCATATCATTCTCAGCCTTTTGATTATATATCTAAAATGGTTCGGCCATAATTAATTTGCTATCGCTTTCGTTTTCTTTAATTTACCTTTATGGATTAGACTGCTAATTACCCAGGTTTTGAAACATACAGAAGCAGATATATATTTTGTATATATTAGTTCGAGGCAGAAGTAACATTCATGGCACATTTTTAATTACTATATATAGTGCTTTGTAGCCCACCACGCATTAATTTATTTCAGGCATCTATATATACTTTTCAGTTACTTGTCAATTTGCACCCCTAGGGGCTGCGAAGGACCAAAATTCTATTTAACTGTATCTATTATTTGCGTCTGGTTATGGAGAGGTTCTGCCCTAACCCTTATTTTAGATATTTGAGGAAGGAGTGATTCAAACACAGTATCTTGATATGAGAATGTGAAGGTAAAGAGTCCCATAATTTGCTAGGTTTATCAACCTTTCAATACGAGACTTTTTACATTCATATTCTCATACTCAAGTGCAAAATAACTTCTTTAATACATTTGAAGTGCATATCCATTTGCCACGATACAGTTGAATTATTTAGTACTTCTTTAATACATTTATCATCAAGAAATTATGAAAGCCATAAATTCAAACTGGTTTAGGACAATCTAATTTAAATAATCTTTTGTACTTGTGTGAATAAACATGTGACCCAAAATTAGGGTATATTTCAATTTGTCCAATATGCCGGTACACGCACAGAGCAAAAATTGATCTTGCCCTTACTAGGTTTCTCAACTTTCCAATATGAAACTTTTTACCTTCACATTCTCATACTCTCAAGTGCAGAATAACTTCTTTAATACATTTGAAGTGCATATCCATTTGCCACGATACAGTTGAATTATTTAGTACTTCTTTAATACATTTATCATCAAGAAATTATGAAAGCCATAAATTCGAACTAGTTTAGGACAACCTAATTTAAATAATCTTTTGTACTTGTGTGAATAAACATGTGACCCAAAATTAGGGTATATTTCAATTTGTCCAATATGCCGATACACGCACAGACCAAAAATTGATCTTGCCCTTGTTAGGTTTCTCAACTTTCCAATATGGGACATTTTACCTTCATATTCTCACACTCGAATGTAGAATTACTTCTTTAATACATTTGAAGTGCAAATCCATTTGCCACGATACAGTTGAATTATTTAGTACTTCTTTAATACATTTGTCATTAAGAAATTATGAAAGCCATAAATTCGAACTGGTTTAGGACAACCTAATTTAAATAATCTTTTGTACTTGTGTGAATAAACATATGACCCAAAATTAGGGTATATTTCAATTTGTCCAATATGCCGATACACGCACAGACCAAAAATTGATCTTGCCCTTGCTAGGTTTCTCAACTTTTCAATATGTGACTTTTTACTTTCATATTCTCACACTCGAATGCATAATTACTTCTTTAATACATTTGAAGTGCAAATCCATTTGCCACGATACAGTTGAATTATTTAGTACTTTTTTAATACATTTATCATCAAGAAATTATGAAAGCCATAAATTCGAACCAGTTACACACCTAACTTAAATAATCTTTTGTACTTGTGTGAATAAACATGTGGCCCAAAATTAGGGTATATTTCAATTTATTCAATATGCCGATACACAAATAGAGCAAAAATCGATCTCATAATAGTCCTCATGTTGCTACCCTTCTTTATCCTTCCGTGTAACACAAAGGAAAAAAGAAAAAAGATCCCGTAAATAAATCCCAACAGCAGAAGCAAAGCAAGCAAACCTTAAAAGCCAGAAGAAGTGAGAATGAGGCAAGGCTATCAACTGCAACTGAAATAATAAATAAATAATGGGGTGGATAATCATAATATATAAAAATAGGGGGCAAGGGGGACAAGCGTGGGGTTGTCTTGTCATATCACCTCAGTATTAGTGGCCTACCCCTCCTCTCTCCTCTTTTGACATTTCTAAGAAGAGTAATGGGTTAGCTGAGCTCCTTACCTCCTGGTGCCTTTTGAAATTACTAGATTGGCCTCCCTCTTCTTTTGTTTTGTTTTGTTTTGTTTTGTTTTTTTTGTACTTTTTTTTTAAGATGAAGCATATATCTTTGTATGATACAATGGTAACATGTATTAGGAATGTTGCAATGAATATCATGTTTGAGTTAAGCACATGAATTCTCATCTTCCATTCTCTTTTTTGTTTTATTTTTAAATTTTCACATTATGTGATTTCATATTAGTTTTGATAAGTCTGCTGATATTTCACTCCGAGAATTCCAATTACACCTCCTGACGTTTGGACACCCTTTATTCAAAACCTCAGCTCGGTGTAATTGAAATTCTTCCATGTCACGCATTCAACTTGTAGCTAGTCCTCGTTTGGTTCTGGGTGCATTTTAATTGATTTAGTTTTCCACTTTACATATTTCAACAAATATGTTAAAGATGTCATTAATCACTGTGCTAAATACATTTGACCATGCTTAGTATGCGGGATTTGACTGGACTAATAACAAAACAACTGAACCTGTCGAAGGAAGATCTATGTCCAGCCCAAACCCACGCACTCCAGTAACCCAGTCCAGCAAGGAGTCATTTTAAAATTGTAGTCGTGTAATCTTACAATTTAATCTTATAATGTCATTTAAATTCTTAAATGTTTGAAGAATAAGAATTAAAATCAAAATTCCGATTGATAATTGTTAACGAATGAAATTGCAAGTCAGACGGGGAGAAACTTTCACTGGTTATACTGTGCTGTACACATTACATCAATACATGACATGGTAAAGACCTGATTTCATTCTACCAGGTCATTAATCATACAAAGATACAGGAGTACAAGTATCATGGTACAAGCTATCTGCATATTCGAAAGAAAACTTATATTTGCAAAGCTCCGTATGCCGGTTCAGTTCAGACGATTGCCCAAAACTTCTTCCTACAAATTAACACAGTTTCTGTCTTCTTCTCTTTGTTTTCCAGCAAATGCGATTCAACCTCCCACAAAAATTTTGGAGCAAGATCCTGGATCCTTGATGTAATGGTTTCGTCATCTCTAATGACAATAAATCCCTGCACAATAACTCATTGAATGTAATTCTGTATCATAAGCCACTAGGAACAGAAAGGAGTTACAAGAGGCATAATTTCGTCGCTTGCCAAAGAAGTAAGTTTTTCTTAACTATATTAAAATTATATACGACGTTGTCTAATCACAGAAAAGCACAAGTTCACACTCTGTGTGAAGAAAGTACTGACTTCCCAATAAATGTAGGGTTACAACACTAAGTCCTTATAAATTTGCAATACTGCTGGAAGAATAACTAAAGATTTATACGACGACATCTGAAGTATGTGTTTGCAGATGGCATGGTTTTGTTGGACAACATCTAATGAAACATTTGTCACAAAACTGGAAGAAACAAAATATGAGCTCAATGCATTAGAATGAAGGGGCTTACGAAGAACTAGAACTAAGACAGAATATATGGAGTGCAAATTTAACAGACACTGAACATCATAATAACTATATTACTCAAACAAATCACTTCTGATATCAAGAAGTAGAATAGTGATGCAAATGCTAAACAATGGAAGATGAGAATTTATGTCTGAATCCATAAGCATGGGATAAAGGTGAGGATAATGATGATGAAACTTGGAATAGAAACTTAGTACGCAAAAGTAATTATATTGCCTTGCCATCTTTTAAAAAAATTGTTCTTCTTTCTTCGTTTCTTCATATTCCATAACTTATGTTTTTAATACTTCAATAGAAACAAGCATAAGAGATGGCATCGAATCGAAATTATTACCTGGGGTCTTATTATCCTGTCCATCTCCGAAAGGATATCCTCCAATGAGCAACCTTCTCCGTGGTTCTTGTAATGAGAGAAGAGATGGTTGACATGTAACAGATCATAGGTGCGTGGATAAGTGGAAAATGGTTCGCACCTAATATTCAGGAAAGATTAGATGCCATTCTTTTTATTGGAGTACGAATTTGATCACAATTTAGCTACACTTTGTACACTATCTACTAGCAATAGGTAACAGGTAAACAAGAACTTACCAATCATGGAAAGCACCAATCAGACCACGATTATAAATGGCAGACAAGGTATTCTTCATGCTTGAAGGAACTATATTCATCACCCATGTAGGCGATGCATTTAAGGCCACAGCAAATCCACCACAAAAAGCATTCATGTCCATGACGTTTCGGATTTCTGTCTTACTGACATTCAGCAACCTCCAGTAATGTCGAACTTGATCTTGCCAAAAGATGGTCTCTGACGTAAATTCCTCTTGAGTAACACCTATTATAAGCATATTTACAAGGGGTGTAATCAGACTGCATAACATTATTTTCTAATACATTAAGAAAAGACACAAAGAAAGTGAGACACTAGTAGTAGTCCTTCTCATGTATCAGAAAAACCTATACTCCTGGTCCATTATTGTAATTTAGTGTTCTATCCTATGCATCAAATTCAGCCTTATGTATAACTATGGAGGGTAGCAAAAGCATCTTTAAACTAAATAAAAAATAAAATAAAAAACTATCCTGGGGATTTTTTTATTTTTTTTAAAAGAAGAAAATGAAAGAGAAAGACAAAAGCTTATCATATGAAATAGAGAAGGAACAAACCTATTCTGCTAAGACTCTCAGTGTATATCAAAAGGCGCTCAGATCTAGAAGGGAGTTTTGGAGAATCTGTTTGTGCACCCCTTACTTGTATACAATTCTTCAGTGGTGTATTCCATGCTGACTTGGAATCATCCACAGCATCACATAAATTTATAAGATTCTGTTCAGAGTTGTGCTGGAGGCATGACAGATCATCTTGTTTAATCCAGATTGCAGTCTGAACTTTTCGAGCAATGAGTTTCCAGCACATTGCTGAAGTCAGATTCATTAGCTTCTCCCAAATTAATGGATAGTTTTTAGTCGTTTTATAAGCAGGTGGAGCTGAATAGACAAAGTATCCATTGGATCGCAAAAGGCGATTCATTTCTTTTAGTAAAATGCCATCTGCACAAAACAAATTATTAAAAAAAAAAGAAAAAAAAGAAACACACACGATAAGCAAACTCTATGGACACATACAAATATATTAATAGAATTAACATTGTAAGGTTTCAAACCCAGAAATGGCAAAGCAGCCTCACAAAATCTAGCATATTGCTTAGTTAACTTATACCTCTCATACCATTAAAAGAAAACCAAAAACCAAAAAAAACCAAAAAGGCCATTATCCAGTTCAATGTTTAACATACCCAATGAAATTTCCTTTTTTGAAGCCATCACATATTGACAAAAAGTGGAAACTGAGATGTCAACGGATTTTGGTGTTGGTGGGAACTGTTGACAAATTTTCAATTTATTTTTTGGCGGGCATTATTCCTTGTCAATTTAGTGACGAAATCAGCATGCTGTTAAGACTTTAATAAACAAATTTGTAGTATAAACCCAGCTATGGGACCTTATGGACAACAACTCAAAACCAATACATGAAGCTTAGGATAGAAAAAAACCATTTTCATGCCAATCAACTCGACACCGAGAACAATGAACCATCTCAAAAGAGCCAGTGGGATATGGCATTTGTTTTGTTGCTATAGCAGAAATCATTGCACCAATGCCTCGCTCTAAAGCAAATTGAATTTGATTCTCATGGCCGTCCTTTGGAGCAAAGGACATTGTTTGTATATCCAAGGGAAGAAGAAATGCAGAAAAGCTGGCAACCCCACAACCGACATCCAAAATTTGAGTGACCCCTGCAGAACATAGATCACCTGTTCCATTCGTTATCATATCTCCCAATCTGCAAAATCCAATAAAGCGAATAAACAAACTGAAAGCGACGTATGCACATAAAAACTTCAAATATCTTGAATCAGGTCTAATGAATTCATATTCAATAAAAGTAATTTCACACCAATGATTACTTGAAGTTAGCTAATAGATAATCATCTAACTCAATGCCATAAATACTAATTAGCAGGAGTGTAAGAAATGAAAGACATCGAAATGAGAATAAGATAAGTAAGCAAGTTGCTTGCGGATACCTTTGAATGTACTCAGCTGCGCCATGTTTAAAATGCGTACCACCACCAGGGAACCACCAGAGTTGATCCTTTTCATGCACCCAATTTTGTCCTCCTTTGACTTCAGCAAGATGTGTATGATTTACATTGCTTCGCCACACATAGTCCCTGCTGGTAGGCCATCTTATTGGTATCTTATAATCTCTTGGTGGGGGAACCAAGCAAAACAAGCGCTTTTCAATTGGAGGGCAGTGCCTCTCTAGTTCTTCTTTTCTACTAGTGTCCAAGTTTGGAAGCAAAGTTTTTACGTAAGAAACATCATGGCAAGGGATATACTCATTATAAGTCAATGGGCATACATCCATACCAGTCTCTGGGATCAAAAGTGGTGTTTTTCTGTAAGTAAGAGCAACTTTATTTGTAAATGTCGAAGTACCTGCAGCAAAATTACTCACAAGAAGTTAAGTTCCACCAGCTCAGACCATACAGAAACAATCAGCTTTAGTAAACAAGATTACAACTAGATGTCACCTTTGAAATTAGATTTCAAATGTTACTAGAACTTCAGAAATACAATGAGATTCCTAATTTGAAAAGACCTTATCATTGAGAATGAAGTCAGTCACTATCAAAATTTTTACCACAAATATGTATTTTTATTATAAAAAAAGGGGGAAACTTGCAATTTCTTACAGCTTTGCTGAACAGTGAACTAGTAAACAAGGTCATTAACTTTGAGCTCCAAATTAAACATGCAGTAACATTATATACTTCAGTTAATAGGAAATAAGAAACAAAAATCTGGATTCTTGAACAAATGTACTAAGAATTCTCTTGAAAATTTGGTTCAAGCCAACTCTTTTTTCTCTCAAAATCAAAAGTGTTTCTAAAATGCATGCATAAAACCTTCATTGGTCTGAAAAACAAGCTCAGAGAGAGAGAGAGGGAGAGAGAACAAACTAGGAGATGAAGAAGAACTGATGCTAAGTTGAGATGCATAAATTGGAGCATTATTTCCAAAGAGAGTTCCGGCATAGAAGCACCCGACCATCAATAGCAGAGCCACCACTATCATCTGCCCCGATTTGAATTTAAACGCTGAACACACCACATTCCCACCCCCCATTTCCTGAAACCCTCAATTGGGTTGCTCCTAAATTCCCAAAATCAATGGGTAGGGAATTTCAGCGGTGGGCTTTGAATTATCAATACATCAAACTTGGACGGCTGGATTTCAAATGTTTTAATCTAATGGTCCAGAATAAGTCTGGGAAGAAAAAGAAAAACTAATAAACAAATTCAAACAAAATTTCAAGTTTACACATATGACAAATCCAGAATGGGAGGGGATGGGGCTGAGGGTGGATGGTTTTTATTCCATTTTACCGATATCGATAGTTTTTTGATATTTTCATTGAAATTTTCATGTTTTTGAACTACCGATATTTTTTAAACTATTAATATTTTAGACCAAGAGTCTCGGGAGACAAAATCTTGTCTGTAATTTTTTTAGATTTCTTTCACCGTGAAGAGCAAGAAGTCAAAACAAATCACCGCAGTCGCCATGAGGGATGCACATGACAACGATGACTGTTTTTCTTTTTCTATTTTACAGAACTTTTTCTTTTTAAACAATGGGTGAGAGAGGTCATCCAAATTTAAAATATCTGCCAATATTAGAAGAATGGATATGCACACGTGAGTTAGGTTATTTGACTAAGGTAGTCTACCCGAGTTCAAACCCCTTCCATTACAGTTCAAACTCCTATACAGAGGATGAGGATAATCTCCTAACCAACTGGCTTAATCTATGTCCACAAGAGATAGATTTGTCAACAAAAGTTTGTGTATCACTTTGTCTGCTGTCAATTCATTCCAATAAGGGGACCAATTCATAAGCATAGACTCCAAACATCACCCTTCTTCCTTGGATATATGCAGATATCCCACGTGCTGCTTTTGTGAACCAAATTTCTGTGAAAATAAAATATTTGAGGGAGATGTTTTGATTTTATATGGCACTAGCCACGTTCATTTGTACTTCACCACATGTTAAAATAAAGGATTATTCGCAGCAATAGTCCCTCAACTATACCCCAAATTACACTTTGGTTGCTCAACTCAAATATTAGTTCCAAGAGGTCACTCAATTAGGTGTTTTGTTGCACCGGTAGTCCTACCCGTCAAGTCTCTCTAACGGTAGGGACTAATGGTGCAACACAACACCTTAACTGAGTGACCAAAAATGTAACTCCAGGAGTATAGTTGAGGGATCATTGCTACAAATAATCTTAACTAAAAAGTCACATTTGGCTTCAATAATCTAAGAGATGCTTGCCACGTCATCATTTTAAACATAAAAAGTAACAGACTTGACGGTAGGACTAACAGTGCAACAAAACACCTAATTGAGTGACCTCTGCAACTAATATTTGAGTTGAGTGACCAAAGTATAACTTGAGGTATAGTTAATGGACCATTGCTGCGAATAACCCTAAAATAAATGGAAACTAGAAAAATCAATTAACAAGTACATGAGTTTTCGACACCCAAAAAAAAATTACATGAGTTGCAGCCAAGCAGGAGGTTAAAGCTATGTTCTTATGGCATTTTTGGATCTATTAACTACTCAAAAAACAAAATTCAAGGCCACTTGCTCTATATATCGGATTTTGAGTCTCTACATTTAAGTCATGTGCTATGCACCAATAAATAAGCTAATGTGCTGTCAGATCAGCTACTCATCCATAACAAGACTCATCAAAAGCCTCAACACTAATTCAGGACCAGTTTAACTGTCAATTGTATCATTGATTAGCTTTAGTTAGAATGGGTTAGTGTATTAAGTATTAAGGAACAAATTTGTGTAAAAGACTTGTATTGTTAATGAATTATTAGTCAACGAAACCAACCAGTTCTAAATTAGAGAATTAGCTCTCTAAAAGTTGATAAATTGCATCCCAATACTTTATAAATCCCATCAACTTGATGGTGTGATCTATCTCCAGAAACAAACACAAAGATCCATCTTCCTGGAGCCTTCAATCCCCCTCCACCCTGGCTTTTTTTCTCACCTCTCCCCTTGGCGCTTTTTTCTTTCAGCTAAATCCCTGTGCCATCCTACTTAAATATTCCAACACTTCATAAATTGCTTCCGTTTGATGGTGTGATCTATCCCCAGAAACAAACCCATAAATCCTTCCTTCTTCAGCCTCAATGCAGCTCCACCCCAGCTTCTTCTTTAGATCCCTCTCCTTCATAACTCTCCTTATCTCTTCTACTTCATCCCACTCTCCAACACTAGCTTGTGTATTACTCAATAGAGTATAATACCCGACATTATCAGGTTCTAGTTCCAACAGCCTCTGGGCTGCAAATTCCCCCACATCTCTACAACCGTAAATTCTAGACCCTGAAAGAAGAGCACCCCAAATCCTACTATCTGGAAAAATCGCCATTTTCATAATGACCACTAAGGCCTCATTGAGCTTCCCAGATCGACCCAAGAGATCAACAATGCTTGTGTAATGGTCTAGGTCAGGTTCAATACCGAACTTCCATTTCATGGAGCAGAAAGCTTCACAACCTTCGGTCACAAGGCCAGAGTGGCTACAAGCAGATAATAAGCTTAATAAGGCGACACTATTTGGTTTTGTTCCTTCTCTTGTCATTAGATCAAACAGTTTCAAGGCTTCCAAACCAAGTCCATGGCTCCCACAACCCTCAATCATTGATGTCCATGCCACTATATCTCTGATCAGCATTCTACTAAAACAGACTCTAGCTGTAGATATGTTACCACATCTTATGTACATGTTTATTAGGGAGGTTTCAAGATGAGTATTGCACTTCTCAGCTTCACAAAAAGATTTCCTTATTATGCAACCATGAATTCCTTTTCCTAACTTGAGAGCACCTAGGTTTGCAAATGCATCAACTAGGCTTCTTAGTATCTCAGCCCCGGGTTCAACACCTGCAGCTTGCATTTGGCCGAACAATTCAACAGCCTCAATGAAATAACCATTTTGAATAAAGCCAAACATCATTGCACCCCAAGTAATGCTGTTTCTATGAGGGATTTCTCTAAACAGTTTATCTGAGTTTCCTAATTCCCCGTACTTGGCATAGAAGTCCAACAAAGATGTTTGCAAGACGTTGTCACAAAGCCCACTTTTTGTTGCCAAGCAATGCAAGCTTTCACCTTGGGAAAAAATCCCATGTTTGGTTAATGCTGATATAACCAACGTCAATGTCTCACTGCTGGGTGCTACTTCACCCTGCATTTCATGAAACAAGTCTCCTACCTTTACAACATCCCCTCTCCAAGAATAAAAGGAAATACGAATATTCCAGGAAACAACATCCCTTCTATAAAGTTCGCCGAAAAAATCTTCAACTTGGTCAACGGTACCTAATTTAGCATACATTCTGAAAATTGAGTTCTGCACAGACCCATCATTTAGTAAACCACTCTTAATCCCATAACCATGAAGTGGTTCCCCATAAACTGAAATTTCAATGTCACAACAGCCTTGCAACATGACCAGCATTGTCACGGCATTTGGTTCCAACTCCCTCCTCATTTCACTGAACAAACTAAACCCACAGGCAACGTTTCCTTCAGAAACATGCCCGGAAATCATCGATGTCCAAGTAACCAAATCTCTCTGACGCATCTCATCAAACAGCTTACGAGCATAATCAAGTCTTCCGCATTTCACATACGCATCAATCATTGTATTGCCAACATATACATCCATTCCAAAACCCATCTGAATTGCCACACAATGAACCATTCCTGAATATGTAGCATCATTCCCAAGCAACAAAATCGCCCTGTTTACAATCGGAAACGTGAAGCAATCATGTGAAACACCCAATTCAAGCATCTTTTTGTACAGCAACAGAGCCGAACCAAGCAGACCCGAGTCGACATGAGACTTTATGATCAAATTCCACAACATGGTATTTGGTTCTTGTATTGATCTGGAAACCAAAGCAGCGCTCTCGACGCCATTGAACCGAGAATACAAAGTGATCACCTTCGAAAGAAGGGAAGGGGGTTTGAACCCAGTTGAGACTAGGATACGAGCATGGACTTGTCTCAGGGTCTGAAGGTCCTGGCATGAATGCAGCACCGAACCTGAAGAAAAAGAAGAAGAAATTGAAAGAGAAGGTGCGAGGTTGTGGTAGGGATGTTTCAGGTGATGGGTGTGAAATAGAAGAGGAAGTTTTGAGGTTGGAGAGAAGAAGTAGAGACGTTGAAAAACATGGAAATGGGATGAAATTTTGAAAGCTAAGGACAAGGACTTGCAATAAAAGTGTGCAATTCTTGGTAGTGTTTAAAGTACAAAGATTTGTGATCTCAGTCTGGTCCAGAACGAACACCAGTGCAATGAAAACGAAATGTATAAAAAAATAATAATAATAAAAAGTTCTGAGTTTTAATTGTCCCACATCGACCAAACACCGAACATGGGAACGGTTTATATAGCTGAACATGTGAACCCAAGTCACGACCACTTGGACAGGATCTGTTCCATAGGATCGTACCTCTGTATCCTTGATTTCTAAGGAGACAGGAATCCCAACCTGGTGGATGAATCATGACCGTGCGATCAGAGCTGTGATTAACAGCGTCTGATGATTCGGAATCATGAAGCAGTAGAGGATCGTTCTCAGCTGGGTGACTGGGCTGGGGTGGTCACACGGTTTTCTGACAGGTTCCCTTCCTTTTTCTAACAATTCTTTTCTTTTTGATCGATCTTTTTGCCCAACTTTATTTTTCGTCTTTGTTTGAATTAGCAACCAAAACTTCGATACACACATTTTTATTTGCTTGTTTTTTTTGGTCAAGTTTTTATTTGCTTTTTGGTTGCAACACATTGATAAATTCCGAGTCCCAAGCTTAAGATCTTATTATTATATTGGATGTATAAGTTTTAGTTCACAGTGAATGAAACTCAAACTATTCCTCAAGATTAAAACTTAGAAACACAAGAATTGTTACCTCTTTGCTTCCATAAACAATCTAGACAGAAGGGATCCATCAATGAGTAAAGATACAGACTCAATCCATCAGTCACAAGAATTGTTACCTCCCAGGGAAAATTATTTTTTCGTAATTACCACACTAACTCTACAACCATCCATTTCTTTGTGTGTGATCTATTATCTCCTTCTGAAACCATCTTCAACATTATAATTTAAAGTATTATTGATATGATACCAGAAGTCCAGCTTTCTGCTAATCTGCCCTTCTGAATTTCCATTTTCTGTTATGCATCTACAGAGCAAAAATATCACAAAACAGGAGATATCCCTGCATCAAAACTCTCCAGCCATTTCCCACCTGGTGTATGCTCCACAAACTTTTGAAATCCCCAACATCAAATTCAAAACTTGATTTTTGACGGGCCTCTTACCCATCTAAGAAAACAACAAAGAGCACCTCCATACAGCCCAATGTCAACGTATTCGTAAGCAAGAACCCTCTAGTCTCTACCAGTTGCAAAACCAGGAAAAAGTAGTGAACAAGTGACAAGTTACAAAAGTAAAAGGTAAGCAAGATGTCAAATATTTTACAAAAGCAAATCATAGATCAATACATCCCAAAGCAAAAAGGGTAAATCATGACAGGACAAAGGGTGAACTTGAAGATCATACAAGATATACATATCGTTGTAGATCTGTAAAATAAATTGCACTATTCTTTTGACCAAAAATAGATTTACGCTTTCATAGCTTAGGCTAACGGCATTATTGGTAACATCCAGCAAATTTATAAATCACATTACAAGATGCCAAAGCAACTCCATCCAGCAAATTATACAGAGATCATAGGCTAAGGGACAATTTGGCACACATAAAGAACAACGATAATACTACAATGAAAATAAAATAGCAAGAAACTGCTCCAGATTAACGTCCCCAAGAATACTATTTGTTAACCCAACACAATTATGATAACAAAATCTGGTTTCCATCATCACAAAACGAGATATAGGAGTATGCAAAATTTAAAATTTCAGAAGTAGGGAGATTTTTGGCAATCTGTTTCATCAGTTTTACCATCCAAACAGCCTGTGAGAAGTTTTCATTTACTAGGACGAATTGTATAGATAGCTGCAATCACAACTTTGGAAAAAATTTACACTGGGTCATCACTTCTAAAAATGATGATGTACTAATAACACATTTCCTGTTAAAATTACATGGGCAGCTGAAATTGCATTATACATCAATATAAAATGTAATGTACATCACCCACCTGGCTTCAGCATATGCAACAATTCCCAAAATCTGCGTGGATCAGCAGCAGCCTCCAGAAGACAAGAACCTATGGTAAACAGATACTAAACCAGAGGAATGTAAAACTCAGCCTCCATCCACAAATGAAGTGCAATCAATGTCCTGAAAGGTGATTCTCCCTGTGTATAAGTCATGTATGTGATCAGGACAAACAGGGAAGCATTTCAGATTGAGACTTTCATTAATTGCACCCATCCCAGGGACCCATTTCTTTTCATCCGCAGGGTTCACATTCAAGCGATTTTGCAATAGTCGTACACGATAAACAACAGTATCGGTTTTGTCACAGAAATGAGCAACACAAGAATATGGAGGCTCATCAGAAGCTAATCTAATCAAAGCCAAAGAGAATGTCCCATCCACTGGTTTTGGATCAGAGAGATTTTTATCTCCCATCATTTTCACCTGCCTTTCTGTGGGGAAGTGCACTTCTTCATTTCCATTTATATCAAAGACTTTCAAATCTTTAGTAAAATGTTTCAGGGCTTCACGTTTGGTGGATTCATGCTTTTCTGCTAGAGTCAAGATACAAGAGAACCTCAAGTGATAAGTCACAACAGTTTTGACCATCTTGAAGTTATGGCAGCAGCAATAAAATTCCAGCCATCTTCTCCCTATACCCGCATACCACTTAATGATATCAGTATCTTCGAGCGCAGTTAGTAAAGTAATTGGCCTGGGACGACCCATATGATTTGTAAAGCCAATCAACCTAACCATTTTTCTAATAAGTTCTATGGGTGCATCAGCTTTGACACAGAGCTTTGTCAAATCCTCAACTGTGCCCTTAGCATATTTCTTCTCCTCTTCATCTTTTATTCTCCTTTCTTCGTCCTCCAGTGCCCTTCTAGCTTTGACTGGGTTTAAATGCTTGTCAACTTGCTCTTGGAACTTATCATAAGCATCAACAAGCTCTTGAGGCAGTTGATCTCTAATGTGCCTTAAAGAGAGAAAATTACCTGCCGATAGCTTACGGTACCAATCCCAACGCTCCTCCAAAGAGCCAAGGTACTCTTGCACCGTCTCATCAGCCCAGGTTCTGAAGATTTCTCTAACTTCATTCTTAATTTGATATTCAAATTTAAACCCATCACTTCTCTTCGACTTCTTATAAACATGGCTCATTATTTTCAATCCCAATTTCTTCCTATTCCTCTCTCTAGCATTTTTCAATTCCTGAGCTCTGACTTCCTTCTGTCTAGTGTACTTTTTTCGTGCTCTCATAGCCTTTTCTGACATAGGAGGATTCAAAACTGAAGGTTTTACTGCCTGTAATTCCATGCCCATAAAAGCAATCTTCTCAGACACCGCACTATGAATAGCTGTTTTTATCCCATCCACCTTCAATTCCAGTATCCCCTCTAAGTGCTTCACAACCCAGTTCTTTAAATCCATTGTCAACATCTTAGACCCGGATGTTATCACTAATATTTCATCCAAGTACCTAACTGCATATATCTTCACTGGCTTGTAAAACACACCATCCTTAGAAACAAGCTCATTTGAATCAAATTTGGGACGCTCCTGATTCTTCTTTAGACGCATTTCTTGAATTTCTTTATCAAACCCATTGAAGTAAATATTTATCAAAATTGAACTCAACCCACTTTCCTGAGGAAACCCTCTTCCAAAGAAGCAACTACCCAATTCAATTCTCACCGCACCGCATTCAAACAACCTCTTTATAACATTAATCAAACTCTCATCCTCTATTTTCTCTTGCATAAACATGCATAGCTTATTTACATGTTGTTGATCAAACTTTTCGCGGTTAAAGCTAACTGTAAACCACCAACTGGGGTTCTCTACAGAGTTCTTAAGGTACCTAATGGCCGTGTGCCTGCCCATATTAACACGACCACCATAAGAAAACGTCACAAAGCGTTCATCATAAACAATTCCCAATACCATCCTAATAGCTTCAATCAAAACCTTCAATTTCAAGTTAGGCAAGACCAAATACTCACCTCTATTTCTTTGGGCCGCCATTGTAACACTGCAAGCTGCAATATCGAACCGATTCTCGAAGACCTCGCGACCCATTTCGTGGATTGAGAACCGCTTGGAGACCGAGTCGAGAAGGGACGGGCTGAGGCCATTTCCATTTGGGGCTTGTGGGGTGGTGAGGTTTTGGCAGGCTGCAAGGAGGACAGTGGGCAAAGCGACGACGTTTTGGAGGAGGTTGGTGAACTTGCCATGCTTGTAATGGCTGAGAACTAAGGATTTGAGTTGGGATTCTAAAAGAGGCTCTGTAGAGTTTGCGTTTGGGTTTGGTGCTGAAGTTGAGAAGAGATTCAGAGGAATGCAGAGTGAAGGTTTGAGATGAAATGGAATGCGTATTGTTCTTCTGAGGTTTATGAGCATCGAAGCTAAACCTCCACTTCCAAATTGGCTTCAGAGTGAGTTTAAATTTCAGAGAGGAAAAGCTTTTATTTCTTTTTTGTAGGGAAAATGGGTGGGACTGTGAGAGAGTGGCCCAAGCTCATTTTATGGGCCAACATAGTCTGCAATTGGTCTTACAAGGTTTTAAGGAGCTAAATGAGTGGGCCTCTACAAACTATTATGAGTCATTGGGTGGGTTCACTTCGTGCTTATTTTGTGAGGGTTCAAGATCTACTTCAATTCGCTATCGTTTAGGGCTTTTAGGTTCAATGGTCCTTGAATTTTTACTTGATTCGCATTTTAGTTTCTCAATTTTTAAAATCATTCATGTGGTTCATCAACTTCAGTTTTGTTAGGACAAATGGTCCTACATTCAATTTTGTAAACTTCTTTTGTTAAATTTGAGCATGTGCATGGCACATGGTGTACTGTTGAGGGTCAAAATTGGAAATTGCTTCGCTCCTTAGGTACATGGGCAATTCCTAGCGCACCCAAACCCCACACCCACAACCCCACCGTTGCAACTTAACTCTCCCCATCCATATATCTCCCACTCTCTCTACGATGGCTTCTACTCCTCACTTTATATCATATCCTCGATTTTGTTGATGAAAAAAATTGAAATTTTTTTTTGAATATTTCATCATAGGGAAAGAGGGGTTGGGACTTGGTGGGATGGGGAGGGTGAGGGTGACGAAGGCTTGATGGTTGTTGTAGGTTGTGTGTGTTTAGGTGGGGTTGGGTTGGAGAGGTTGTGACTACTGTGGCGAGGATAGGAGGAAGGTTTTTTATTTTTTATTTTTGGGTGAAAATGAATATTCATAAGGTGGAAATTAAAGAAAAATACCATTTTGCCCCTACATTTAACAAAAAAGATAACAAAATTGATGGCATGACCATTTGTCCTAACACGGGAACGATTTTGGAAATTGAGGGATCAAAATGCTAATTGGGTCAAAGTTCACGGACCATTAGACCTAAAAACCCTTTGTTTCATGTATTGAAAAGTTTCCATTTCGACCAAAAAAAAAACCGACCAAAACTGATTCAATTCAATTGATTCTTTTGAAACTGATCGATTTAATCTCAATTCAATCTAATTTTGATCGATTTCGGTGATTTGATGAATTTCATTGAATTTCTAAATTCTAAAACGTACATGATTGGATTGAATTACTAATTTGCTTGTGAGAATCACATAAACTCAAGGATGTAGATGTTGTGTTGATATCTTCATTTGTATTGTTCAAGTTTATCAAATGAAGTTCCTTTTTTATTTTTTTTTAAAAAGTTGGAGATGTTGTGTTGATATCTTCGTTTGTATTGTTGAAGTTTATAAAGTAAGTAAGAAGACACGTGTCAAATAAGTAACCAATGAACACAGAGGGTACACCAATTTTGGTAACTGAAGATCCAAACTCACTTTCTTCCTTAGAGCATCTACAATCATGCTCCCTCCAAACATATTCTCTAGTTTAGGAGGTCAAAAATGGTCCATCTCTATTTTTTTAAAAAAATTAATATAAACAAATAGTCATTATTAGGGGTGGGCCAGGTCAACCTGATTCGAACCGTCCAACTTGATCATAATGGGTTCGGTTGGCTTAAAAATGAGTGAGTCTTGGGTTTAAAAAATCATAAACCGTTATGTACGGGTCGGATTACGGGTTGGGACTAAAACCAACCCATCTCAACCCATGCCCACCTAATCATCATTAATTAAACGTTTAAAAATTTTCTGAAGAATGGATCGAGAGTATGGTTGAAGTTATATTTTTTCCGATTCCTCCTTAAAATTTGTCTAAAGAGGGTAAGCAATCCAATTAAGTATCCCCACCTAATGACCTCTCGACAATTGTCACCCCACTAACATTTAAAAAAAATTAATTTGTTGCCTCTGCTCCTCCATCCTATGCAAACCCTATAACTCTACTTTAACACTTAAGCCCAAAAAAAAAATATTCGTCAAACCAACATTCAAGCCTTCTCGTCCCAACCGCCACTCCTAGCCACATCCATCTCCGTCGGCATCAAATTCCACATCACCATCCTCCATCCTTCGGGTCCCATCCCCTCCTCCATCATTGTTGGTGTTATCTATCTCTTCTCATACCTCATTCTCGTTCTCTCTCTTCATGCCAAAAATAGTGGTGTCGGTGACCTTACCAAACTCCAAACTTGAGGTGGCTAACATCAAATTTCAAGGCTAATCTCTCCCTCTCTTTCTCTCTTCTTGCCGGACTCCAATGTGGCTGATGCAAAGAGAGAGAAAGATAGGGAGAAAGGAAAGTAAGTTAGAACATAGAGAGATATGGGGTTTGCATTGCACTGGAGGAGAAGGAAAGAGGCAGTGCAAAGGGATAGAGAAAAAAGGGAGATATGAGAGAGAAAAAGGGTTTTAGTTGCTAGTTTCGCATAGGATGAGGAGTAGAGGGGGCCTTTTTTAAAAGAATTTAGTGGGTGACATCTACCGAGAGATCATTGGATAAGGATATTTAACTGGATTGCTTACCCTAGCATCCCTGTGCCAGGGAAGTTTTTCTCCCATTCCGGATGCTTTTTTAACTTTTTTTTGTTGATACATTCTCTTAATGTATTAAGGGCTCGTTTGGTACGTTCGAACTGTACTAACTAATTTCTATCGAATAGTATTAATCTGTTTCGGAAATATATGTGGTTTAACTATTAGAATTGTATTATGAATATACTTGGACAAGAATAATATAGTAGTTATGAGACTACCTTAAAAAGGAAGATGAAAACTTAATGGAAAACCTAACGCCATGACTTATGCGTGTGAAAACTAAATGGAATGACTGCCTTGTTAAAGAACCCTACACACAAGATTATCTTATTATTTTCCCCTTTATTGCATATAGTCAATTTCTTAGGAGGATGCTTTTGACAAGAGCAAGCATATAAGGCAAGTCTACAGTATGGAGGATATTTCTACATATGCATAGTTATAAAGAAGCACAGCTCTCATGCCTCGTCTGCCTTAAACAATTCTGTGTTCTTTTAAGCAATAGCCATGGCAGCCCTGTCTTGCGAAACCTGTTAGGCTCTCCCTTACTAATTTTGTTATTTTCTTAAATTTGTTATGCTTAAATTCAATTAAAAAAATATCAAAAAAGAAAAATTCATAACCTGATTTCCACAAAAAAATTTAATAAAATATGAAATATATAAAGAATAGAGAAGAAGCAACAAGAAGCATATTAGAGAGAGAGAGAGAGAGAGAGAGATGGATACCTGAAGAAGAGTGAAGAGAATAACCTGTGGAGAAAATAGTAGTGAAGAACCCTAAGGAGAAGAAGATGAAAAGATCGTCTGATTTTTCTCGTAGAACGCGTGTTCTTTTTCCCTAACCGTTTAATTAAGCGTGTATTATCTAAACCGGGGTGTGTGGGTTGTATTAGTTAGTCAGGTAAGGATAGTATTAAAAGCCTAACCCGTATAAAATAGTTAGGTAATTAAATAATACAAGTTGACACCAAACACCTGACATAGACTATTTACTCCCATCCATAGTCTAATACGGTGTACCAAACGAGCCCTAATGGAAAATTCAACTGAAGGAAACCTTAGTATATTTTTTTAGATTCATTAAGCCACAAATATGAGATTACACTTAATCTCTGGGCAATAGAAGCAAAAATTAAACTTTTGAGCTTAAAAACACAATCTAACTCAAGTATCTTTAAGCTTAAAGAGATTGAAGCACTTGGACACTTCTACAAACTACTAGAAAAAGAGTAGAGAATTCTTTACACCTTTGTAGCACTACATTGAGCAAAGCTCAAGGTTGATCACCCATGGAAGGCCTTTACCAAATAAATCTCCAAAAGAGAGCCACCCAAATGCTTGGCCTCTAACTTCATACACACCAAAGAAAGAGGATGGAGGAGGAGATGAAGAACACAAGGAGGTGGAGGTGCTAGTACCCCTTATTGTGTGGCCGGCCATGGTGGTCGTTTGGGGGAGGAGCATGGTGTTGCCTCCGTATCCTCCCATCATCCAAAATCCTAGATAAAGATGATGACCATCTCTATCTATATATAGGCTAGGCATTTCAAGTTAGGTCATCCTTGACCCATATCACTTGAAATGACCCATGTGCGTCATCAAGTGGTCAAAACCTACCAACACTCCCCTATGACCGAATTTTCTTGCTTATTGGGCCTCTTGGGCTTCATCTTTTAAGTTTTCATGTACAACTCATCTTATAGGCCCAATGGGTCGAAGTTCAATAGGCCTTGAACCTCTAAAACTAATTTTAGGCCCAATACAAGTCTCAAGCATTGATTATTTAATTAATCTCTATTAACTAAGTAATCATCGATCATCATCTCCTTATTAACTTTCCATCTCTCACCTATATGGGTGTGTGATCCGTTAGGTTCCAATCAACAATGTAGTGGGAAATTCAAACTCTTCCTTAATCGATTGTGAATTAAAACCCATTTTTAATTCTCCCTATCGTGAGGACATAATTATGGCATATCCTCATGGCTTCCACAAACCATGAGTGATGTCTAGCAACATGTCACGGTTACCCAAACCAATGTCGAATAAGGTGGAGAACCTATTCAGTTGGAATTACAATGTAATACTATCCTTCTTTAACTTGATGCTCTCTCTCTCTCTCACACATCATTAGGGCATGAAAAATAAGGCAAGCCCCTAATGTGAACTTCAAGCTTATATGACTCATATAAGTATGATTGGAATCACCATTCTCAATCATACCTAATGCTTCGGTTGAAGACTCGTGAATCATATCATCAGAACACTCTCCTTCTTTAGTACAGGTAGAGATCTCTTGTTGTACACTCATGTGCCTCCATGGATTGATCATGAACTTATACAATATGATCATGCCCCTCAGAAGCACAACATTTTAGTAGATCAAAGGTCCATGACGCTTCCACAAGACAACTGTGGTGACTCAGGTCGTGGACTAATTTACATTATTGCAACTATAGAAATCTTGTTTGACATGCAAGTAAAACTTCCGTGCAAGATCCCCAGCGATTGGTCGCGCTAAGTGAATTCACTCACTAGTGAACACTTATACACTTATCTTAGTATCTTTACACAAATGACATGAGACCAGTCATCCTCCCAATTGAGCAGATATGTCTTTGCGGATTGTCAATGCCCAGTTGACAATCCTATGAACAAGAACTCTTCAAGGTGTGAGTTTATAGGGAAAAGTCTCATGGACCTAACTTCTTTAGATAGTTTTTCGCATCTCATTGCCCATGGACTTGTCATTTAGGTAGATAACCTAAATCGACTAATTGCCCTTGTTATTTACCAAAAAAGGTAATGAAATATCCTTAAAGTTACATCATATGTTTGGCTTTAGGGCATATGTCCTACATTAACAAATTTTAATTCTAAATACTGCAAAAAACAGACATGAGAATGACAAAGAAAGATTTATTATCATGTAGTTTCAAGCCTTCAAATGTAAATTTTTCATTCCAATCTTATAGGAAAAAGCATGACAATGACATTCCCAAACAAGCATCTCCAAGGGAAGAGGCAAAAGAGTAGGCAAACCTCATTTGCCTTGCCACATCAGCATTTTCATGCTCCAATGGAAGAGGCAAATGGATAGGCAAAATATAACTACTCTCCCCAACAAGGCAATATTGCCTACTTCAAATTGAAGAGGTATATTGAGCCTCACTTGCTTTTTATAATAAAACATCATCTCCACTCTCTCACATACTTTCTATAAAATATAATAGTAAATGTAAAATATCAAAATAAATGATATAATAATGGTTTATAGACTTGCATTGCCTAGTCTATTGGAGTGACCAACTCTTTTCATGTGGCAAATGGGTAGGCAACATGTCACCTAGGTTGTTAGGCCATCTCTAGCCATGGGCCATAGGCCAAATATAGCTCTAAAATAATGCAAAACTCATCTTTAGTCGTGGGCTAGAAAAAAAAATTGGCCAAATTTGAAGGGTCACATTTGGCCCTTTAAGCCCTCCAACTAAGCCAATTGTAGCTTAGCTTTGGCCTAGGCCAAATTTCTTTATGGGCTCCATGCATGTGCTTTTCAAGAAGAGAAATTATCAAGTGTGAGCAAAAGCACTAAACATCTTTTGCAAATGCATATCCAATAGTCAATATTAAAGGCGCGTTGACATCATCTAGCCATTAGGATAATATATATATATATATATTTTTAAATAGCCTTTTTAAATATTATCAACGTATACTTGTCATATATGGAATATTGTCTCTAAATAGTAGTTTAATTAAATTAAACAATACATAGTTGTGGAATGTATGAGTGTTGTACCATAGTTTTTCTCAAAATAATAAAATATGAAGGACCCTAAAATGTAGCTCTGCATGGTTGGAGATGGAAAATTTTAACCCTACACTATTCTTTTAAAAAATTAATACTTTGGAGGCCTAAATTTATAGCCATGAACTACATTTAGCCCTACGACGTGAGATGGCCGTATAGTACAATTTTGCCTATTTCATTTGTATACTCCTTTGGAGATGCTATTACCACATCAACATTTTTATGTTTACAAAAAAAAAGGCGCAAATGGGTAGCCAAAATATACTTACTCTCCCCAACAAGGTAATATTATCTACTTCAAAGTAAAGAGATATATTAGGCCGTACATAATTTTATTATTATAAAATACAATTTTCTTTTGTTTTTTATGATAGGTGAAATGCCAGAAATGTGAAAAATGAAAATAAATAATATAATATTCATTTGCCTAGTCCATTGAAATGAGCGGTTTTCATTAAAGAGACAATTGAATATGCAACATGTCACATCAATTTATATAGTTCACTTTTTACCCACTTCATTTGTTTATACCCTTCGAGATGCTGTAGTGACTTTTCAAATCTTGACCGTGGTAATTGGCAATTTGGCAGTACAGGAACCCAAATTGATGTCTAAAATCCAACACTTGACTTGTGTTTTCCTACCAGCTCAACGACTGCCTTCTTACCCTCTAAGCCCTTGTCCTACTCTGGCTCCTATTGACCAACTGAAGAGTCCAGCCAAGATTTTTCTGTCGTGAGGTGATGGTGGAAGAAGGCGGTGAAGTTTCCTGGAAAGTGGAAGGCCTGGAAAATGTCCCAAGCAGTACAAGCTGCACGGGGAAAAAGAAATTTGATTACACTTAATTTTTTTTCTTTTTACTATTATATAAATATGACATAAATTACAACGAAGATTCTCTGTAAATTACAACGATAATTTAAGGTAGCGAGACTATTAACAACCATATTTGCTTTTCGATAAATATAACCGAAGGCGAAGAATTGACTTTATTTTCCAGGTAATTGTGCCTCATGTTTGGGAATGCGAACATTTTTTCTTTGTGTATGTTCATGTTTGGGAATGCGAACATTTTTTCTTTGTGTATGTATTTGAAATTTGTATCTTGGACAATTTGAAAGCAGTAATAGTCCAAAAAAGAGGTAGGGATTGTTGGTGACATGTTGTTTAGTCGCATACATGTTCTTATCACCCATCCCCATCATTAAAGAATTATACAAAACTGTGCACCCTCACCCCTCACTTTACGCCAAACCGCCCTTATTTCAAGACTTGTCAATACTTTCCAGGAAACTAATTCAACAATACAAATCTAAACATATGTCAATTGATTTGTCTTTTTTTTTTCATACGAATTGATTTGTTTATTATATAACGTTGAGTATTAGTAGAGTTTGGACTAAAAATAAAGTGGGGGTGGAAAACTTGAAATCTAGGTGGTGTCTAATGTGTACGAGATTTGGAACATGTAAATGTCGGTTTTTCTTCAATGGGATAGATGTAAATTGGAGATGTAAAAAAGACATGAAAGGAAATGATTTTATATAAAGTTAAAGCAAAATGATATTTCTGGTATTTTGGTAGCTATCTCACCTTTTATATGTTTGAAGCCCATCATTTTTGCATTACCTCTCCTCCTTTTCAGCTTGTGGGTCTATTCTTTATTCTGATTTTTTCTACCTATGATTATCGCTTTACTTTTGTTCTCCAAACACCACCTTATTAAAATTTAATTTAAGGGATTTAAAAGTTGACATATCATTCTAAAATAAAAACCCAATTTACTCCTTAGGTTGTGGCTATTTTTTCCCTCTTCATGTCTCAGCCCCAATCATCTTCTTTTGTCCTCATTATGGCCTCTTGCTCTTCTTGTAAAATCACAGCCAGTAAGAATAAGAACCCACCAAGAAAAAAAAATTTTGAGACAACATAATTGAATTCAACTAGTAATCTTACATTGATAGCTTGAAGTTGGGAAGAACCACGCGCGTAACAAACGCATGAGGCCTGTAAGTTCAAAATCCCTCTAGTCCTTGACTGAAAAAAGAGAAGAGGATAGAACGTGAAGTAAGGAGGAGAAAAAAAAACAACTTTGGATTTTAACTATCCGGTTAGGGTTTAGGGTGTTTTTCTTTTCTTTTTTAATTAGCAGTAAATAGAGTTTTTGTTTTAGAATGATGTGTCAACTTTTAAATGTCCTTCACAACTCCCTTTACACCTTTGCAATGGAGATGCTCTTAGAGCACGTTCCAACGAATGCGGGTGTAAATATAGCATACAACCCCATTTACACCGAGCCACTAAAGTTGCATTTAGGAAGGACGAGGGAGAAACTCAAACACAGATATACCATGGGGCTTGAACCCAAGACCACATAGGAGCACACCAAAAATCCGGATCACTCCAACTAACACCCAACTGGTGTCTTTTTCTACCAACCAACCCCAAATGCATAATTATAAGCGTATAAATATTGAATACTAAAAATTCATTTGTTATGTTATGTAGGATGATGAATGTTTATGCTTGTTTGATTATTAGATGAAGAAAGTACGTGGTTAAGCTACGAAAAGTATTATTGAGCATTCAACTGCCTCTCTCGATCTCAAATAATATAAGATATATAAGATGAAACCTATATTATTATATAATGGAATTTGTTAAAAAAATTATTAAACATTTTATTTTGTCAGAAGCATATCTCTTAAAATAATGGAGAATCGCTAAACTTTTCAGGACATTCTTTTATGTACATTCTTAAAAGCAGTCAAATAAAATAGTTGGCACAGCAAGTATTTTTTAGTACTGGGGATATTAGAGTCGTATAATATTAAGCAAGGAATCTTCAATCTTGTATTCCCTTCAATAAATAAATAAATTATTGAAAAGGATGCCAAACAAAAATGAGAAACCGATCCAAGTTGAAGAAGACTAAATATATTCCGCAACTACTGTTAATTTGATCATATTCATATTGAAAGGAAAGGGATAGCAACTTTTGTGAAAAAAGAATCCATTAGACAAATTCCAAAGTTTTGTTTCAATATATATCAGTTCTTCTCCTATATAGACGTTCGGACGTTATTACCATGTAGATTCCATATTGTAAAGTAAGGAGAAAAGTATAGAGGGATAGTAGAAAATACATCACATCCGCATAGGAGAAAATCTGTATATATATATAGTCTCCTTTTATTGAGAGATTTCTCAAATAATTTTATTTGAAGGACACCATTTAGTGTCCCTTACGAATTGTTTTACAATGATCCAAACCATCTATGTTTTAAGTCTACATTATAGATTATACTTACAAAAAATTAAAAAAATCAGAAATCATTTCGACACCCAACTATGTTCTATAAAATTAATGAACACAATGTTTCAAGAAAGTATTAAAATTTCAATAACTCAATTGAGTGGTCAAATGATATCGGATTCAAGTGATTTTTTGCAGAGATGGTCATTGAATGATTATCTAAAACATAGACGGTGTGGATTAGTAAAACACAATGCGGAGTGGATTCTACAAAGGTGTCCCTCAAATAAGTTTATTTAAAGGATCCCTTAATGAAAGCTCTCTGTATACATATAAGTTTGTTTAATGAAATGGAAGTAACTACTTGAGCAAATAACATAAGATAATAGTAGTTCAAAATAAGAACGTAAGATAAAGGTATTCCATGCCTCATTCCTTTATTTTTTTTGTTACATTTGGAGGAAAGAAACCTCGGGGTTTTGATCCTGGGTGCCAAGCATGGGTGAAGGAGGAGGGACACAACCACTGTGGTAACGCTACTCGACCATGCCTCATTCTTTAGTTCTCTTTCCTAACTGATTTCTCACTTTGGAAAAAGGGGAAAGAAAGTTATGGCATTTTCTTTGTGTTTGACTAAATTGAAGCGTAAAGTGTTCATTAGTATAAGTACCAATGTAACTTGCAAAAGAAACAAACCTCAAAGGTAAAGCCAGGCAAGGCAAGAGCAAAGGCATGGTTAACGATGGTAGTAGAGACAACGACATTGACAAATTCTTCCATATTGTAGCTAATTCACGCAGACACAACTTCTTTTCACTCCCCTTCACCCCATAAAGAGAAGAAGACATCAGAGTCAAGAAAAAGACAATATCTCCATGGAAAAGAGAAACAGATCCTTTTTACTCCCCCTCCCTCCTTGAAGAGGAGAGGAGGAGAGCACTTAAATTGCATGGAGAACGCAAGTACATATGACATGTCACAAGAAAAACCAAGCTCTAATACCATGTCAAAACAAAGTAGGGCAAATATTCAATTATGCGAATATATTTATTCTTTTCCAATTTAAAGGTATTTATATAGAAGTACACTCCTAAATAAATATATGAAATAAATATAAATTACAATAGAAAATAAATCTCTATTATAATGGAACTAAACAAATAGATAAGTAACCAAAATTCTAACTAAATAAGGACTAAGTAACCAAAATTCTAACTAAATAAGGACTCACTAACAAGGGCATCGTGTGGTGCCGGCCAATGATCCTCCAATGATCAAATATCAAGTATGGTGCCGCCCAATGATCCTCCAACAGTGAAGTATCAATCCTCTAGAACAGATTATCAAACTGCATGCAAGCTGTTAAAAGGTTTAGATTAAGGATTGAAAACCCTAATAACTAAAAGGGTTAATTGGAATCGAAACATTAGACAAACAACACATGAATTAAATTATTGACCTCCACTCAGTTGCAATAGTCTAATTGTCAAGTATTCAGAGTGTAGCAAGGCCAATCAATCACGCATTCTCAGTTGAAATATGTTTTTGCCGTAAAATAATTTCAACTAAACTCTTTTGTTCTATTTTATTTTATTTTATTTAAGCGATTCTGGAAAAGTGGAGAACCTCAAATGCAGCGGTACGTCTTAATCATTTGAACTATAAGCTGAGGAATGCATTAGTACAATCACTTTTTAATCACTTGAATTATAAGCCGAGGAATGCATCAGTACTAAGTCTTAATCACTTTTTAATTCAATACCAATGTTTTCTATTGTTGTTCCTCACACTCAAAAATATAAAAATTTTAAACAAAAATAATTAGATAATATTCACCTATCTACAAATTGTTGAAGAAGCATAATTCCGAATGCAAACACAAATTTTTAAAGCTTGAGAAAAATCAATCCAAGCCGTCAGATCCTCTGATATATTCGACAAGACACCGAGAAAAACCATACATGCATTATCCCAACCGAAATTAAAAGAAAAAAGAAAAAAGAACAAAGCCAAAAGACTTTTATGACTCGCTAAAATCAGGAACAACGTCATCATCATGATAATTTGTCATCTCTGCAGTTCCATCATACGAGCAAAGTCCTCGAAGCACACGAACCCGTCCCCGTTCTTATCTACCCCCGCTATCATGCGCCGGCAGTCCTCTAAGGTGCACCGGTCATCCCCTATCGCCGTAAAAACGTTCAAAAGCTCCTCGGCTGATATTTTGCCGTCGTGATCCGAGTCAAAGACCTCGAAAGCATCGCGCAGCTCCGAGTCCGCGGCCGGACTGCAAACCGGGCCGACCCGGTGCAACAGTGCCTCGAGGCTTATCGAACCGTTGCCGTCTTGGTCTACCTCGCTCAGCATCAACATCACCTCTTCTTGGCTCGGCGGGTCGGCTCCAAGCCGGCTCAGCAGAGCCTCTAGCTCTTTTCTCGAGACCACTCCGTCGTTGTCTCGGTCTATAAGCTTAAACGCCTGAGCCATGTCGAGCTGCAGATCGGCCGAGAACTCGGCACGAGTAACCCGATATATCGGGTAAAACACTCGTCGGCGTCCGGATACCACCAGCTTCGGCTCCGGTTCCGGGCTTGTGGAGCGAGTCCGAGGACGAGGATGACGAAGACGACGCCGTTCCGGACCCGAACGATAGTGGGTCGGAGGAGCGGCGGGACACCGCGGATCGGTCCTTCTTGGACCCGAAGAGTTTTTTCGGGCTGAGACTTTTGGAGCTGATTTTGATGAGCTTCATGACCGAAAATGAAAACCCAGAAGGGGAAAGATGTTGGAGAGAGAGAAAATGAGAAGAGTAGGAGGAAGAAGAAGGAGAGAGAAGGGAAATGATGGCAAGTAGAGAGGACGGGATGAGGGGTTAAATGGTGGGAATGTAGGCTCTGCCATGGCAACTTCCAGGAAGCTTCGTAGTGAACCTTTCCATGCGGCTCATTTATATATGATAATTACGAAAATTCACCGTTGAATTAACAATTAATATCCAATTAATTATGTTTTCATTAAATGACCATAAATAGTGGGCTTCTTTTGATTTTCTGTGTGAGATTTTTATTTTCTTTAATTCAGAGGTGGGTGGGGCCCCACCTATTTTGGTGGGACTTTGGGCTTGTTTGTTTGTTTCTTGGTGTGGTTTCGGTACGTTTTGCTTACCTTTTTGTTGTAAAAGTGAGTTTTATATTCAGAAACCCCCAAAAAAAAAGTGAGCTTTCTTTTGTACACACCTTTCTATTTCTTTTCTAGAGGGAGGAGATTCTTTGGCGTGTTTAGTTAGCTGGAAAATTTGGGCTTTAGTTTGCGTTTACCCGCAATATGTGGCGGTTTTATGATTCTCTAAGCTGAGCTGTCATATTGCCATTGGTTGATAGAATTTATTTTAGGAAAATTTAGGTTTTCATCACAAAAAAACCTTTCACTTTTGGAAACAAAAAAGACAAAAAAACATCTCAACTTTCAAACAAAAGACATGCAAATGTAAAGGATTTCTTAGGAAATCCAAAAATAAAGAAGGGCAATTTTGTCTATTTTGGCTTCTTTTAAAATTTTTCTCTCTCCTTTGGCCTTTTCCAAAGTCTCCCTTTTATTTTAACTGATTTGACCTCCTGCTACAATGATTTTGATCATAGGGTTCACACCAGTCCCTTTCCCCTTGCTCTTGTCCCTGATCTCTCAGTTCGTTGATTGTTTATCAAAAAATTGATGATTTCATTGAAAAAAAAACTATGCAAATGACTAAATTAACCTCGATGTTCTAATCTCAAAGGCCGATTTTGTCATTTGGAGAATTTTTTTTGTTTAAAATCATCAATCTTTGGGTGAAAAATCAATGAAAAGGAGTTTTGTGAAAACAATTTAAAACATATGAGGGTGTTCTTGTAATTTCTAAAACCTCAAAGAGTTTTGTGAAAAATTCGAAAACCTCAGGAGGTGTTAGTGTAAATAACTCAAATTTAAACCTTATAGGAATTACTATGCGTACTAAATCACTCATGTATCTTACCATGCAATGAATAAAGTGTAAAATATTATAGTAAATCATTATAAATAAATGATTATGGTGTATTTAATCTTCTTTCATTAATTACTACATATATTCTACACTCACAGTATTTGTCAGCCTCGCTATATAATCAACTTAAATAAGTTAAACCCATCATGCAATGCATTTCCTTCCAATTTTTTATGATAAAGTAATAGATAATTGACTAAATAAACATCCTCCAAAGTTTCAATAAAAATTTCCACGTTTTTCTTACAATTTCCGTGGTTTTTATTCAATTTTTATCGATATCGATAATATTCCAATATTTCCATTGAAGTTTTCATGTTTTTAGACTACCAATATTTTCTAAACCATCGATATTTTAGACCTTGGTTCAATCCTTATATTATGAGATCGTATATTTAAAAACACACGCCAAATATTACCCCCCTCCCTCAACCCAGCAGTTGACAAAAAAGAAAAAGAAAATACTAGTTTTTTCTTTTTCTTAATTTTTAATTTTTAATGTATAGAAAGATCTACTAGAGCGCACACGTGCTAACCAGTTAATGTTTGGATCCATTTCACAATGTCATTTTATGATTTGAAATGTTTTTCATTATTTATAGAAAGAATTGTGTGCGTCTATTTATTTGATTATATTTAATTTTCTAAAGTTGTTTTATTTGGATAATTTTTTATTTTAAATGATGATCTAAAAAATTAACAGTTTGGGTAATGAGATGATATTGTGGAGTGGATGCAAACGAATGGTTATCGCCATATTAAGCAACATTGTCATAAAATATTCCATCGAAAAAAAGAGCATTGCTGTTAGAAAGAAAAACGTTAGCACATATTAAAAGAGTAAAGAAAAAAAAAGTAGAAAAATAAAATTAAACATATATGATATGACAAGTACTCGTGCCTCACACAGGACACAACTTCTTGACCGCCGAGCTCGACCTGGTGACAATTGGACCTCACTGAATGACCCCTGGACCTGACTCGGTGGCTGTCAAACTTGACAAGATGATTACTACTAGGTTACATCCCAACTTGGCTCGATGCCAGCTTGACCAGGCCCTGTTACTGCCAGACTAAATCCAGCGAGCAAACCCGGATTCAATGAATGTTGGAACCAACCGCGTAACCCCCGGACGTAACGTTGTGATGAATGGATCTAACCCAATTACTCTAAAGATAACTTCCACCTATTTGTTGTGGCAAAGGATAAGGGTAAGGTAAGAGATGTTACTATTTATATGAATAGTAGCAGCATTTATAAAAGACTTGTGGTGTTTCAATCCACTGTCATGGCACCACCAGAACACCACTATTCATATGAGATGTCAGCAAACCCAAGCAACAGCCCAGGCTATTCTTGCCTTCCAATATGCCCAGGCTTGTAGAGCCCACCAACTGTCCGGGCTACTAAAGCCCGTTGGAACATGGAAATGGGGCTTGGGCCCCTCCTCTGACCAAAGCTCACTCGGTGTGTATCAAACTTCACTTGATGACAGCCTGAATCGAATCTGGTCACTTATGGATATGACTTTGTGACCACATAACTTGACTTAATAACAACTGGGCAGAGCCCCTTATATGTTGTAATATCCCCATATAAATGTGTGTGATTGACTAGTGATATCGTCACAATTAGATTGTGTTTTATAGTATTTACCATTTTGGTATAAAGTGAATTTGAATTTGTGATTTGTGGGTGTAATTTCAATTTAGTACCCTAAACTCCCATCCTAAAGGCACATTTACCCATGCACTCTCAATTTTAATAGTTACATACCCTAAGTTTTTCAATTTTTCACAATCTAAATCCAGCATTAACTTCACCATTAAAATTTTCGTTAATTACTTGCGTATCAAATCTGAATCCCACCTATTCACTCCTTTGAGGTAAGTTATCATAGTACCTTTTATTTTTAGCAGTAAGTGTTAATAATACTTAATCATCATTGTTAATGATTATCCCTCGTTTCCACCTTACATTCAAAGGTGATCGATTTTTGCTTTTCATTTCATTAATAACCAACCGAGAAATGAGTGCAGTAAACCAAAGTAAAGACAACCAGGACGACATGCCATGCAAACCTCTCTTTCTTTCTCCCATAGAAAGCCTTTTCTGTGGAATAAAATAATAAACAATGTGCTACAACTCAGTACTCGATTAGCACTCTCCCCTGTTTGTCAGGTTTTGAATTATAAAATAAAGTGAATGTTTTTTTTTTCTTTTCCTTTTGTTACAAAGTATAAAGACTACGCATCATCGTGAGTTGTTGTTGTTCGTAGCGTACGCGTGTCGTACACTCTATACGACGTCCTTAAATTATGCTACAAATAATAATAATATTTTCTTTAGATAAAACAAAATGTTTAAGTATGCTACCTAAAATTATGGTCAAATTATGTTTAAATATGCTAGAGATTTTATAGTTTTTTTTTCTCTCTCTCATTTTCTTTTGTTAATTTCAATTTGGGAATTTCAATTTGAGAATCTAGAATTTCTGAATTTCTGATTTTAATTTCAATTTTTTTACATCTTAAAAATAGTTTATAGTTTAATACCAAACATATTTTTAAAAAGAATTATAATTTTTAAATTTACTTTTTTGAATAGGATACATGGCCTAACTTTCTCTCTCATTACTATGTTTAGTTTGTGTTTGAAATGGAAAGTTGTTGAGTTCTGTTATCCAAAAAAAAAAAAGTTGTTGAGTTTTCCAATAATACTATTTATTTTATTATTTAAAGTTATTAATGAAAAATTAGAATATGGGTATTTTAGTTCCAAAAAACAGCGCGTTAATTTCTTCCTCAAAAATAAGGAAAATGATTTTCAGGGAGAGCTAAGAGAATGAAATTCCCCATCCTCCTATATGAGGTGTTCATACCTATACGAGTCAGGTATTGCTTTCCTAAAAGTGCACTTACCAAACATTTTTATATAATTTTATACCTGTTTCCAAGCTTTTAAACTTTAAACCAAACAGGTCAAGGATTAAGCCAATAAAAAGAATAAAATGATAGATAAGAGTTCCACAATTTCGGCGTGGTGGAAATGGAAAAGGAATTGATTTATACGGGAATTAGGTTGAGCGCCGACTAAGTAAGGGTTAAAAATGTAGCACGCGGAATCAACACGCGAAACCGTGACGCACACAGAGAGCGAACATGGAGAAATTCACTTATGTATAATGAATGTTTGCAATGCAAAGGTCTTCCCTTCCTTTTGGCCTTTTGTCTGATTTCCCCAAACTCAGTGGGCATTGTTGGACCACCACACACACACACCATACACGCACTCTGACTAATGCCATTTTCATTGATGGGGAAGAAGAGGTGATGGGGTTTGACTCTCTGCCATCCACTACTTTTCTGTGTCTTTTTTTTGCAAGACGTGGTGATCATCAATAGCATATATTATGCTTTTGAAACAATCAACTATTGCCTCCTCCAACCGCAGAAGCTTGTGTTGTATTTACTTTTAGAATGTGATTCATATACAGTTGGATTGGAATGTCACTATTCAATTACACAAATTTCAAATGGGGGTGTCCTCCCATTGTGTCTAGTGTATGATGTGTGTCAAATTCGATGTCGTTAGTCCACTCTTTCCTTATCAAAGCAAAAACAAAAACAAAAATTGTTCACTCCGTAAATGAAAAGAATGGCACAATATTTGGAGCATGTTTACTTATTTGGAATAAGGAAAGTGGTCAATCAAGGAAATTAGGAATATAGAAATTATGGATTTGGAATTAGATTAGCTATTTGTCCTTAATTGATTTGGTTTTAAGGATATTAGGTTACAGATTTTAATAATGAAAGGAAAGTCAGACAACTAGAATAATTTCAATACCCATGTGTTAGTAAGCACGGAGAAATGAGGGTTGTGGGAGCATATATTTCGGCGACTAATGAGTGGGTGACATGTGGAAAAAGGAAATTCATTAGGTCAATTAATTATCCTAATTAAATTCTATTTAATTAGGGAAGTTATAATTAATTTAATATAGGAATATCTCCCAAAATTAAGAATGAGATTTCCACCTAATCTCCTTGATTAATTCCTATCTTATATTTTTGGATAAAAATAATCCTAATTAAATAAGGATTATTCTTCAAACCCTAGCTGACAAGGAGCATTATATATACATGGCTACATCACACATATGAGGTAATCACAAATCTGATTTTTACCCGAGAAACACCTCTCGATCTCTCTCTCACGCCATTTTTCTCTCTATCTCTCTCTATCTCTCTCATGGTTCCAGCCACCCGGTTCTCTCATACCATAGAGAAAACTCATACCACTTTAGCTATTGTCGTATCTTTTTTAAGGTCCAATCAAACTAACTTAGGCATCGGAGGCCTTTGGCCAACACCTCCTCGGGTGTTGTCTATTTACTCCAACCTTTTTCATAGGGATCGAGGGAGAAGAAATAGAAGGAAGTTTGAGGGTCAAAGAATCTACATGCGAATATTCCCTATGCGGAATTTTGTTCAAATATTTTGATGCTTTCATTGAGAGTGTTGCGTAGATTAGCTGCACCAAAATGGATTCAACTGCATCCTCACTTGTGATCTCGCAAGTGCACGAACCGTTGGTAGTTTAGCGTATGTAAGTGCGAGGTCGATTCCAGCAGGGATTGGTGATTGAATGATCCAATTCCGTTTTCCTACACAACATAAATGAAAACAAAAGAAACAAAACAAGAAGATAGAATGTACATTACAAGAAAAATAAATTGCAACTAAGAAAACATTAAGGAAACTAAGAGAACTTTGAGGAAGAAAGGAAGTGTTTGGGAAGCTTGAGGATTTTGTGAACTTGGAGAATTTGAGAACTTAGAGAAGGGAGGAGAAAGTGTTTGAGAAGTTTAGAGAATTTGATGAAGGAATGGGAGAAGTGTTTGGGAACTTCTGAGAATCTTGAAAGGTGTTTTGAGAGCTTTGTGGATTTTGGAAGAGCGTGTGTTTGAGAGCTTTGAGAAGGGAGAAGAAAGTGTTTGGAAAGTGTTTGAGAATTTGATGAAGGAATGGGAGAAGTGTTTGGAAAACTTGAGAATTTGAGAAGAGAGTATTTGAGAACATTGGGAAATTTGGAAGAGAGTGTTTGAGAACTTTAGAGAAGGGAGAAGTGTTTGAGAGATTTGGAGACTTTTGAAAGAAAATGTGTTTGAGGAATTGGAGAATGTTTGGAAGAATTTAGAAGAAAGAAAATTTACTAGAATGATCTTATTACAACAATTGAGAACTACAAAGGGAAACTAAGAGAATTTAAGGGAGAGAATGGAAGGGAGCTCTAGAGAAGTGCTTGAGAGCTCCCCCCCTTGGGGTGTGTTTACAAACTTAGAGAACTTCCCTATTTATAGTCCTAGGGGAAGTGAAAATCTGAATTATACAATAGGTTTACCTACCACACTCACTTCACCAACTTACAACACTTAATTCACCTAACACACTATTACATTTGAAAACAATTCCTCTTGTCTTTAGGCTTAGTGTTGCAACTCCCACTTCATCATCTTTTGGCTCATTTGGCTGCTGCAAAATTCCACTCAAATATATGTATTGAATATGCTTCACCAAACTTTCCCACAATCAACAACACTTCATCATGCATATGTCATGCATGACAATGCATTGCAGCCAGCTTGTGGGCTCGTTTTGGGCTTGTGGCTCCAGTCTGAAAAATCTGGAAAAATATGGATCTTGAAGCTCTTTGTCTTATCTTTCCAAGAATATGCAGCCCAACTGAGGAAAAATCGGAAAGGCGTTCAAATGTGATTTTTGGCCCAGGAACGCAGATGCTGCCGAATTTGACCTTAAGTTGCCAAAACATGTATAACTTTCTCTAGAAGACTCGGAATCATGAACCGTAAAATTCTACAGAAACTAGACTTCCGTATCTTTCCAATGATGTATGGCTCATTTTCTGGTTCTTCTAGCAAGACAGTCCAATCCGTAAAGTTGACTGATCTGCAGACACCGTTTTGAGCTAATTTGTCTCCAAAATGCAATTAGTGAGTCTCAAGCTTATAACACTGAAACAAACACAAAACTTATTAAAAGCACAAGTTTAACTCAAAAACATAACCAAATCATAAATTAAAAGGGTACAAAATGATATGTAATATGCACCGATCAAATACCCCCAACCTAGATTTTGCTAGCCCTCGAGCAAAACAAAAAGAAAACAAAGAGAAAACAAAACAAGAAGTTAACTAGACCACTTTTGCAGGATATTCAATCCCATTTAGCTTATGCAACAAGCCTTTAAACCTCAGGCATCCCTAGTAGGAGGAGTTATGTCTCCTGAGGGTTTAACAATATCGATACCCACAGACGTTTTTACTGACTCTGTAAAACAAAGTAATTAGAAAACTTAAAAGATTGTTAGTCCTTAAACAAAACCAAAAACAAAAACAAAAACAAACATAAATACATTAATTAACAAAAACAAAACAAAAACAAACACAAAAAAGACAATTACAAAAATAAAAAGAACTCAAAACAATCTTTCCAAACATTTTCTGAAGAGTAATGACTCATGCACATGACTCAAAAGTTTTAACAATAAAAACTCAATTTTAGACATTATTTACAAGGCGGCAAAGTTCAAAACACAACATGCTCAAAGTGTAGTAGTGTGATAGCCAAATGCAACAAATTCCCCAATCTTAGTTTTCACACAATTTCAAAAATTATACCAAGCACAAATGCAACTTCAAATCTCACCAAAGTTGTCCTCTCACAAATGAATCACTCAGAAGAGGGCTACAATGCAACACTCAGTTATAAAACATGAGATTAGAGTTAAACCATAAGGGACTTAACTCAAAATAGGAAGATGAAAAACTCCCATTAAGAATGATCTCAAGAAGGATGTCAAACACTTAAAAGTAGAAAAATGAATGCAATTCAACCACATGACATTTGAGATCAATTTAGGTCTTTAACATAGGTTGTAATGGGGCCAAGGGTGTAAGGTGAGTGAGAAATGAAAGGTATGGATAAAACAAAGTCCAGGAACTCAAAATATAAGAGCATATAACAATTGTTTACAATACTTTGAAATCATCACAACGAGAATTTTTCTTTTACATGATCAAAACTCCTTATACCTTCATTTGAACAAACGCCTATTTATTTTTAAGGCCCAAATATAAATTTCAATCAACCACCACTTTTCTCTTTTCTTTCACCAATTGATGAACCTTTTTTTTTTTTTTTTTTTTTTGAAATATCCTTCCCAAACTTAGCATGAAAAACACATCCAATTAGTAGCTCATGAGTTCCTTAGAAAGGTAAATATTTGTTTTTCAGGTGAGGCGAGGAAATAAAATTGGTAAATGAAAGAAAAAGTTTACATGTAGGCTCAAAATGGTTAACAATGGAAAATCATGCTTAAGCATGCATAAGGTTAGCTTGAAAGGCACAAACGATCCAAAGAAGGCCTTAATATCATTTCTTTAAATGTCATGAAGTCAAATTGCACAAGAATGAATGACTTTTAAGTGTTTCAACCAAATCAATGAATAATGAGATCAAACAACAACTTAGATGACAAGAAAATAAGAGTATGTATAACACTCATGAATTGAAGGACAAGGCTCAAAATCTCACTTTATATGGTTGGTTATATAAGTGTAATTTATGCTTCATACAATTTTTAGATTATGCAAATCCTTTAATTGGAAAATTATGAAACAAATGGCAAGTGTAAAGAAGGTTTCAAGCATGTCATGATAGAACAATGCCAAATTTTTTTTTTTTAAGAAATTTTTAATTTTTAATTTTTATAAAGAAAGAAACACTAAATAAAATGAAATCCAATTTTTATTTAAGTCATGCAAACATTTATCACTATCTCATCATAAGTGTTCTGAAAGTGACTCAAAAACAAAACAAGACTCAAATGGAAGAAAAACAAACAATTTTTAATTTTTTTTTTTTCTAATTAAGAAAAAATAATACATGCTAAACTCCAATACCCAAACCTAGGAGAATGAACATTGTCCTCAATGTTTAAAAATTAGCCACAAACAATGTCATAACAACAAATGAAAGGTATTAAAGCAAATAAAAATCACAAAACATACAAAAATAAAATAAAACAATTACAAAATAAAAATTACAAAACAAACAATCAAATTAAAAAAAAAACACTGAAAAAATAAAACACTCAAAACAGTAAGCCCTAACAATAGAGTCTACATCAACTTGAACCAAAACAATTGTAAACCCCAACCGAAATGAAATTAACCTAACAACGAAAACTAGACCAACATGAAATCTTAAGCCTGATATGGTTGTAAATTTTAATTTTTTTTCAAATACATAAAACGGTGAATTAGAAACGCATGCGTCATGATGTTGGTTTATGTAAGGGACCAATAGACAGTGCGATACACGTGTCGACGCAGAAGAAGGCGCTCTAGTACCACAAGTAGAAATTATCTGCTGATGCAAAGGCGCGTCGACGTACTTCGCGAAATTGTGTCGTTAAGACAAAGGAAGTTGCGACAAATGAAGTTTGGAAACGGTTGGAAAGTGAGAAGGTCTGTGGGACTTTAGGAACGCTTGGGATTTCGAGGAAAATACTGAGACGCGGAATGGTCAGGGTTTGTCAAAGACTACATCTATAAGAAAAGAAAAAGAAAGGGAAAAATACAAACTCAAAAACACACAAAAGAGAAAACAGACAAGAAAAAGAGAGAAAAAAAAAGTGTATTAAGCTTCTTCCTACCCCTTTTCGTTGGATCTTAACATGAAGTCTCACCAACTCAAACATCAGGCTGAAGAAGGTGCACCAGGTGGATGCCTGACTTTGCCTCCGCACCTGGGCCCTGACCGTCAATTACTCATACTCCATGGGACAACGATGTTGCCATTGGAGTTGGCAGAAATTCGGTGACTCCTCAAAGATATACGTGTGTTCTGATAAGGGACCAGAACCGAAAACGAGTGATGCCCAGGCACCCAGCATGGGAGAAGTAGAGCGATGTGTCGTAAGTTTGGTTCATCGCCACTAGCGAAGTTCCATGAGGTAGAGGTGCTGAAAGGTCAGTGAGCGGCGGAGCAGGATATGGTTGAAGAGTGTCAAGAGTGCTATAAAAAGCTAGAAAAGGGAGAGGGCCAGGATAGTGGAGGTGATCCGATGAGCTGAGACAAAATTGCGGGACGAGAATAAAAGCCTATCAAAGATGGTAGAAACTTGACTCGCGACATGCGAAACAGCGGAGGTTATAAGACCGAGCCGTAACGCAAGAAACCAGAATCGCCAGAGTCACGCTTAGCTGACACCGTTGGGACCTCCGTAGCTCAAGTGATGAGCCCCAAGAGGCTCGTGCGATGAAGCCCCTGAAGAGGTAGACCAGAGGGCCAAAACTCAAAGCTCCTACGTAAACGAGACACTCAGAGCGCTAAGAAAGAAATGATTTCAAGTTTTTATTTATTTTTTTAATTTTAAAAATGTATGTGCGTTTTTTTTAATTGGGAAATAAAAACGTTATGTTATCTCAAGATAATTTAAATAACCCTAAATTTAAAGAACGACGATTAAATAAAAAATGAAAACCTAACATGCATTTCTTTGATTTTAGTTAGTAAAAACACAAGAATACTTTTTTCTTTTAAAAGAAAAACTTAAGGATGACCAGTTAAGGGCTTCAGAGCAGCCTAGGGGATTCCGGCAGGTTTGGAGGGGTCACAATGGTCTCCTCTTAAAACCCAAAAACCTTCTTAGAGATTGAAGGCGCTGAAAAGAACTCCTAGACACTGCAGATATAAAAGGTTGTTGGAGTTACCAAAGTTTTAGCTCCTTCAAAGAATATCCTATGAGTTTTAAATTATACTAACTAATTAAATAAAAACAAAATAAAAAAACTGAAATAAACACACAATTCAAGCAAGAATTTAAAATAGAGATGATTCTTAATGTCTGTCCAAAGACGCATCTTTAATTTTATCTCTCT